>CAXKTH010000163.1:1200000-1800000 GCA_964056705.1 Troilus luridus | reverse complement strand
GCATTTTAATTACTGAAATAGGCATTTTAGGCACTATAATTGGCATTTAGGGCACTAAAATTGGTATTTCAGACATAATATTTGGCATTTAAGGCACTATTTTTGGCATTTAAGGCGCTATAATTGGCATTTAGGGCACTAAAATTGGCATTTCAGACATTATATTTGGCATTTCAGACATTATATTTGGCATTTAAGGCACTACAATTTGCATTTCTGGCACTATAATTGGCATTTCAGACATTATAATTGGCATTTCAGGCACTATATTTGGCATTTCAGGCGCTATAATTAGTAATTCAGACATTTTAATTGGCGTTTCTGGCACTAAAATTGGCATTTCAGACATTATAATTGGCATTTCAGGCGCTATAATTGGCATTTCAGACATTATAATGTCATTTCTGGCATTATAATTGGCATTTCATATATTATAATTGGCATTTCAGGCACTATTTTTGGCATTTAAGGCGCTATAATTGGCATTTAGGGCACTATAATTGGCATTTAAGGTACTATAATAGGCATTTTAGGCACTATAATTGGCATTTCAGACACTATAAAATATTAACAAATAACTGTAATAATTTAGATATTTTTAAAACTATAACAATCAATTTCAAATATTTAGATATTTTTGACATGGATACTTATAAAATATTAACAATCAACTCTAAATATTTGGATAATTTTATAAAATAACAACAATCGATTTTACATTTCGATATTTTTGTCATAGATACTAATAAAATATTAACAATTAACTCTTATAATTGGCATTTCAGACATTATAATTGGCATTTCAGGCACAATATTTGGCATTTCAGGCGCTATAATTAGTAATTCAGACATTTTAAATGGCATTTCTGGCACTAAAATTGGCATTTCAGACATTATAATTGGCATTTCAGGCACTATAATTGGCATTTCAGACATTATAATTGGCATTTCTGGCATTATAATTGGCATTTCATATATTATAATTGGCATTTCAGGCACTATTTTTGGCATTTAAGGCGCTATAATTGGCATTTAGGGCACTATAATTGGCATTTAAGGTACTATAATAGGCATTTTAGGCACTATAATTGGCATTTCAGACACTATAAAATATTAACAAATAACTGTAATAATTTAGATATTTTTAAAACTATAACAATCAATTTCAAATATTTAGATATTTTTGACATGGATACTTATAAAATATTAACAATCAACTCTAAATATTTGGATAGTTTTATAAAATAACAACAATCGATTTTACATTTCGATATTTTTGTCATAGATACTAATAAAATATTAACAATTAACTCTTATAATTGGCATTTCAGACATTATAATTGGCATTTCAGGCACTATATTTGGCATTTCAGGTGCTATAATTAGTAATTCAGACATTTTAATTGGCATTTAAGGCACTATAATTGGCATTTCAGGCACTATAATTGGCATTTAGGGCACTAAAATTGGCATTTCAGACATAATATTTGGCATTTAAGGCACTATATTGGCATTTCTGGCACTATAATTGGCATTTCAGACATTATAATTGGCATTTCAGGCACTATATTTGGCATTTCAGGTGCTATAATTAGTAATTCAGACATTTTAATTGGCATTTAAGGCACTATAATTGGCATTTCAGGCACTATAATTGGCATTTAGGGCACTAAAATTGGCATTTCAGACATAATATTTGGCATTTAAGGCACTATATTGGCATTTCTGGCACTATAATTGGCATTTCAGACATTATAATTGGCATTTCAGGCACTATATTTGGCATTTCTGGCATTATAATTGGCATTTCAGATATTATAATTGGCATTTCAGGCACTATTTTTGGCATTTAAGGCGCTATAATTAGCATTTAGGGCACTAAAATTGGCATTTCAGACATAATATTTGGCATTTAAGGCACTATAATTGGCATTTCTGGCACTATAATTGGCATTTCAAACATTATAATTGGCATTTCAGGCACTATATTTGGCATTTTAGGCGCTATAATTAGTAATTCAGACATTTTAATTGGCATTTAAGGCACTAAAATTGGCATTTCAGACTTAATATTTAGCATTTTAGGCACTATAGTTGGCTTTTCAGACTTTATATTTGGCATTTCATACATTATTATTGGCTTTTCAGACATTATATTTGGCATTTAAGCCACTATAATTGGCATTTCAGACACTATATTTGGCATTTAAGGCACTATAATTGGCATTTAAATTACTGAAATAGGCATTTAAGCCACTATAATTGGCATTTCAGACACTATATTTGGCATTTAAGGCACTCTAATTGGCATTTAAATTACTGAAATAGGCATTTTAGGCACTATAATTGGCATTTAGGGCACTAAAATTGGTATTTTAGACATAATATTTGGCATTTAAAGCACTATAATTGGCATTTCTGACACTATAATTGGCATTTCAGACATTATAATTGGCATTTCTGGCACTAAAATTGGCATTTCAGACATTATAATTGGCATTTCAGGCACTATAATTGGCATTTCAGACATTATAATTGGCATTTCTGGCATTATAATTGGCATTTCATATATTATAATTGGCATTTCAGGCACTATTTTTGGCATTTAAGTCGCTATAATTGGCATTTAGGGCACTATAATTGGCATTTAAGGTACTATAATAGGCAGTTTAGGCACTATAATTGGCATTTCAGACACTATAAAATATTAACAAATAACTGTAATAATTTAGATATTTTTAAAACTATAACAATCAATTTCAAATATTTAGATATTTTTGACATGGATACTTATAAAATATTAACAATCAACTCTAAATATTTGGATAATTTTATAAAATAACAACAATCGATTTTACATTTCGATATTTTTGTCATAGATACTAATAAAATATTAAAAATTAACTCTTATAATTGGCATTTCAGACATTATAATTGGCATTTCAGGCACTATATTTGGCATTTCAGGTGCTATAATTAGTAATTCAGACATTTTAATTGGCATTTAAGGCACTATAATTGGCATTTCAGGCACTATAATTGGCATTTAGGGCACTAAAATTGGCATTTCAGACATAATATTTGGCATTTAAGGCACTATAATTGGCATTTCTGGCACTATAATTGGCATTTCAGACATTATAATTGGCATTTTAGGCACTATATTTGGCATTTCAGGCGCTATAATTGGCATTTAGGGCACTAAAATTGGTATTTCAGACATAATATTTGGCATTTAAGGCACTATAATTGGCATTTCTGGCACTATAATTGGCATTTCAGACATTATAATTGGCATTTCTGGCACTAAAAATGGCATTTCAGACATTATAATTGGCATTTCAGGCACTATAATTGGCATTTCAGACATTATAATTGGCATTTCTGGCATTATAATTGGCATTTCAGATATTATAATTGGCATTTCAGGCACTATTTTTGGCATTTAAGGCGCTATAATTGGCATTTAGGGCACTATAATTGGCATTTAAGGTACTATAATA
The DNA here is from genome assembly GCA_964056705.1 of Troilus luridus. Classification (NCBI taxonomy): domain Eukaryota; kingdom Metazoa; phylum Arthropoda; class Insecta; order Hemiptera; family Pentatomidae; genus Troilus; species Troilus luridus. The sequence continues at coordinate 1,796,497 of CAXKTH010000163.1, read as the reverse complement.
GGCATTTTAGGCACTATAATTGGCATTTCAGACACTATAAAATATTAACAAATAACTGTAATAATTTAGATATTTTTAAAACTATAACAATCAATTTCAAATATTTAGATATTTTTGACATGGATACTTATAAAATATTAACAATCAACTCTAAATATTTGGATAATTTTATAAAATAACAACAATCGATTTTACATTTCGATATTTTTGTCATAGATACTAATAAAATATTAACAATTAACTCTTATAATTGGCATTTCAGACATTATAATTGGCATTTCAGGCACTATATTTGGCATTTCAGGTGCTATAATTAGTAATTCAGACATTTTAATTGGCATTTAAGGCACTATAATTGGCATTTCAGGCACTATAATTGGCATTTAGGGCACTAAAATTGGCATTTCAGACATAATATTTGGCATTTAAGGCACTATATTGGCATTTCTGGCACTATAATTGGCATTTCAGACATTATAATTGGCATTTCAGGCACTATATTTGCATTTCTGGCATTATAATTGGCATTTCAGGCACTATAAAATATTAACAAATAACTGTAATAATTTAGATATTTTTAAAACTATAACAATCAATTTCAAATATTTAGATATTTTTGACATGGATACTTATAAAATATTAACAATCAACTCTAAATATTTGGATAATTTTATAAAATAACAACAATCGATTTTACATTTCGATATTTTTGTCATAGATACTAATAAAATATTAACAATTAACTCTTATAATTGGCATTTCAGACATTATAATTGGCATTTCAGGCACTATATTTGGCATTTCAGGTGCTATAATTAGTAATTCAGACATTTTAATTGGCATTTAAGGCACTATAATTGGCATTTCAGGCACTATAATTGGCATTTAGGGCACTAAAATTGGCATTTCAGACATAATATTTGGCATTTAAGGCACTATATTGGCATTTCTGGCACTATAATTGGCATTTCAGACATTATAATTGGCATTTCAGGCACTATATTTGCATTTCTGGCATTATAATTGGCATTTCAGGCACTATAATTGGCATTTCAGACATTATTATTGGCATTTCTGGCATTATAATTGGCATTTCAGGCACTATATTTGGCATTTCAGGCGCTATAATTAGTAATTCAGACATTTTAATTGGCATTTCTGGCACTAAAATTGGCATTTCAGACATTATAATTGGCATTTCAGGCACTATAATTGGCATTTCAGACATTATTATTGGCATTTCTGGCATTATAATTGGCATTTCATATATTATAATTGGCATTTCAGGCACTATTTTTGGCATTTAAGGCGCTATAATTGGCATTTAGGGCACTATAATTGGCATTTAAGGTACTATAATAGGCATTTTAGGCACTATAATTGGCATTTCAGACACTATAAAATATTAACAAATAACTGTAATAATTTAGATATTTTTAAAACTTTAACAATCAATTTTAAATATTTAGATATTTTTGACATGGATACTTATAAAATATTAACAATCAACTCTAAGTATTTGGATAATTTTATAAAATAACAACAATCGATTTTACATTTCGATATTTTTGTCATAGATACTAATAAAATATTAACAATTAACTCTTATAATTGGCATTTCAGACATTATAATTGGCATTTCAGGCACTATATTTGGCATTTTAGGCGCTATAATTAGTAATTCAGACATTTTAATTGGCATTTAAGGCACTATAATTGGCATTTCTGGCACTATAATTGGCATTTCAGACATTATAATTGGCATTTCAGGCACTATATTTGGCATTTCAGGCGCTATAATTGGCATTTAGGGCACTAAAATTGGTATTTCAGACATAATATTTGGCATTTAAGGCACTATAATTGGCATTTCTGGCACTATAATTGGCATTTCAGACATTATAATTGGCATTTCTGGCACTAAAATTGGCATTTCAGACATTATAATTGGCATTTCAGGCACTATAATTGGCATTTCAGACATTATAATTGGCATTTCAGACATTATAATTGGCATTTCAGGCACTATATTTGGCATTTTAGGCGCTATAATTAGTAATTCAGACATTTTAATTGGCATTTAAGGCACTATAATTGGAATTTCAGGCACTATAATTGGCATTTAGGGCACTAAAATTGGCATTTCAGACATAATATTTGGCATTTAAGGCACTATAATTGGCATTTCTGGCACTATAATTGGCATTTCAGACATTATAATTGGCATTTCAGGCACTATATTTGGCATTTCAGGCGCTATAATTGGCATTTAGGGCACTAAAATTGGTATTTCAGACATAATATTTGGCATTTAAGGCACTATAATTGGCATTTCTGGCACTATAATTGGCATTTCAGACATTATAATTGGCATTTCAGGCACTATAATTGGCATTTCAGACATTATAATTGGCATTTCAGATATTATAATTGGCATTTCAGGCACTATTTTTGGCATTTAAGGCGCTATAATTGGCATTTAGGGCACTAAAATTGGCATTTCAGACATAATATTTGGCATTTAAGGCACTATAATTGGCATTTCTGGCACTATAATTGGCCTTTCAGACATTATAATTGGCATTTCTGGCATTATAATTGGCATTTCAGATATTATAATTGGCATTTCAGGCACTATTTTTGGCATTTCAGGCACTAAAATTGGCATTTAGGGCACTAAAATTGGCATTTCAGACATAATATTTGGCATTTAAGGCACTATAATTGGCATTTCTGGCACTATAATTGGCATTTCAGACACTATAAAATATTAACAAATAACTGTAATAATTTAGATATTTTTAAAACTATAACAATCAATTTCAAATATTTAGATATTTTTGACATGGATACTTATAAAATATTAACAATCAACTCTAAATATTTGGATAATTTTATAAAATAACAACAATCGATTTTACATTTCGATATTTTTGTCATAGATACTAATAAAATATTAACAATTAACTCTTATAATTGGCATTTCAGACATTATAATTGGCATTTCAGGCACTATATTTGGCATTTCAGGCGCTATAATTAGTAATTCAGACATTTTAATTGGCGTTTCTGGCACTAAAATTGGCATTTCAGACATTATAATTGGCATTTCAGGCGCTATAATTGGCATTTCAGACATTATAATGTCATTTCTGGCATTATAATTGGCATTTCATATATTATAATTGGCATTTCAGGCACTATTTTTGGCATTTAAGGCGCTATAATTGGCATTTAGGGCACTATAATTGGCATTTAAGGTACTATAATAGGCATTTTAGGCACTATAATTGGCATTTCAGACACTATAAAATATTAACAAATAACTGTAATAATTTAGATATTTTTAAAACTATAACAATCAATTTCAAATATTTAGATATTTTTGACATGGATACTTATAAAATATTAACAATCAACTCTAAATATTTGGATAATTTTATAAAATAACAACAATCGATTTTACATTTCGATATTTTTGTCATAGAGACTAATAAAATATTAACAATTAACTCTTATAATTGGCATTTCAGACATTATAATTGGCATTTCAGGCACAATATTTGGCATTTCAGGCGCTATAATTAGTAATTCAGACATTTTAATTGGCATTTCTGGCACTAAAATTGGCATTTCAGACATTATAATTGGCATTTCAGGCACTATATTTGGCATTTCAGACATTATAATTGGCATTTCTGGCATTATAATTGGCATTTCATATATTATAATTGGCATTTCAGGCACTATTTTTGGCATTTAAGGCGCTATAATTGGCATTTAGGGCACTATAATTGGCATTTAAGGTACTATAATAGGCATTTTAGGCACTATAATTGGCATTTCAGACACTATAAAATATTAACAAATAACTGTAATAATTTAGATATTTTTAAAACTATAACAATCAATTTCAAATATTTAGATATTTTTGACATGGATACTTATAAAATATTAACAATCAACTCTAAATATTTGGATAGTTTTATAAAATAACAACAATCGATTTTACATTTCGATATTTTTGTCATAGATACTAATAAAATATTAACAATTAACTCTTATAATTGGCATTTCAGACATTATAATTGGCATTTCAGGCACTATATTTGGCATTTCAGGTGCTATAATTAGTAATTCAGACATTTTAATTGGCATTTAAGGCACTATAATTGGAATTTCAGGCACTATAATTGGCATTTAGGGCACTAAAATTGGCATTTCAGACATAATATTTGGCATTTAAGGCACTATATTGGCATTTCTGGCACTATAATTGGCATTTCAGACATTATAATTGGCATTTCAGGCACTATATTTGGCATTTCTGGCATTATAATTGGCATTTCAGATATTATAATTGGCATTTCAGGCACTATTTTTGGCATTTAAGGCGCTATAATTAGCATTTAGGGCACTAAAATTGGCATTTCAGACATAATATTTGGCATTTAAGGCACTATAATTGGCATTTCTGGCACTATAATTGGCATTTCAAACATTATAATTGGCATTTCAGGCACTATATTTGGCATTTTAGGCGCTATAATTAGTAATTCAGACATTTTAATTGGCATTTAAGGCACTAAAATTGGCATTTCAGACTTAATATTTAGCATTTTAGGCACTATAGTTGGCTTTTCAGACTTTATATTTGGCATTTCATACATTATTATTGGCTTTTCAGACATTATATTTGGCATTTAAGCCACTATAATTGGCATTTCAGACACTATATTTGGCATTTAAGGCACTATAATTGGCATTTAAATTACTGAAATAGGCATTTAAGCCACTATAATTGGCATTTCAGACACTATATTTGGCATTTAAGGCACTCTAATTGGCATTTAAATTACTGAAATAGGCATTTTAGGCACTATAATTGGCATTTAGGGCACTAAAATTGGTATTTTAGACATAATATTTGGCATTTAAGGCACTATAATTGGCATTTCTGACACTATAATTGGCATTTCAGACATTATAATTGGCATTTCTGGCACTAAAATTGGCATTTCAGACATTATAATTGGCATTTCAGGCACTATAATTGGCATTTCAGACATTATAATTGGCATTTCTGGCATTATAATTGGCATTTGATATATTATAATTGGCATTTCAGGCACTATTTTTGGCATTTAAGTCGCTATAATTGGCATTTAGGGCACTATAATTGGCATTTAAGGTACTATAATAGGCAGTTTAGGCACTATAATTGGCATTTCAGACACTATAAAATATTAACAAATAACTGTAATAATTTAGATATTTTTAAAACTATAACAATCAATTTCAAATATTTAGATATTTTTCACATGGATACTTATAAAATATTAACAATCAACTCTAAATATTTGGATAATTTTATAAAATAACAACAATCGATTTTACATTTCGATATTTTTGTCATAGATACTAATAAAATATTAAAAATTAACTCTTATAATTGGCATTTAAGACATTATAATTGGCATTTCAGGCACTATATTTGGCATTTCAGGTGCTATAATTAGTAATTCAGACATTTTAATTGGCATTTAAGGCACTATAATTGGCATTTCAGGCACTATAATTGGCATTTAGGGCACTAAAATTGGCATTTCAGACATAATATTTGGCATTTAAGGCACTATAATTGGCATTTCTGGCACTATAATTGGCATTTCAGACATTATAATTGGCATTTCAGGCACTATATTTGGCATTTCAGGCGCTATAATTGGCATTTAGGGCACTAAAATTGGTATTTCAGACATAATATTTGGCATTTAAGGCACTATAATTGGCATTTCTGGCACTATAATTGGCATTTCAGACATTATAATTGGCATTTCTGGCACTAAAATTGGCATTTCAGACATTATAATTGGCATTTCAGGCACTATAATTGGCATTTCAGACATTATAATTGGCATTTCTGGCATTATAATTGGCATTTCAGATATTATAATTGGCATTTCAGGCACTATTTTTGGCATTTAAGGCGCTATAATTGGCATTTAGGGCACTATAATTGGCATTTAAGGTACTATAATAGGCATTTTAGGCACTATAATTGGCATTTCAGACACTATAAAATATTAACAAATAACTGTAATAATTTAGATATTTTTAAAACTATAACAATCAATTTCAAATATTTAGATATTTTTGACATGGATACTTATAAAATATTAACAATCAACTCTAAATATTTGGATAATTTTATAAAATAACAACAATCGATTTTACATTTCGATATTTTTGTCATAGATACTAATAAAATATTAACAATTAACTCTTATAATTGGCATTTCAGACATTATAATTGGCATTTCAGGCACAATATTTGGCATTTCAGGCGCTATAATTAGTAATTCAGACATTTTAATTGGCATTTCTGGCACTAAAATTGGCATTTCAGACATTATAATTGGCATTTCAGGCACTATAATTGGCATTTCAGACATTATAATTGGCATTTCTGGCATTATAATTGGCATTTGATATATTATAATTGGCATTTCAGGCACTATTTTTGGCATTTAAGGCGCTATAATTGGCATTTAGGGCACTATAATTGGCATTTAAGGTACTATAATAGGCATTTTAGGCACTATAATTGGCATTTCAGACACTATAAAATATTAACAAATAACTGTAATAATTTAGATATTTTTAAAACTATAACAATCAATTTCAAATATTTAGATATTTTTGACATGGATACTTATAAAATATTAACAATCAACTCTAAATATTTGGATAGTTTTATAAAATAACAACAATCGATTTTACATTTCGATATTTTTGTCATAGATACTAATAAAATATTAACAATTAACTCTTATAATTGGCATTTCAGACATTATAATTGGCATTTCAGGCACTATATTTGGCATTTCAGGTGCTATAATTAGTAATTCAGACATTTTAATTGGCATTTAAGGCACTATAATTGGAATTTCAGGCACTATAATTGGCATTTAGGGCACTAAAATTGGCATTTCAGACATAATATTTGGCATTTAAGGCACTATATTGGCATTTCTGGCACTATAATTGGCATTTCAGACATTATAATTGGCATTTCAGGCACTATATTTGGCATTTCTGGCATTATAATTGGCATTTCAGATATTATAATTGGCATTTCAGGCACTATTTTTGGCATTTAAGGCGCTATAATTAGCATTTAGGGCACTAAAATTGGCATTTCAGACATAATATTTGGCATTTAAGGCACTATAATTGGCATTTCTGGCACTATAATTGGCATTTCAAACATTATAATTGGCATTTCAGGCACTATATTTGGCATTTTAGGCGCTATAATTAGTAATTCAGACATTTTAATTGGCATTTAAGGCACTAAAATTGGCATTTCAGACTTAATATTTAGCATTTTAGGCACTATAGTTGGCTTTTCAGACTTTATATTTGGCATTTCATACATTATTATTGGCTTTTCAGACATTATATTTGGCATTTAAGCCACTATAATTGGCATTTCAGACACTATATTTGGCATTTAAGGCACTATAATTGGCATTTAAATTACTGAAATAGGCATTTAAGCCACTATAATTGGCATTTCAGACACTATATTTGGCATTTAAGGCACTCTAATTGGCATTTAAATTACTGAAATAGGCATTTTAGGCACTATAATTGGCATTTAGGGCACTAAAATTGGTATTTTAGACATAATATTTGGCATTTAAGGCACTATAATTGGCATTTCTGACACTATAATTGGCATTTCAGACATTATAATTGGCATTTCTGGCACTAAAATTGGCATTTCAGACATTATAATTGGCATTTCAGGCACTATAATTGGCATTTCAGACATTATAATTGGCATTTCTGGCATTATAATTGGCATTTCATATATTATAATTGGCATTTCAGGCACTATTTTTGGCATTTAAGGCGCTATAATTGGCATTTAGGGCACTATATTTGGCATTTAAGGTACTATAATAGCCATTTTAGGCACTATAATTGGCATTTCAGACACTATAAAATATTAACAAATAACTGTAATAATTTAGATATTTTTAAAACTATAACAATCAATTTCAAATATTTAGATATTTTTCACATGGATACTTATAAAATATTAACAATCAACTCTAAATATTTGGATAATTTTATAAAATAACAACAATCGATTTTACATTTCGATATTTTTGTCATAGATACTAATAAAATATTAAAAATTAACTCTTATAATTGGCATTTCAGACATTATAATTGGCATTTCATTCACTATATTTGGCATTTCAGGTGCTATAATTAGTAATTCAGACATTTTAATTGGCATTTAAGGCACTATAATTGGCATTTCAGGCACTATAATTGGCATTTAGGGCACTAAAATTGGCATTTCAGACATAATATTTGGCATTTAAGGCACTATAATTGGCATTTCTGGCACTATAATTGGCATTTCAGACATTATAATTGGCATTTCAGGCACTATATTTGGCATTTCAGGCGCTATAATTGGCATTTAGGGCACTAAAATTGGTATTTCAGACATAATATTTGGCATTTAAGGCACTATAATTGGCATTTCTGGCACTATAATTGGCATTTCAGACATTATAATTGGCATTTCTGGCACTAAAATTGGCATTTCAGACATTATAATTGGCATTTCAGGCACTATAATTGGCATTTCAGACATTATAATTGGCATTTCTGGCATTATAATTGGCATTTCAGATATTATAATTGGCATTTCAGGCACTATTTTTGGCATTTAAGGCGCTATAATTGGCATTTAGGGCACTATAATTGGCATTTAAGGTACTATAATAGGCATTTTAGGCACTATAATTGGCATTTCAGACACTATAAAATATTAACAAATAACTGTAATAATTTAGATATTTTTAAAACTATAACAATCAATTTCAAATATTTAGATATTTTTGACATGGATACTTATAAAATATTAACAATCAACTCTAAATATTTGGATAGTTTTATAAAATAACAACAATCGATTTTACATTTCGATATTTTTGTCATAGATACTAATAAAATATTAACAATTAACTCTTATAATTGGCATTTCAGACATTATAATTGGCATATCAGGCACTATATTTGGCATTTCAGGTGCTATAATTAGTAATTCAGACATTTTAATTGGCATTTAAGGCACTATAATTGGAATTTCAGGCACTATAATTGGCATTTAGGGCACTAAAATTGGCATTTAAGGCACTATAATTGGCATTTCTGGCACTATAATTGGCATTTCAAACATTATAATTGGCATTTCAGGCACTATATTTGGCATTTTAGGCGCTATAATTAGTAATTCAGACATTTTAATTGGCATTTAAGGCACTAAAATTGGCATTTCAGACTTAATATTTAGCATTTTAGGCACTATAGTTGGCTTTTCAGACTTTATATTTGGCATTTCATACATTATTATTGGCTTTTCAGACATTATATTTGGCATTTAAGCCACTATAATTGGCATTTCAGACACTATATTTGGCATTTAAGGCACTATAATTGGCATTTAAATTACTGAAATAGGCATTTAAGCCACTATAATTGGCATTTCAGACACTATATTTGGCATTTAAGGCACTCTAATTGGCATTTAAATTACTGAAATAGGCATTTTAGGCACTATAATTGGCATTTAGGGCACTAAAATTGGTATTTTAGACATAATATTTGGCATTTAAGGCACTATAATTGGCATTTCTGACACTATAATTGGCATTTCAGACATTATAATTGGCATTTCTGGCACTAAAATTGGCATTTCAGACATTATAATTGGCATTTCAGGCACTATAATTGGCATTTCAGACATTATAATTGGCATTTCTGGCATTATAATTGGCATTTCATATATTATAATTGGCATTTCAGGCACTATTTTTGGCATTTAAGGCGCTATAATTGGCATTTAGGGCACTATATTTGGCATTTAAGGTACTATAATAGCCATTTTAGGCACTATAATTGGCATTTCAGACACTATAAAATATTAACAAATAACTGTAATAATTTAGATATTTTTAAAACTATAACAATCAATTTCAAATATTTAGATATTTTTGACATGGATACTTATAAAATATTAACAATCAACTCTAAATATTTGGATAATTTTATAAAATAACAACAATCGATTTTACATTTCGATATTTTTGTCATAGATACTAATAAAATATTAAAAATTAACTCTTATAATTGGCATTTCAGACATTATAATTGGCATTTCATTCACTATATTTGGCATTTCAGGTGCTATAATTAGTAATTCAGACATTTTAATTGGCATTTAAGGCACTATAATTGGCATTTCAGGCACTATAATTGGCATTTAGGGCACTAAAATTGGCATTTCAGACATAATATTTGGCATTTAAGGCACTATAATTGGCATTTCTGGCACTATAATTGGCATTTCAGACATTATAATTGGCATTTCAGGCACTATATTTGGCATTTCAGGCGCTATAATTGGCATTTAGGGCACTAAAATTGGTATTTCAGACATAATATTTGGCATTTAAGGCACTATAATTGGCATTTCTGGCACTATAATTGGCATTTCAGACATTATAATTGGCATTTCTGGCACTAAAATTGGCATTTCAGACATTATAATTGGCATTTCAGGCACTATAATTGGCATTTCAGACATTATAATTGGCATTTCTGGCATTATAATTGGTATTTCAGATATTATAATTGGCATTTCAGGCACTATTTTTGGCATTTAAGGCGCTATAATTGGCATTTAGGGCACTATAATTGGCATTTAAGGTACTATAATAGGCATTTTAGGCACTATAATTGGCATTTCAGACACTATAAAATATTAACAAATAACTGTAATAATTTAGATATTTTTAAAACTATAACAATCAATTTCAAATATTTAGATATTTTTGACATGGATACTTATAAAATATTAACAATCAACTCTAAATATTTGGATAATTTTATAAAATAACAACAATCGATTTAACATTTCGATATTTTTGTCATAGATACTAATAAAATATTAACAATTAACTCTTATAATTGGCATTTCAGACATTATAATTGGCATTTCAGGCACAATATTTGGCATTTCAGGCGCTATAATTAGTAATTCAGACATTTTAATTGGCATTTCTGGCACTAAAATTGGCATTTCAGACATTATAATTGGCATTTCAGGCACTATAATTGGCATTTCAGACATTATAATTGGCATTTCTGGCATTATAATTGGCATTTGATATATTATAATTGGCATTTCAGGCACTATTTTTGGCATTTAAGGCGCTATAATTGGCATTTAGGGCACTATAATTGGCATTTAAGGTACTATAATAGGCATTTTAGGCACTATAATTGGCATTTCAGACACTATAAAATATTAACAAATAACTGTAATAATTTAGATATTTTTAAAACTATAACAATCAATTTCAAATATTTAGATATTTTTGACATGGATACTTATAAAATATTAACAATCAACTCTAAATATTTGGATAGTTTTATAAAATAACAACAATCGATTTTACATTTAGATATTTTTGTCATAGATACTAATAAAATATTAACAATTAACTCTTATAATTGGCATTTCAGACATTATAATTGGCATTTCAGGCACTATATTTGGCATTTCAGGTGCTATAATTAGTAATTCAGACATTTTAATTGGCATTTAAGGCACTATAATTGGCATTTCAGGCACTATAATTGGCATTTAGGGCACTAAAATTGGCATTTCAGACATAATATTTGGCATTTAAGGCACTATATTGGCGATTCTGGCACTATAATTGGCATTTCAGACATTATAATTGGCATTTCAGGCACTATATTTGGCATTTCTGGCATTATAATTGGCATTTCAGATATTATAATTGGCATTTCAGGCACTATTTTTGGCATTTAAGGCGCTATAATTAGCATTTAGGGCACTAAAATTGGCATTTCAGACATAATATTTGGCATTTAAGGCACTATAATTGGCATTTCTGGCACTATAATTGGCATTTCAAACATTATAATTGGCATTTCAGGCACTATATTTGGCATTTTAGGCGCTATAATTAGTAATTCAGACATTTTAATTGGCATTTAAGGCACTAATATTGGCATTTCAGACTTAATATTTAGCATTTTAGGCACTATAGTTGGCTTTTCAGACTTTATATTTGGCATTTCATACATTATTATTGGCTTTTCAGACATTATATTTGGCATTTAAGCCACTATAATTGGCATTTCAGACACTATATTTGGCATTTAAGGCACTATAATTGGCATTTAAATTACTGAAATAGGCATTTAAGCCACTATAATTGGCATTTCAGACACTATATTTGGCATTTAAGGCACTCTAATTGGCATTTAAATTACTGAAATAGGCATTTTAGGCACTATAATTGGCATTTAGGGCACTAAAATTGGTATTTTAGACATAATATTTGGCATTTAAGGCACTATAATTGGCATTTCTGACACTATAATTGGCATTTCAGACATTATAATTGGCATTTCTGGCACTAAAATTGGCATTTCAGACATTATAATTGGCATTTCAGGCACTATAATTGGCATTTCAGACATTATAATTGGCATTTCTGGCATTATAATTGGCATTTCATATATTATAATTGGCATTTCAGGCACTATTTTTGGCATTTAAGGCGCTATAATTGGCATTTAGGGCACTATATTTGGCATTTAAGGTACTATAATAGCCATTTTAGGCACTATAATTGGCATTTCAGACACTATAAAATATTAACAAATAACTGTAATAATTTAGATATTTTTAAAACTATAACAATCAATTTCAAATATTTAGATATTTTTGACATGGATACTTATAAAATATTAACAATCAACTCTAAATATTTGGATAATTTTATAAAATAACAACAATCGATTTGACATTTCGATATTTTTGTCATAGATACTAATAAAATATTAAAAATTAACTCTTATAATTGGCATTTCAGACATTATAATTGGCATTTCATTCACTATATTTGGCATTTCAGGCACTATAATTGGCATTTAGGGCACTAAAATTGGTATTTCAGACATAATATTTGGCATTTAAGGCACTATAATTGGCATTTCTGGCACTATAATTGGCATTTCAGACATTATAATTGGCATTTCAGGCACTATATTTGGCATTTCAGGCGCTATAATTGGCATTTAGGGCACTAAAATTGGTATTTCAGACATAATATTTGGCATTTAAGGCACTATAATTGGCATTTCTGGCACTATAATTGGCATTTCAGACATTATAATTGGCATTTCTGGCACTAAAATTGGCATTTCAGACATTATAATTGGCATTTCAGGCACTATAATTGGCATTTCAGACATTATAATTGGCATTTCTGGCATTATAATTGGCATTTCAGATATTATAATTGGCATTTCAGGCACTATTTTTGGCATTTAAGGCGCTATGATTGGCATTTAGGGCACTAAAATTGGCATTTCAGACATAATATTTGGCATTTAAGGCACTATAATTGGCATTTCTGGCACTATAATTGGCATTTCAAACATTATAATTGGCATTTCTGGCACTATAATTGGCATTTCAGACATTATAATTGGCATTTCAGGCACTATAATTGGCATTTCAGGCACTAAAATTGGCATTTCAGACTTAATATTTTGCATTTTAGGCACTATAGTTGGCTTTTCAGACTTTATATTTGGCATTTCATACATTATTATTGGCTTTTCAGACATTATATTTGGCATTTAAGCCACTATAATTAGCATTTCAGACACTATATTTGGCATTTAAGGCACTATAATTGGCATTAAAATACCTGAAATAGGCATTTTAGGCACTATAATTGGCATTTAGGGCACTAAAATTGGTATTTCAGACATAATATTTGGCATTTAAGGCACTATAATTGGCATTTCTGGCACTATAATTGGCATTTCAGACATTATAATTGGCATTTCTGGCACTAAAATTGGCATTTCAGACATTATAATTGGCATTTCAGGCACTATAATTGGCATTTCAGACATTATAATTGGCATTTCAGATATTATAATTGGCATTTCAGGCACTATTTTTGGCATTTAAGGCGCTATAATTGGCATTTAGGGCACTAAAATTGGCATTTCAGACATAATATTTGGCATTTAAGGCACTATAATTGGCATTTCTGGCACTATAATTGGCATTTCAAACATTATAATTGGCATTTCTGGCACTATAATTGGCATTTCAGACATTATAATTGGCATTTCAGGCACTATAATTGGCATTTCAGGCACTAAAATAGGCATTTCAGACTTAATATTTTGCATTTTAGGCACTATAGTTGGCTTTTCAGACTTTATATTTGGCATTTCTTACATTATTATTGGCTTTTCAGACATTATATTTGGCATTTAAGCCGCTATAATTGGCATTTCAGACACTATATTTGGCATTTAAGGCACTATAATTGGCATTTAAATTACTGAAATAGGCATTTTAGGCACTATAATTGGCATTTAGGGCACTAAAATTGGTATTTCAGACATAATATTTGGCATTTAAGGCACTAAAATTGTCATTTCTGGCACTATAATTGGCATTTCAGACATTATAATTGGCATTTCTTGCACTAAAATTGGCATTTCAGACATTATAATTGGCATTTCATATATTATAATTGGCATTTCAGGCACTATTTTTGGCATTTAAGGCGCTATAATTGGCATTTCAGGCACTATTTTTGGCATTTAAGGCGCTATAATTGGCATTTAGGGCACTAAAATTGGCATTTCAGACATTATATTTGGCATTTAAGGCACTAAAATTTGCATTTTTGGCACTATAATTGGCATTTCAGACATTGTAATTGGCATTTCTGAAACTATAATTGGCATTTCAGACATTATAATTGGCATTTCAGGCACTATAATTGGCATTTCAGGCACTAAAATTGGCATTTCAGACATTATATTTGGCATTTAAGCCACTATAATTGGCATTTCGTACACTATAATTGGCATTTAAGGCACTATAATTGGCATTTAAGGTAATATAATAGGCATTTTAGGCACTATAATTGGCATTTCAGACACTATAAAATATTAACAAATAACTGTAATAATTTAGATATTTTTAAAACTATAACAATCAATTTCAAATATTTAGATATTTTTGACATGGATCAGTATAAAATATTAACAATCAACTCTAAATATTTGGATAATTTTATAAAATAACAACAATCGATTTTACATTTCGATATTTTTGTCATAGATACTAATAAAATATTAACAATTAACTCTTATAATTGGCATTTCAGACATTATAATTGGCATTTCAGGCACTATATATGGCATTTCAAGCGCTATAATTAGTAATTCAGACATTTTAATTGGCATTTAAGGCACTATAATTGGCATTTCAGGCACTATAATTGGCATTTCAGACATTATAATTGGCATTTCTGGCATTATAATTGGCATTTCAGATATTATAATTGGCATTTCAGGCACTATTTTTGGCATTTAAGGCGCTATAATTGGCATTTAGGGCACTAAAATTGGCATTTCAGACATAATATTTGGCATTTAAGGCACTATAATTGGCATTTCTGGCACTATAATTGGCATTTCAAACATTATAATTGGCATTTCTGGCACTATAATTGGCATTTCAGACATTATAATTGGCATTTCAGGCACTATAATTGGCATTTCAGGCACTAAAATTGGCATTTCAGACTTAATATTTTGCATTTTAGGCACTATATTTGGCTTTTCAGACTTTTTATTTGGCATTTCATACATTATTATTGGCTTTTCAGACATTACATTTGGCATTTAAGCCACTATAATTGGCATTTCAGACACTATATTTGGCATTTAAGGCACTATAATTGGCATTTAAATACCTGAAATAGACATTTTAGGCACTATAATTGGCATTTAGGGCACTAAAATTGGTATTTCAGACATAATATTTGGCATTTAAGGCACTATAATTGTCATTTCTGGCACTATAATTGGCATTTATGGCACTAAAATTGGCATTTCAGACATAATATTTGGCATTTAAGGCACTATAATTGGCATTTCTGGCACTATAATTGGCATTTCAAACATTATAATTGGCATTTTTGGCACTATAATTGGCATTTCAGAAATTATAATTGGCATTTCAGGCACTATAATTGCCATTTCAGGCACTAAAATAGGCATTTCATACTTAATATTTTGCATTTTAGGCACTATAGTTGGCTTTTCAGACTTTATATTTGGCATTTCTTACATTATTATTGGCTTTTCATACATTATATTTGGCATTTAAGCCACTATAATTGGCATTTCAGACACTATATTTGGCATTTAAGGCACTATAATTAGCATTTTAATTACTGAAATAGGCATTTTAGGCACTATAATTGGCATTTAGGGCACTAAAATTGGTATTTCAGACATAATATTTGGCATTTAAGGCACTATTTTTGGCATTTAAGGCGCTATAATTGGCATTTAGGGCACTAAAATTGGCATTTCAGACATTATATTTGGCATTTAAGGCACTAAAATTTGCATTTCTGGCACTATAATTGGCATTTCAGACATAATAATTGGCATTTCAGGCACTATATTTGGCATTTCAGGTGCTATAATTAGTAATTCAGACATTTTAATTGGCATTTAAGGCACTATAATTGGCATTTCAGGCACTATAATTGGCATTTAGGGCACTAAAATTGGCATTTCAGACATAATATTTGGCATTTAAGGCACTATAATTGGCATTTCTGGCACTATAATTGGCATTTCAGACATTATAATTGGCATTTCAGATATTATAATTGGCATTTCAGGCACTATTTTTGGCATTTAAGGCGCTATAATTGGCATTTAGGGCACTAAAATTGGCATTTCAGACATAATATTTGGCATTTAAGGCACTATAATTGGCATTTCTGGCGCTATAATTGGCATTTCAAACATTATAATTGGCATTTCTGGAACTATAATTGGCATTTCAGACATTATAATTGGCATTTCTGGCACTATAATTGGCATTTCAAACATTATAATTGGCATTTCTGGCACTATAATTGGCATTTCAGAAATTATAATTGGCATTTCAGGCACTATAATTGGCATTTCAGGCACTAAAATAGGCATTTCAGACTTAATATTTTGCATTTTAGGCACTATAGTTGGCTTTTCAGACTTTATATTTGGCATTTCTTACATTATTATTGGCTTTTCATACATTATATTTGGCATTTAAGCCACTATAATTGGCATTTCAGACACTATATTTGGCATTTAAGGCACTATAATTAGCATTTTAATTACTGAAATAGGCATTTTAGGCACTATAATTGGCATTTAGGGCACTAAAATTGGTATTTCAGACATAATATTTGGCATTTAAGGCACTATTTTTGGCATTTAAGGCGCTATAATTGGCATTTAGGGCACTAAAATTGGCATTTCAGACATTATATTTGGCATTTAAGGCACTAAAATTTGCATTTCTGGCACTATAATTGGCATTTCAGACATTATAATTGGCATTTCAGGCACTATATTTGGCATTTCAGGTGCTATAATTAGTAATTCAGACATTTTAATTGGCATTTAAGGCACTATAATTGGCATTTCAGGCACTATAATTGGCATTTAGGGCACTAAAATTGGCATTTCAGACATAATATTTGGCATTTAAGGCACTATAATTGGCATTTCTGGCACTATAATTGGCATTTCAGACATTATAATTGGCATTTCAGATATTATAATTGGCATTTCAGGCACTATTTTTGGCATTTAAGGCGCTATAATTGGCATTTAGGGCACTAAAATTGGCATTTCAGACATAATATTTGGCATTTAAGGCACTATAATTGGCATTTCTGGCGCTATAATTGGCATTTCAAACATTATAATTGGCATTTCTGGAACTATAATTGGCATTTCAGACATTATAATTGGCATTTCAGGCACTATAATTGGCATTTCAGGCACTAAAATAGGCATTTCAGACTTAATATTTTGCATTTTAGGCACTATAGTTGGCTTTTCAGACTTTATATTTGGCATTTCTTACATTATTATTGGCTTTTCAGACATTATATTTGGCATTTAAGCCACTATAATTGGCATTTCAGACACTATATTTGGCATTTAAGGCACTATAATTGGCATTTAAATTACTGAAATAGGCATTTTAGGCACTATAATTGGCATTTAGGGCACTAAAATTGGTATTTCAGACATAATATTTGGCATTTAAGGCACTAAATTGTCATTTCTGGCACTATAATTGGCATTTCAGACATTATAATTGGCATTTCTTGCACTAAAATTGGCATTTCAGACATTATAATTGGCATTTCATATATTATAATTGGCATTTCAGGCACTTTTTTTTGCATTTAAGGCGCTATAATTGGCATTTAGGGCACTAAAATTGGCATTTCAGACATTATATTTGGCATTTAAGGCACTAAAATTTGCATTTCTGGCACTATAATTGGCATTTCAGACATTATAGTTGGCATTTCTGGAACTATAATTGGCATTTCAGACATTATAATTGGCATTTCAGGCACTATAATTGGCATTTCAGGCACTAAAATTGGCATTTCAGACATAATATTTGGCATTTAAGGCACTATAATTAGCATTTCTGGCACTATAATTGGCATTTCAGACATTATAATTGGCATTTCAGGCACTATATTTGGCATTTCAGGCGATATAATTGGCATTTAGGGCACTAAAATTGGTATTTCAGACATAATATTTGGCATTTAAGGCACTATAATTAGCATTTCTGGCACTATAATTGGCATTTCAGACATTATAATTGGCATTTCTGGCACTAAAATTGGCATTTCAGACATTATAATTGGCATTTCAGGCACTATAATAGGCCTTTCAGACATTATAATTGGCATTTCTGGCATTATAATTTGCATTTCAGATATTATAATTGGCATTTCAGGCACTATTTTTGGCATTTAAGGCGCTATAATTGGCATTTAGGGCACTGAAACTGGCATTTCAGACATTATATTTGGCATTTAAGGCACTATAATTGGCATTTCTGGCACTATAATTGGCATTTCAGACACTATAAAATATTAACAAATAACTGTAATAATTTAGATATTTTTAAAACTATAACAATCAATTTCAAATATTTAGATATTTTTGACATGGATACTTATAAAATATTAACAATCAACTCTAAATATTTGGATAATTTTATAAAATAACAACAATCGATTTTACATTTCGATATTTTTGTCATAGATACTAATAAAATATTAACAATTAACTCTTATAATTGGCATTTCAGACATTATAATTGGCATTTCAGGCACTATATTTGGCATTTCAGGCGCTATAATTAGTAATTCAGACATTTTAATTGGCATTTCTGGCACTAAAATTGGCATTTCAGACATTATAATTGGCATTTCAGGCACTAAAATTGGCATTTCAGACATTATAATTGGCATTTCAGGCACTATAATTGGCATTTCAGACATTATAATTGGCATTTCTGGCATTATAATTGGCATTTCATATATTATAATTGGCATTTCAGGCACTATTTTTGGCATTTAAGGCGCTATAATTGGCATTTAGGGCACTATAATTGGCATTTAAGGTACTATAATAGGCATTTTAGGCACTATAATTGGCATTTCAGACACTATAAAATATTAACAAATAACTGTAATAATTTAGATATTTTTAAAACTATAACAATCAATTTCAAATATTTAGATATTTTTGACATGGATACTTATAAAATATTAACAATCAACTCTAAATATTTGGATAATTTTATAAAATAACAACAATCGATTTTACATTTCGATATTTTTGTCACAGATACTAATAAAATATTAACAATTAACTCTTATAATTGGCATTTCAGACATTATAATTGGCATTTCATATATTATAATTGGCATTTCAGGTACTTTTTTTTGCATTTAAGGCGCTATAATTGGCATTTAGGGCACTAAAATTGGCATTTCAGACATTATATTTGGCATTTAAGGCACTAAAATTTGCATTTCTGGCACTATAATTGGCATTTCAGACATTATAATTGGCATTTCTGGAACTATAATTGGCATTTCAGACATTATAATTGGCATTTCAGGCACTATAATTGGCATTTCAGGCACTAAAATTGGCATTTCAGACATAATATTTGGCATTTAAGGCACTATAATTAGCATTTCTGGCACTATAATTGGCATTTCAGACATTATAATTGGCATTTCAGGCACTATATTTGGCATTTCAGGCGATATAATTGGCATTTAGGGCACTAAAATTGGTATTTCAGACATAATATTTGGCATTTAAGGCACTATAATTAGCATTTCTGGCACTATAATTGGCATTTCAGACATTATAATTGGCATTTCTGGCACTAAAATTGGCATTTCAGACATTATAATTGGCATTTCAGGCACTATAATAGGCCTTTCAGACATTATAATTGGCATTTCTGGCATTATAATTTGCATTTCAGATATTATAATTGGCATTTCAGGCACTATTTTTGGCATTTAAGGCGCTATAATTGGCATTTAGGGCACTAAAACTGGCATTTCAGACATAATATTTGGCATTTAAGGCACTATAATTGGCATTTCTGGCACTATAATTGGCATTTCAGACACTATAAAATATTAACAAATAACTGTAATAATTTAGATATTTTTAAAACTATAACAATCAATTTCAAATATTTAGATATTTTTGACATGGATACTTATAAAATATTAACAATCAACTCTAAATATTTGGATAATTTTATAAAATAACAACAATCGATTTTACATTTCGATATTTTTGTCATAGATACTAATAAAATATTAACAATTAACTCTTATAATTGGCATTTCAGACATTATAATTGGCATTTCAGGCACTATATTTGGCATTTCAGGCGCTATAATTAGTAATTCAGACATTTTAATTGGCATTTCTGGCACTAAAATTGGCATTTCAGACATTATAATTGGCATTTCAGGCACTAAAATTGGCATTTCAGACATTATAATTGGCATTTCAGGCACTATAATTGGCATTTCAGACATTATAATTGGCATTTCTGGCATTATAATTGGCATTTCATATATTATAATTGGCATTTCAGGCACTATTTTTGGCATTTAAGGCGCTATAATTGGCATTTAGGGCACTATAATTGGCATTTAAGGTACTATAATAGGCATTTTAGGCACTATAATTGGCATTTCAGACACTATAAAATATTAACAAATAACTGTAATAATTTAGATATTTTTAAAACTATAACAATCAATTTCAAATATTTAGATATTTTTGACATGGATACTTATAAAATATTAACAATCAACTCTAAATATTTGGATAATTTTATAAAATAACAACAATCGATTTTACATTTCGATATTTTTGTCACAGATACTAATAAAATATTAACAATTAACTCTTATAATTGGCATTTCAGACATTATAATTGGCATTTCAGGCACTATATTTGGCATTTCAGGTGCTATTATTAGTAATTCAGACATTTTAATTGGCATTTAAGGCACTATAATTAGCATTTCAGGCACTATAATTGGCATTTAGGGCACTAAAATTGGCATTTCAGATATTATAATTGGCATTTCAGGCACTATTTTTGGCATTTAAGGCGCTATAATTGGCATTTAGGGCACTAAAATTGGAATTTCAGACATAATATTTGGCATTTAAGGCACTATAATTGGCATTTCTGGCACTATAATTGGCATTTCAAAAATTATAATTGGCATTTCTGGCACTATAATTGGAATTTCAGACATTATAATTGGCATTTCAGGCACTATAATTGGCATTTCAGGCACTAAAATTGGCATTTCAGACTTAATATTTAGCATTTTAGGCACTATAGTTGGCTTTTCAGACTTTATATTTGGCATTTCATACATTATTATTGGCTTTTCAGACATTATATTTGGCATTTAAGCCACTATAATTGGCATTTCAGACACTATATTTGGCATTTAAGGCACTATAATTGGCATTTAAATTACTGAAATAGGCATTTAAGCCACTATAATTGGCATTTCAGACACTATATTTGGCATTTAAGGCACTATAATTGGCATTTAAATTACTGAAATAGGCATTTTAGGCACTATAATTGGCATTTAGGGCACTAAAATTGGTATTTTAGACATAATATTTTGCATTTAAGGCACTATAATTGGCATTTCTGACACTATAATTGGCATTTCAGACATTATAATTGGCATTTCTGGCACTAAAATTGGCATTTCAGACATTATAATTGGCATTTCAGGCACTATAATTGGCATTTCAGACACTAAAATTGGCATTTCAGACACTATAAAATATTAACAAATAACTGTAATAATTTAGATATTTTTAAAACTATAACAATCAATTTCAAATATTTAGATATTTTTGACATGGATACTTATAAAATATTAACAATCAACTCTAAATATTTGGATAATTTTATAAAATAACAACAATCGATTTTACATTTCGATATTTTTGTCATAGATACTAATAAAATATTAACAATTAACTCTTATAATTGGCATTTCAGACATTATAATTGGCATTTCAGGCACTATATTTGGCATTTTAGGCGCTATAATTAGTAATTCAGACATTTTAATTGGCATTTAAGGCACTATAATTGGCATTTCAGGCACTATAATTGGCATTTAGGGCACTAAAATTGGCATTTCAGACATAATATTTGGCATTTAAGGCACTATAATTGGCATTTCTGGCACTATAATTGGCATTTCAGACATTATAATTGGCATTTCAGGCACTATATTTGGCATTTCAGGCGATATAATTGGCATTTCAGGCACTATAATTGGCATTTCAGACATTATAATTGGCATTTCTGGCATTATAATTGGCATTTCAGATATTATAATTGGCATTTCAGGCACTATTTTTGGCATTTCAGGCGCTATAATTGGCATTTAGGGCCCTAAAATTGGTATTTCAGACATAATATTTGGCATTTAAGGCACTATAATTGGCATTTCTGGCACTATAATTGGCATTTCAGACATTATAATTGGCATTTCTGGCACTATAATTGGCATTTCAGACATTATAATTGGCATTTCAGGCACTATAATTGGCATTTCAGGCACTAAAATTGGCATTTCAGACTTAATATTTTGCATTTTAGGCACTATAGTTGGCTTTTCAGACTTTATATTTGGCATTTCATACATTATTATTGGCTTTTCAGACATTATATTTGGCATTTAAGCCACTATAATTGGCATTTCAGACACTATATTTGGCATTTAAGGCACTATAATTGGCATTTAAATACCTGAAATAGGCATTTTAGGCACTATAATTGGCATTTAGGGCACTAAAATTGGTATTTCAGACATAATATTTGGCATTTAAGGCACTATAATTGTCATTTCTGGCACTATAATTGGCATTTCAGACATTATAATTGGCATTTCTGGCACTAAAATTGGCATTTCAGACATTATAATTGGCATTTCAGGCACTATAATTGGCATTTCAGACATTATAATTGGCATTTCAGATATTATAATTGGCATTTCAGGCACTATTTTTGGCATTTCAGGCGCTATAATTAGTAATTCAGACATTTTAATTGGCATTTCTGGCACTAAAATTGGCATTTCAGACATTATAATTGGCATTTCAGGCACTAAAATTGGCATTTCAGACATTATAATTGGCATTTCAGGCACTATAATTGGCATTTCAGACATTATAATTGGCATTTCTGGCATTATAATTGGCATTTAATATATTATAATTGGCATTTCAGGCACTATTTTTGGCATTTAAGGCGCTATAATTGGCATTTAGGGCACTATAATTGGCATTTAAGGTACTATAATAGGCATTTTAGGCACTATAATTGGCATTTCAGACACTATAAAATATTAACAAATAACTGTAATAATTTAGATATTTTTAAAACTATAACAATCAATTTCAAATATTTAGATATTTTTGACATGGATACTTATAAAATATTAACAATCAACTCTAAATATTTGGATAATTTTATAAAATAACAACAATCGATTTTACATTTCGATATTTTTGTCACAGATACTAATAAAATATTAACAATTAACTCTTATAATTGGCATTTCAGACATTATAATTGGCATTTCAGGCACTATATTTGGCATTTCAGGTGCTATAATTAGTAATTCAGACATTTTAATTGGCATTTAAGGCACTATAATTAGCATTTCAGGCACTAAAATTGGCATTTCAGACATAATATTTGGCATTTAAGGCACTATAATTGGCATTTCAGACATTACAATTGGCATTTCAGGCACTATATTTGGCATTTCTGGCATTATAATTGGCATTTCAGATATTATAATTGGCATTTCAGGCACTATTTTTGGCATTTAAGGCGCTATAATTGGCATTTAGGGCACTAAAATTGGAATTTCAGACATAATATTTGGCATTTAAGGCACTATAATTGGCATTTCTGGCACTATAATTGGCATTTCAAAAATTATAATTGGCATTTCTGGCACTATAATTGGAATTTCAGACATTATAATTGGCATTTCAGGCACTATAATTGGCATTTCAGGCACTAAAATTGGCATTTCAGACTTAATATTTAGCATTTTAGGCACTATAGTTGGCTTTTCAGACTTTATATTTGGCATTTCATACATTATTATTGGCTTTTCAGACATTATATTTGGCATTTAAGCCACTATAATTGGCATTTCAGACACTATATTTGGCATTTAAGGCACTATAATTGGCATTTAAATTACTGAAATAGGCATTTAAGCCACTATAATTGGCATTTCAGACACTATATTTGGCATTTAAGGCACTATAATTGGCATTTAAATTACTGAAATAGGCATTTTAGGCACTATAATTGGCATTTAGGGCACTAAAATTGGTATTTTAGACATAATATTTTGCATTTAAGGCACTATAATTGGCATTTCTGACACTATAATTGGCATTTCAGACATTATAATTGGCATTTCTGGCACTAAAATTGGCATTTCAGACATTATAATTGGCATTTCAGGCACTATAATTGGCATTTCAGACACTAAAATTGGCATTTCAGACACTATAATATATTAACAAATAACTGTAATAATTTAGATATTTTTAAAACTATAACAATCAATTTCAAATATTTAGATATTTTTGACATGGATACTTATAAAATATTAACAATCAACTCTAAATATTTGGATAATTTTATAAAATAACAACAATCGATTTTACATTTCGATATTTTTGTCATAGATACTAATAAAATATTAACAATTAACTCTTATAATTGGCATTTCAGACATTATAATTGGCATTTCAGGCACTATATTTGGCATTTTAGGCGCTATAATTAGTAATTCAGACATTTTAATTGGCATTTAAGGCACTATAATTGGCATTTCAGGCACTATAATTGGCATTTAGGGCACTAAAATTGGCATTTCAGACATAATATTTGGCATTTAAGGCACTATAATTGGCATTTCTGGCACTATAATTGGCATTTCAGACATTATAATTGGCATTTCAGGCACTATATTTGGCATTTCAGGCGATATAATTGGCATTTCAGGCACTATAATTGGCATTTCAGACATTATAATTGGCATTTCTGGCATTATAATTGGCATTTCAGATATTATAATTGGCATTTCAGGCACTATTTTTGGCATTTCAGGCGCTATAATTGGCATTTAGGGCACTAAAATTGGTATTTCAGACATAATATTTGGCATTTAAGGCACTATAATTGGCATTTCTGGCACTATAATTGGCATTTCAGACATTATAATTGGCATTTCTGGCACTATAATTGGCATTTCAGACATTATAATTGGCATTTCAGGCACTATAATTGGCATTTCAGGCACTAAAATTGGCATTTCAGACTTAATATTTTGCATTTTAGGCACTATAGTTGGCTTTTCAGACTTTATATTTGGCATTTCATACATTATTATTGGCTTTTCAGACATTATATTTGGCATTTAAGCCACTATAATTGGCATTTCAGACACTATATTTGGCATTAAAGGCACTATAATTGGCATTTAAATACCTGAAATAGGCATTTTAGGCACTATAATTGGCATTTAGGGCACTAAAATTGGTATTTCAGACATAATATTTGGCATTTAAGGCACTATAATTGTCATTTCTGGCACTATAATTGGCATTTCAGACATTATAATTGGCATTTCTGGCACTAAAATTGGCATTTCAGACATTATAATTGGCATTTCAGGCACTATAATTGGCATTTCAGACATTATAATTGGCATTTCAGATATTATAATTGGCATTTCAGGCACTATTTTTGGCATTTCAGGCGCTATAATTAGTAATTCAGACATTTTAATTGGCATTTCTGGCACTAAAATTGGCATTTCAGACATTATAATTGGCATTTCAGGCACTAAAATTGGCATTTCAGACATTATAATTGGCATTTCAGGCACTATAATTGGCATTTCAGACATTATAATTGGCATTTCTGGCATTATAATTGGCATTTAATATATTATAATTGGCATTTCAGGCACTATTTTTGGCATTTAAGGCGCTATAATTGGCATTTAGGGCACTATAATTGGCATTTAAGGTACTATAATAGGCATTTTAGGCACTATAATTGGCATTTCAGACACTATAAAATATTAACAAATAACTGTAATAATTTAGATATTTTTAAAACTATAACAATCAATTTCAAATATTTAGATATTTTTGACATGGATACTTATAAAATATTAACAATCAACTCTAAATATTTGGATAATTTTATAAAATAACAACAATCGATTTTACATTTCGATATTTTTGTCACAGATACTAATAAAATATTAACAATTAACTCTTATAATTGGCATTTCAGACATTATAATTGGCATTTCAGGCACTATATTTGGCATTTCAGGTGCTATAATTAGTAATTCAGACATTTTAATTGGCATTTAAGGCACTATAATTAGCATTTCAGGCACTAAAATTGGCATTTCAGACATAATATTTGGCATTTAAGGCACTATAATTGGCATTTCTGGCACTATAATTGGCATTTCAGACATTACAATTGGCATTTCAGGCACTATATTTGGCATTTCTGGCATTATAATTGGCATTTCAGATATTATAATTGGCATTTCAGGCACTATTTTTGGCATTTAAGGCGCTATAATTGGCATTTAGGGCACTAAAATTGGAATTTCAGACATAATATTTGGCATTTAAGGCACTATAATTGGCATTTCTGGCACTATAATTGGCATTTCAAAAATTATAATTGGCATTTCTGGCACTATAATTGGAATTTCAGACATTATAATTGGCATTTCAGGCACTATAATTGGCATTTCAGGCACTAAAATTGGCATTTCAGACTTAATATTTAGCATTTTAGGCACTATAGTTGGCTTTTCAGACTTTATATTTGGCATTTCATTCATTATTATTGGCTTTTCAGACATTATATTTGGCATTTAAGCCACTATAATTGGCATTTCAGACACTATATTTGGCATTTAAGGCACTATAATTGGCATTTAAATTACTGAAATAGGCATTTAAGCCACTATAATTGGCATTTCAGACACTATATTTGGCATTTAAGGCACTATAATTGGCATTTAAATTACTGAAATAGGCATTTTAGGCACTATAATTGGCATTTAGGGCACTAAAATTGGTATTTTAGACATAATATTTTGCATTTAAGGCACTATAATTGGCATTTCAGACACTATAAAATATTAACAAATAACTGTAATAATTTAGATATTTTTAAAACTATAACAATCAATTTCAAATATTTAGATATTTTTGACATGGATACTTATAAAATATTAACAATCAACTCTAAATATTTGGATAATTTTATAAAATAACAACAATCGATTTTACATTTCGATATTTTTGTCACAGATACTAATAAAATATTAACAATTAACTCTTATAATTGGCATTTCAGACATTATAATTGGCATTTCAGGCACTATATTTGGCATTTCAGGTGCTATAATTAGTAATTCAGACATTTTAATTGGCATTTAAGGCACTATAATTAGCATTTCAGGCACTAAAATTGGCATTTCAGACATAATATTTGGCATTTAAGGCACTATAATTGGCATTTCTGGCACTATAATTGGCATTTCAGACATTACAATTGGCATTTCAGGCACTATATTTGGCATTTCTGGCATTATAATTGGCATTTCAGATATTATAATTGGCATTTCAGGCACTATTTTTGGCATTTAAGGCGCTATAATTGGCATTTAGGGCACTAAAATTGGAATTTCAGACATAATATTTGGCATTTAAGGCACTATAATTGGCATTTCTGGCACTATAATTGGCATTTCAAAAATTATAATTGGCATTTCTGGCACTATAATTGGAATTTCAGACATTATAATTGGCATTTCAGGCACTATAATTGGCATTTCAGGCACTAAAATTGGCATTTCAGACTTAATATTTAGCATTTTAGGCACTATAGTTGGCTTTTCAGACTTTATATTTGGCATTTCATTCATTATTATTGGCTTTTCAGACATTATATTTGGCATTTAAGCCACTATAATTGGCATTTCAGACACTATATTTGGCATTTAAGGCACTATAATTGGCATTTAAATTACTGAAATAGGCATTTAAGCCACTATAATTGGCATTTCAGACACTATATTTGGCATTTAAGGCACTATAATTGGCATTTAAATTACTGAAATAGGCATTTTAGGCACTATAATTGGCATTTAGGGCACTAAAATTGGTATTTTAGACATAATATTTTGCATTTAAGGCACTATAATTGGCATTTCTGACACTATAATTGGCATTTCAGACATTATAATTGGCATTTCTGGCACTAAAATTGGCATTTCAGACATTATAATTGGCATTTCAGGCACTATAATTGGCATTTCAGACACTAAAATTGGCATTTCAGACACTATAATATATTAACAAATAACTGTAATAATTTAGATATTTTTAAAACTATAACAATCAATTTCAAATATTTAGATATTTTTGACATGGATACTTATAAAATATTAACAATCAACTCTAAATATTTGGATAATTTTATAAAATAACAACAATCGATTTTACATTTCGATATTTTTGTCATAGATACTAATAAAATATTAACAATTAACTCTTATAATTGGCATTTCAGACATTATAATTGGCATTTCAGGCACTATATTTGGCATTTTAGGCGCTATAATTAGTAATTCAGACATTTTAATTGGCATTTAAGGCACTATAATTGGCATTTCAGGCACTATAATTGGCATTTAGGGCACTAAAATTGGCATTTCAGACATAATATTTGGCATTTAAGGCACTATAATTGGCATTTCTGGCACTATAATTGGCATTTCAGACATTATAATTGGCATTTCAGGCACTATATTTGGCATTTCAGGCGATATAATTGGCATTTCAGGCACTATAATTGGCATTTCAGACATTATAATTGGCATTTCTGGCATTATAATTGGCATTTCAGATATTATAATTGGCATTTCAGGCACTATTTTTGGCATTTCAGGCGCTATAATTGGCATTTAGGGCACTAAAATTGGTATTTCAGACATAATATTTGGCATTTAAGGCACTATAATTGGCATTTCTGGCACTATAATTGGCATTTCAGACATTATAATTGGCATTTCTGGCACTATAATTGGCATTTCAGACATTATAATTGGCATTTCAGGCACTATAATTGGCATTTCAGGCACTAAAATTGGCATTTCAGACTTAATATTTTGCATTTTAGGCACTATAGTTGGCTTTTCAGACTTTATATTTGGCATTTCATACATTATTATTGGCTTTTCAGACATTATATTTGGCATTTAAGCCACTATAATTGGCATTTCAGACACTATATTTGGCATTAAAGGCACTATAATTGGCATTTAAATACCTGAAATAGGCATTTTAGGCACTATAATTGGCATTTAGGGCACTAAAATTGGTATTTCAGACATAATATTTGGCATTTAAGGCACTATAATTGTCATTTCTGGCACTATAATTGGCATTTCAGACATTATAATTGGCATTTCTGGCACTAAAATTGGCATTTCAGACATTATAATTGGCATTTCAGGCACTATAATTGGCATTTCAGACATTATAATTGGCATTTCAGATATTATAATTGGCATTTCAGGCACTATTTTTGGCATTTAAGGCGCTATAATTGGCATTTAGGGCACTAAAATTGGCATTTCAGACATAATATTTGGCATTTAAGGCACTATAATTGGCATTTCTGGCACTATAATTGGCATTTCAAACATTATAATTGGCATTTCTGGCACTATAATTGGCATTTCAGACATTATAATTGGCATTTCAGGCACTATAATTAGCATTTCAGGCACTAAAATAGGCATTTCAGACTTAATATTTGGCATTTTAGGCACTATAGTTGGCTTTTCAGACTTTATATTTGGCATTTCTTACATTATTATTGGCTTTTCAGACATTATATTTGGCATTTAAGCCACTATAATTGGCATTTCAGACACTATATTTGGCATTTAAGGCACTATAATTGGCATTTAAATTACTGAAATAGGCATTTTAGGCACTATAATTGGCATTTAGGGCACTAAAATTGGTATTTTAGACATAATATTTGGCATTTAAGGCACTATAATTGGCATTTCTGACACTATAATTGGCATTTCAGACATTATAATTGGCATTTCTGGCACTAAAATTGGCATTTCAGACATTATAATTGGCATTTCAGGCACTATAATTGGCATTTCAGACATTATAATTGGCATTTCTGGCATTATAATTGGCATTTCATATATTATAATTGGCATTTCAGGCACTATTTTTGGCATTTAAGGCGCTATAATTGGCATTTAGGGCATTATAAAATATTAACAAATAACTGTAATAATTTAGATATTTTTAAAACTATAACAATCAATTTCAAATATTTAGATATTTTTGACATGGATACTTATAAAATATTAACAATCAACTCTAAATATTTGGATAATTTTATAAAATAACAACAATCGATTTTACATTTCGATATTTTTGTCATAGATACTAATAAAATATTAACAATTAACTCTTATAATTGGCATTTCAGACATTATAATTGGCATTTCAGGCACTATATTTGGCATTTTAGGCGCTATAATTAGTAATTCAGACATTTTAATTGGCATTTAAGGCACTATAATTGGCATTTCATAATTGGCATTTAGGGTACTATAATAGGCATTTTAGGCACTATAATTGGCATTTCAGACACTATAAAATATTAACAAATAACTGTAATAATTTAGATATTTTTAAAACTATAACAATCAATTTCAAATATTTAGATATTTTTGACATGGATACTTATAAAATATTAACAATCAACTCTAAATATTTGGATAATTTTATAAAATAACAACAATCGATTTTACATTTCGATATTTTTGTCATAGATACTAATAAAATATTAACAATTAACTCTTATAATTGGCATTTCAGACATTATAATTGGCATTTCAGGCACAATATTTGGCATTTCAGGCGCTATAATTAGTAATTCAGACATTTTAATTGGCATTTCTGGCACTATAATTGGCATTTCATAATTGGCATTTAGGGCACTAAAATTGGCATTTCAGACATAATATTTGGCATTTAAGGCACTATAATTGGCATTTCTGGCACTATAATTGGCATTTCAGACATTATAATTGCCATTTCAGGCACTATATTTGGCATTTCAGGCGCTATAATTGGCATTTAGGGCACTAAAATTGGTATTTCAGACATAATATTTGGCATTTAAGGCACTATAATTGGCATTTCTGGCACTATAATTGGCATTTCAGACATTATAATTGGCATTTCGGGCACTAAAATTGGCATTTCAGACATTATAATTGGCATTTCAGGCACTATAATTGGCATTTCAGACACTATTTTTGGCATTTAAGGCGCTATAATTGGCATTTAGGGCACTAAAATTGGCATTTCAGACATAATATTTGGCATTTAAGGCACTATAATTGGCATTTCTGGCACTATAATTGGCATTTCAAACATTATAATTGGCATTTCTGGCACTATAATTGGCATTTCAGACATTATAATTGGCATTTAGGGCACTATAATTGGCATTTAAGGTACTATAATAGGCATTTTAGGCACTATAATAGGCATTTCAGACACTATAAAATATTAACAAATAACTGTAATAATTTAGATATTTTTAAAACTATAACAATCAATTTCAAATATTTAGATATTTTTGACATGGATACTTATAAAATATTAACAATCAACTCTAAATATTTGGATAATTTTATAAAATAACAACAATCGATTTTACATTTCGATATTTTTGTCATAGATACTAATAAAATATTAACAATTAACTCTTATAATTGGCATTTCAGACATTATAATTGGCATTTCAGGCACAATATTTGGCATTTCAGGCGCTATAATTAGTAATTCAGACATTTTAATTGGCATTTCTGGCACTAAAATTGGCATTTCAGACATTATAATTGGCATTTCAGGCACTATAATTGGCATTTCAGACATTATAATTGGCATTTCTGGCATTATAATTGGCATTTCATATATTATAATTGGCATTTCAGGCACTATTTTTGGCATTTAAGGCGCTATAATTGGCATTTAGGGCACTATAATTGGCATTTAAGGTACTATAATAGGCATTTTAGGCACTATAATTGGCATTTCAGACACTATAAAATATTAACAAATAACTGTAATAATTTAGATATTTTTAAAACTATAACAATCAATTTCAAATATTTAGATATTTTTGACATGGATACTTATAAAATATTAACAATCAACTCTAAATATTTGGATAGTTTTATAAAATAACAACAATCGATTTTACATTTCGATATTTTTGTCATAGATACTAATAAAATATTAACAATTAACTCTTATAATTGGCATTTCAGACATTATAATTGGCATTTCAGGCACTATATTTGGCATTTCAGGTGCTATAATTAGTAATTCAGACATTTTAATTGGCATTTAAGGCACTATAATTGGCATTTCAGGCACTATAATTGGCATTTAGGGCACTAAAATTGGCATTTCAGACATAATATTTGGCATTTAAGGCACTATATTGGCATTTCTGGCACTATAATTGGCATTTCAGACATTATAATTGGCATTTCAGGCACTATATTTGGCATTTCTGGCATTATAATTGGCATTTCAGATATTATAATTGGCATTTCAGGCACTATTATTGGCATTTAAGGCGCTATAATTAGCATTTAGGGCACTAAAATTGGCATTTCAGACATAATATTTGGCATTTAAGGCACTATAATTGGCATTTCTGGCACTATAATTGGCATTTCAAACATTATAATTGGCATTTCAGGCACTATATTTGGCATTTTAGGCGCTATAATTAGTAATTCAGACATTTTAATTGGCATTTAAGGCACTAAAATTGCCATATCAGACTTAATATTTAGCATTTTAGGCACTATAGTTGGCTTTTCAGACTTTATATTTGGCATTTCATACATTATTATTGGCTTTTCAGACATTATATTTGGCATTTAAGCCACTATAATTGGCATTTCAGACACTATATTTGGCATTTAAGGCACTATAATTGGCATTTAAATTACTGAAATAGGTATTTAAGCCACTATAATTGGCATTTCAGACACTATATTTGGCATTTAAGGCACTCTAATTGGCATTTAAATTACTGAAATAGGCATTTTAGGCACTATAATTGGCATTTAGGGCACTAAAATTGGTATTTTAGACATAATATTTGGCATTTAAGGCACTATAATTGGCATTTCTGACACTATAATTGGCATTTCAGACATTATAATTGGCATTTCTGGCACTAAAATTGGCATTTCAGACATTATAATTGGCATTTCAGGCACTATAATTGGCATTTCAGACATTATAATTGGCATTTCTGGCATTATAATTGGCATTTCATATATTATAATTGGCATTTCAGGCACTATTTTTGGCATTTAAGTCGCTATAATTGGCATTTAGGGCACTATAATTGGCATTTAAGGTACTATAATAGGCAGTTTAGGCACTATAATTGGCATTCAGACATAATATTTGGCATTTAAGGCACTATAATTGGCATTTCTGGCACTATAATTGGCATTTCAGACATTATAATTGGCATTTATGGCACTAAAATTGGCATTTCAGACATTATAATTGGCATTTCAGGCACTATAATTGGCATTTCAGACATTATAATTGGCATTTCTGGCATTATAATTGGCATTTCAGATATTATAATTGGCATTTCAGGCACTATTTTAGGCATTTAAGGCGCTATAATTGGCATTTAGGGCACTATAATTGGCATTTAAGGTACTATAATAGGCATTTTAGGCACTATAATTGGCATTTCAGACACTATAAAATATTAACAAATAACTGTAATAATTTAGATATTTTTAAAACTATAACAATCAATTTCAAATATTTAGATATTTTTGACATGGATACTTATAAAATATTAACAATCAACTCTAAATATTTGGATAATTTTATAAAATAACAACAATCGATTTTACATTTCGATATTTTTGTCATAGATACTAATAAAATATTAACAATTAACTCTTATAATTGGCATTTCAGACATTATAATTGGCATTTCAGGCACAATATTTGGCATTTCAGGCGCTATAATTAGTAATTCAGACATTTTAATTGGCATTTCTGGCACTAAAATTGGCATTTCAGACATTATAATTGGCATTTCAGGCACTATAATTGGCATTTCAGACATTATAATTGGCATTTCTGGCATTATAATTGGCATTTCATATATTATAATTGGCATTTCAGGCACTATTTTTGGCATATAAGGCGCTATAATTGGCATTTAGGGCACTATAATTGGCATTTAAGGTACTATAATAGGCATTTTAGGCACTATAATTGGCATTTCAGACACTATAAAATATTAACAAATAACTGTAATAATTTAGATATTTTTAAAACTATAACAATCAATTTCAAATATTTAGATATTTTTGACATGGATACTTATAAAATATTAACAATCAACTCTAAATATTTGGATAGTTTTATAAAATAACAACAATCGATTTTACATTTCGATATTTTTGTCATAGATACTAATAAAATATTAAAAATTAACTCTTATAATTGGCATTTCAGACATTATAATTGGCATTTCAGGCACTATATTTGGCATTTCAGGTGCTATAATTAGTAATTCAGACATTTTAATTGGCATTTAAGGCACTATAATGGCATTTCAGGCACTATAATTGGCATTTAGGGCACTAAAATTGGCATTTCAGACATAATATTTGGCATTTAAGGCACTATAATTGGCATTTCTGGCACTATAATTGGCATTTCAGACATTATAATTGGCATTTCAGGCACTATATTTGGCATTTCAGGCGCTATAATTGGCATTTAGGGCACTAAAATTGGTATTTCAGACATAATATTTGGCATTTAAGGCACTATAATTGGCATTTCTGGCACTATAATTGGCATTTCAGACATTATAATTGGCATTTCTGGCACTAAAATTGGCATTTCAGACATTATAATTGGCATTTCAGGCACTATAATTGGCATTTCAGACATTATAATTGGCATTTCTGGCATTATAATTGGCATTTCAGATATTATAATTGGCATTTCAGGCACTATTTTTGGCATTTAAGGCGCTATAATTGGCATTTAGGGCACTATAATTGGCATTTAAGGTACTATAATAGGCATTTTAGGCACTATAATTGGCATTTCAGACACTATAAAATATTAACAAATAACTGTAATAATTTAGATATTTTTAAAACTATAACAATCAATTTCAAATATTTAGATATTTTTGACATGGATACTTATAAAATATTAACAATCAACTCTAAATATTTGGATAATTTTATAAAATAACAACAATCGATTTTACATTTCGATATTTTTGTCATAGATACTAATAAAATATTAACAATTAACTCTTATAATTGGCATTTCAGACATTATAATTGGCATTTCAGGCACAATATTTGGCATTTCAGGCGCTATAATTAGTATTTCAGACATTTTAATTGGCATTTCTGGCACTAAAATTGGCATTTCAGACATTATAATTGGCATTTCAGGCACTATAATTGGCATTTCAGACATTATAATTGGCATTTCTGGCATTATAATTGGCATTTCATATATTATAATTGGCATTTCAGGCACTATTTTTGGCATTTAAGGCGCTATAATTGGCATTTAGGGCACTATAATTGGCATTTAAGGTACTATAATAGGCATTTTAGGCACTATAATTGGCATTTCAGACACTATAAAATATTAACAAATAACTGTAATAATTTAGATATTTTTAAAACTATAACAATCAATTTCAAATATTTAGATATTTTTGACATGGATACTTATAAAATATTAACAATCAACTCTAAATATTTGGATAGTTTTATAAAATAACAACAATCGATTTTACATTTCGATATTTTTGTCATAGATACTAATAAAATATTAACAATTAACTCTTATAATTGGCATTTCAGACATTATAATTGGCATTTCAGGCACTATATTTGGCATTTCAGGTGCTATAATTAGTAATTCAGACATTTTAATTGGCATTTAAGGCACTATAATTGGCATTTCAGGCACTATAATTGGCATTTAGGGCACTAAAATTGGCATTTCAGACATAATATTTGGCATTTAAGGCACTATAATTGGCATTTCTGGCACTATAATTGGCATTTCAGACATTATAATTGGCATTTCAGGCACTATATTTGGCATTTCAGGCGCTATAATTGGCATTTAGGGCACTAAAATTGGTATTTCAGACATAATATTTGGCATTTAAGGCACTATAATTGGCATTTCTGGCACTATAATTGGCATTTCAGACATTATAATTGGCATTTCTGGCACTAAAATTGGCATTTCAGACATTATAATTGGCATTTCAGGCACTATAATTGGCATTTCAGACATTATAATTGGCATTTCTGGCATTATAATTGGCATTTCAGATATTATAATTGGCATTTCAGGCACTATTTTTGGCATTTAAGGCGCTATAATTGGCATTTAGGGCACTATAATTGGCATTTAAGGTACTATAATAGGCATTTTAGGCACTATAATTGGCATTTCAGACACTATAAAATATTAACAAATAACTGTAATAATTTAGATATTTTTAAAACTATAACAATCAATTTCAAATATTTAGATATTTTTGACATGGATACTTATAAAATATTAACAATCAACTCTAAATATTTGGATAATTTTATAAAATAACAACAATCGATTTTACATTTCGATATTTTTGTCATAGATACTAATAAAATATTAACAATTAACTCTTATAATTGGCATTTCAGACATTATAATTGGCATTTCAGGCACAATATTTGGCATTTCAGGCGCTATAATTAGTAATTCAGACATTTTAATTGGCATTTCTGGCACTAAAATTGGCATTTCAGACATTATAATTGGCATTTCAGGCACTATAATTGGCATTTCAGACATTATAATTGGCATTTCTGGCATTATAATTGGCATTTCATATATTATAATTGGCATTTCAGGCACTATTTTTGGCATTTAAGGCGCTATAATTGGCATTTAGGGCACTATAATTGGCATTTAAGGTACTATAATAGGCATTTTAGGCACTATAATTGGCATTTCAGACACTATAAAATATTAACAAATAACTGTAATAATTTAGATATTTTTAAAACTATAACAATCAATTTCAAATATTTAGATATTTTTGACATGGATACTTATAAAATATTAACAATCAACTCTAAATATTTGGATAGTTTTATAAAATAACAACAATCGATTTTACATTTCGATATTTTTGTCATAGATACTAATAAAATATTAACAATTAACTCTTATAATTGGCATTTCAGACATTATAATTGGCATTTCAGGCACTATATTTGGCATTTCAGGTGCTATAATTAGTAATTCAGACATTTTAATTGGCATTTAAGGCACTATAATTGGCATTTCAGGCACTATAATTGGCATTTAGGGCACTAAAATTGGCATTTCAGACATAATATTTGGCATTTAAGGCACTATATTGGCATTTCTGGCACTATAATTGGCATTTCAGACATTATAATTGGCATTTCAGGCACTATATTTGGCATTTCTGGCATTATAATTGGCATTTCAGATATTATAATTGGCATTTCAGGCACTATTATTGGCATTTAAGGCGCTATAATTAGCATTTAGGGCACTAAAATTGGCATTTCAGACATAATATTTGGCATTTAAGGCACTATAATTGGCATTTCTGGCACTATAATTGGCATTTCAAACATTATAATTGGCATTTCAGGCACTATATTTGGCATTTTAGGCGCTATAATTAGTAATTCAGACATTTTAATTGGCATTTAAGGCACTAAAATTGCCATATCAGACTTAATATTTAGCATTTTAGGCACTATAGTTGGCTTTTCAGACTTTATATTTGGCATTTCATACATTATTATTGGCTTTTCAGACATTATATTTGGCATTTAAGCCACTATAATTGGCATTTCAGACACTATATTTGGCATTTAAGGCACTATAATTGGCATTTAAATTACTGAAATAGGCATTTAAGCCACTATAATTGGCATTTCAGACACTATATTTGGCATTTAAGGCACTCTAATTGGCATTTAAATTACTGAAATAGGCATTTTAGGCACTATAATTGGCATTTAGGGCACTAAAATTGGTATTTTAGACATAATATTTGGCATTTAAGGCACTATAATTGGCATTTCTGACACTATAATTGGCATTTCAGACATTATAATTGGCATTTCTGGCACTAAAATTGGCATTTCAGACATTATAATTGGCATTTCAGGCACTATAATTGGCATTTCAGACATTATAATTGGCATTTCTGGCATTATAATTGGCATTTCATATATTATAATTGGCATTTCAGGCACTATTTTTGGCATTTAAGTCGCTATAATTGGCATTTAGGGCACTATAATTTGCATTTAAGGTACTATAATAGGCAGTTTAGGCACTATAATTGGCATTTCAGACACTATAAAATATTAACAAATAACTGTAATAATTTAGATATTTTTAAAACTATAACAATCAATTTCAAATATTTAGATATTTTTCACATGGATACTTATAAAATATTAACAATCAACTCTAAATATTTGGATAATTTTATAAAATAACAACAATCGATTTTACATTTCGATATTTTTGTCATAGATACTAATAAAATATTAAAAATTAACTCTTATAATTGGCATTTCAGACATTATAATTGGCATTTCAGGCACTATATTTGGCATTTCAGGTGCTATAATTAGTAATTCAGACATTTTAATTGGCATTTAAGGCACTATAATTGGCATTTCAGGCACTATAATTGGCATTTAGGGCACTAAAATTGGCATTTCAGACATAATATTTGGCATTTAAGGCACTATAATTGGCATTTCTGGCACTATAATTGGCATTTCAGACATTATAATTGGCATTTCAGGCACTATATTTGGCATTTCTGGCATTATAATTGGCATTTCAGATATTATAATTGGCATTTCAGGCACTATTATTGGCATTTAAGGCGCTATAATTAGCATTTAGGGCACTAAAATTGGCATTTCAGACATAATATTTGGCATTTAAGGCACTATAATTGGCATTTCTGGCACTATAATTGGCATTTCAAACATTATAATTGGCATTTCAGGCACTATATTTGGCATTTTAGGCGCTATAATTAGTAATTCAGACATTTTAATTGGCATTTAAGGCACTAAAATTGCCATATCAGACTTAATATTTAGCATTTTAGGCACTATAGTTGGCTTTTCAGACTTTATATTTGGCATTTCATACATTATTATTGGCTTTTCAGACATTATATTTGGCATTTAAGCCACTATAATTGGCATTTCAGACACTATATTTGGCATTTAAGGCACTATAATTGGCATTTAAATTACTGAAATAGGCATTTAAGCCACTATAATTGGCATTTCAGACACTATATTTGGCATTTAAGGCACTCTAATTGGCATTTAAATTACTGAAATAGGCATTTTAGGCACTATAATTGGCATTTAGGGCACTAAAATTGGTATTTTAGACATAATATTTGGCATTTAAGGCACTATAATTGGCATTTCTGACACTATAATTGGCATTTCAGACATTATAATTGGCATTTCTGGCACTAAAATTGGCATTTCAGACATTATAATTGGCATTTCAGGCACTATAATTGGCATTTCAGACATTATAATTGGCATTTCTGGCATTATAATTGGCAATTCATATATTATAATTGGCATTTCAGGCACTATTTTTGGCATTTAAGTCGCTATAATTGGCATTTAGGGCACTATAATTTGCATTTAAGGTACTATAATAGGCCGTTTAGGCACTATAATTGGCATTTCAGACACTATAAAATATTAACAAATAACTGTAATAATTTAGATATTTTTAAAACTATAACAATCAATTTCAAATATTTAGATATTTTTCACATGGATACTTATAAAATATTAACAATCAACTCTAAATATTTGGATAATTTTATAAAATAACAACAATCGATTTTACATTTCGATATTTTTGTCATAGATACTAATAAAATATTAAAAATTAACTCTTATAATTGGCATTTCAGACATTATAATTGGCATTTCAGGCACTATATTTGGCATTTCAGGTGCTATAATTAGTAATTCAGACATTTTAATTGGCATTTAAGGCACTATAATTGGCATTTCAGGCACTATAATTGGCATTTAGGGCACTAAAATTGGCATTTCAGACATAATATTTGGCATTTAAGGCACTATAATTGGCATTTCTGGCACTATAATTGGCATTTCAGACATTATAATTGGCATTTCAGGCACTATATTTGGCATTTCAGGCGCTATAATTGGCATTTAGGGCACTAAAATTGGTATTTCAGACATAATATTTGGCATTTAAGGCACTATAATTGGCATTTCTGGCACTATAATTGGCATTTCAGACATTATAATTGGCATTTATGGCACTAAAATTGGCATTTCAGACATTATAATTGGCATTTCAGGCACTATAATTGGCATTTCAGACATTATAATTGGCATTTCTGGCATTATAATTGGCATTTCAGATATTATAATTGGCATTTCAGGCACTATTTTAGGCATTTAAGGCGCTATAATTGGCATTTAGGGCACTATAATTGGCATTTAAGGTACTATAATAGGCATTTTAGGCACTATAATTGGCATTTCAGACACTATAAAATATTAACAAATAACTGTAATAATTTAGATATTTTTAAAACTATAACAATCAATTTCAAATATTTAGATATTTTTGACATGGATACTTATAAAATATTAACAATCAACTCTAAATATTTGGATAATTTTATAAAATAACAACAATCGATTTTACATTTCGATATTTTTGTCATAGATACTAATAAAATATTAACAATTAACTCTTATAATTGGCATTTCAGACATTATAATTGGCATTTCAGGCACAATATTTGGCATTTCAGGCGCTATAATTAGTAATTCAGACATTTTAATTGGCATTTCTGGCACTAAAATTGGCATTTCAGACATTATAATTGGCATTTCAGGCACTATAATTGGCATTTCAGACATTATAATTGGCATTTCTGTCATTATAATTGGCATTTCATATATTATAATTGGCATTTCAGGCACTATTTTTGGCATTTAAGGCGCTATAATTGGCATTTAGGGCACTATAATTGGCATTTAAGGTACTATAATAGGCATTTTAGGCACTATAATTGGCATTTCAGACACTATAAAATATTAACAAATAACTGTAATAATTTAGATATTTTTAAAACTATAACAATCAATTTCAAATATTTAGATATTTTTGACATGGATACTTATAAAATATTAACAATCAACTCTAAATATTTGGATAGTTTTATAAAATAACAACAATCGATTTTACATTTCGATATTTTTGTCATAGATACTAATAAAATATTAACAATTAACTCTTATAATTGGCATTTCAGACATTATAATTGGCATTTCAGGCACTATATTTGGCATTTCAGGTGCTATAATTAGTAATTCAGACATTTTAATTGGCATTTAAGGCACTATAATTGGCATTTCAGGCACTATAATTGGCATTTAGGGCACTAAAATTGGCATTTCAGACATAATATTTGGCATTTAAGGCACTATATTGGCATTTCTGGCACTATAATTGGCATTTCAGACATTATAATTGGCATTTCAGGCACTATATTTGGCATTTCTGGCATTATAATTGGCATTTCAGATATTATAATTGGCATTTCAGGCACTATTATTGGCATTTAAGGCGCTATAATTAGCATTTAGGGCACTAAAATTGGCATTTCAGACATAATATTTGGCATTTAAGGCACTATAATTGGCATTTCTGGCACTATAATTGGCATTTCAAACATTATAATTGGCATTTCAGGCACTATATTTGGCATTTTAGGCGCTATAATTAGTAATTCAGACATTTTAATTGGCATTTAAGGCACTAAAATTGCCATATCAGACTTAATATTTAGCATTTTAGGCACTATAGTTGGCTTTTCAGACTTTATATTTGGCATTTCATACATTATTATTGGCTTTTCAGACATTATATTTGGCATTTAAGCCACTATAATTGGCATTTCAGACACTATATTTGGCATTTAAGGCACTATAATTGGCATTTAAATTACTGAAATAGGCATTTAAGCCACTATAATTGGCATTTCAGACACTATATTTGGCATTTAAGGCACTCTAATTTGCATTTAAATTACTGAAATAGGCATTTTAGGCACTATAATTGGCATTTAGGGCACTAAAATTGGTATTTTAGACATAATATTTGGCATTTAAGGCACTATAATTGGCATTTCTGACACTATAATTGGCATTTCAGACATTATAATTGGCATTTCTGGCACTAAAATTGGCATTTCAGACATTATAATTGGCATTTCAGGCACTATAATTGGCATTTCAGACATTATAATTGGCATTTCTGGCATTATAATTGGCATTTCATATATTATAATTGGCATTTCAGGCACTATTTTTGGCATTTAAGTCGCTATAATTGGCATTAAGGGCACTATAATTTGCATTTAAGGTACTATAATAGGCAGTTTAGGCACTATAATTGGCATTTCAGACACTATAAAATATTAACAAATAACTGTAATAATTTAGATATTTTTAAAACTATAACAATCAATTTCAAATATTTAGATATTTTTCACATGGATACTTATAAAATATTAACAATCAACTCTAAATATTTGGATAATTTTATAAAATAACAACAATCGATTTTACATTTCGATATTTTTGTCATAGATACTAATAAAATATTAAAAATTAACTCTTATAATTGGCATTTCAGACATTATAATTGGCATTTCAGGCACTATATTTGGCATTTCAGGTGCTATAATTAGTAATTCAGACATTTTAATTGGCATTTAAGGCACTATAATTGGCATTTCAGGCACTATAATTGGCATTTAGGGCACTAAAATTGGCATTTCAGACATTATAATTGGCATTTCTGTCATTATAATTGGCATTTCATATATTATAATTGGCATTTCAGGCACTATTTTTGGCATTTAAGGCGCTATAATTGGCATTTAGGGCACTATAATTGGCATTTAAGGTACTATAATAGGCATTTTAGGCACTATAATTGGCATTTCAGACACTATAAAATATTAACAAATAACTGTAATAATTTAGATATTTTTAAAACTATAACAATCAATTTCAAATATTTAGATATTTTTGACATGGATACTTATAAAATATTAACAATCAACTCTAAATATTTGGATAGTTTTATAAAATAACAACAATCGATTTTACATTTCGATATTTTTGTCATAGATACTAATAAAATATTAACAATTAACTCTTATAATTGGCATTTCAGACATTATAATTGGCATTTCAGGCACTATATTTGGCATTTCAGGTGCTATAATTAGTAATTCAGACATTTTAATTGGCATTTAAGGCACTATAATTGGCATTTCAGGCACTATAATTGGCATTTAGGGCACTAAAATTGGCATTTCAGACATAATATTTGGCATTTAAGGCACTATATTGGCATTTCTGGCACTATAATTGGCATTTCAGACATTATAATTGGCATTTCAGGCACTATATTTGGCATTTCTGGCATTATAATTGGCATTTCAGATATTATAATTGGCATTTCAGGCACTATTATTGGCATTTAAGGCGCTATAATTAGCATTTAGGGCACTAAAATTGGCATTTCAGACATAATATTTGGCATTTAAGGCACTATAATTGGCATTTCTGGCACTATAATTGGCATTTCAAACATTATAATTGGCATTTCAGGCACTATATTTGGCATTTTAGGCGCTATAATTAGTAATTCAGACATTTTAATTGGCATTTAAGGCACTAAAATTGCCATATCAGACTTAATATTTAGCATTTTAGGC
The DNA here is from genome assembly GCA_964056705.1 of Troilus luridus. Lineage (NCBI taxonomy): Eukaryota > Metazoa > Arthropoda > Insecta > Hemiptera > Pentatomidae > Troilus > Troilus luridus. The sequence continues at coordinate 1,751,742 of CAXKTH010000163.1, read as the reverse complement.
ACTATAGTTGGCTTTTCAGACTTTATATTTGGCATTTCATACATTATTATTGGCTTTTCAGACATTATATTTGGCATTTAAGCCACTATAATTGGCATTTCAGACACTATATTTGGCATTTAAGGCACTATAATTGGCATTTAAATTACTGAAATAGGCATTTAAGCCACTATAATTGGCATTTCAGACACTATATTTGGCATTTAAGGCACTCTAATTTGCATTTAAATTACTGAAATAGGCATTTTAGGCACTATAATTGGCATTTAGGGCACTAAAATTGGTATTTTAGACATAATATTTGGCATTTAAGGCACTATAATTGGCATTTCTGACACTATAATTGGCATTTCAGACATTATAATTGGCATTTCTGGCACTAAAATTGGCATTTCAGACATTATAATTGGCATTTCAGGCACTATAATTGGCATTTCAGACATTATAATTGGCATTTCTGGCATTATAATTGGCATTTCATATATTATAATTGGCATTTCAGGCACTATTTTTGGCATTTAAGTCGCTATAATTGGCATTTAGGGCACTATAATTTGCATTTAAGGTACTATAATAGGCAGTTTAGGCACTATAATTGGCATTTCAGACACTATAAAATATTAACAAATAACTGTAATAATTTAGATATTTTTAAAACTATAACAATCAATTTCAAATATTTAGATATTTTTCACATGGATACTTATAAAATATTAACAATCAACTCTAAATATTTGGATAATTTTATAAAATAACAACAATCGATTTTACATTTCGATATTTTTGTCATAGATACTAATAAAATATTAAAAATTAACTCTTATAATTGGCATTTCAGACATTATAATTGGCATTTCAGGCACTATATTTGGCATTTCAGGTGCTATAATTAGTAATTCAGACATTTTAATTGGCATTTAAGGCACTATAATTGGCATTTCAGGCACTATAATTGGCATTTAGGGCACTAAAATTGGCATTTCAGACATAATATTTGGCATTTAAGGCACTATAATTGGCATTTCTGGCACTATAATTGGCATTTCAGACATTATAATTGGCATTTCAGGCACTATATTTGGCATTTCAGGCGCTATAATTGGCATTTAGGGCACTAAAATTGGTATTTCAGACATAATATTTGGCATTTAAGGCACTATAATTGGCATTTCTGGCACTATAATTGGCATTTCAGACATTATAATTGGCATTTCTGGCACTAAAATTGGCATTTCAGACATTATAATTGGCATTTCAGGCACTATAATTGGCATTTCAGACATTATAATTGGCATTTCTGGCATTATAATTGGCATTTCAGATATTATAATTGGCATTTCAGGCACTATTTTTGGCATTTAAGGCGCTATAATTGGCATTTAGGGCACTATAATTGGCATTTAAGGTACTATAATAGGCATTTTAGGCACTATAATTGGCATTTCAGACACTATAAAATATTAACAAATAACTGTAATAATTTAGATATTTTTAAAACTATAACAATCAATTTCAAATATTTAGATATTTTTGACATGGATACTTATAAAATATTAACAATCAACTCTAAATATTTGGATAATTTTATAAAATAACAACAATCGATTTTACATTTCGATATTTTTGTCATAGATACTAATAAAATATTAACAATTAACTCTTATAATTGGCATTTCAGACATTATAATTGGCATTTCAGGCACAATATTTGGCATTTCAGGCGCTATAATTAGTAATTCAGACATTTTAATATGCATTTCTGGCACTAAAATTGGCATTTCAGACATTATAATTGGCATTTCAGGCACTATAATTGGCATTTCAGACATTATAATTGGCATTTCTGGCATTATAATTGGCATTTCATATATTATAATTGGCATTTCAGGCACTATTTTTGGCATTTAAGGCGCTATAATTGGCATTTAGGGCACTATAATTGGCATTTAAGGTACTATAATAGGCATTTTAGGCACTATAATTGGCATTTCAGACACTATAAAATATTAACAAATAACTGTAATAATTTAGATATTTTTAAAACTATAACAATCAATTTCAAATATTTAGATATTTTTGACATGGATACTTATAAAATATTAACAATCAACTCTAAATATTTGGATAGTTTTATAAAATAACAACAATCGATTTTACATTTCGATATTTTTGTCATAGATACTAATAAAATATTAACAATTAACTCTTATAATTGGCATTTCAGACATTATAATTGGCATTTCAGGCACTATATTTGGCATTTCAGGTGCTATAATTAGTAATTCAGACATTTTAATTGGCATTTAAGGCACTATAATTGGCATTTCAGGCACTATAATTGGCATTTAGGGCACTAAAATTGGCATTTCAGACATAATATTTGGCATTTAAGGCACTATATTGGCATTTCTGGCACTATAATTTGCATTTCAGACATTATAATTGGCATTTCAGGCACTATATTTGGCATTTCTGGCATTATAATTGGCATTTCAGATATTATAATTGGCATTTCAGGCACTATTATTGGCATTTAAGGCGCTATAATTAGCATTTAGGGCACTAAAATTGGCATTTCAGACATAATATTTGGCATTTAAGGCACTATAATTGGCATTTCTGGCACTATAATTGGCATTTCAAACATTATAATTGGCATTTCAGGCACTATATTTGGCATTTTAGGCGCTATAATTAGTAATTCAGACATTTTAATTGGCATTTAAGGCACTAAAATTGCCATATCAGACTTAATATTTAGCATTTTAGGCACTATAGTTGGCTTTTCAGACTTTATATTTGGCATTTCATACATTATTATTGGCTTTTCAGACATTATATTTGGCATTTAAGCCACTATAATTGGCATTTCAGACACTATATTTGGCATTTAAGGCACTATAATTGGCATTTAAATTACTGAAATAGGCATTTAAGCCACTATAATTGGCATTTCAGACACTATATTTGGCATTTAAGGCACTCTAATTGGCATTTAAATTACTGAAATAGGCATTTTAGGCACTATAATTGGCATTTAGGGCACTAAAATTGGTATTTTAGACATAATATTTGGCATTTAAGGCACTATAATTGGCATTTCTGACACTATAATTGGCATTTCAGACATTATAATTGGCATTTCTGGCACTAAAATTGGCATTTCAGACATTATAATTGGCATTTCAGGCACTATAATTGGCATTTCAGACATTATAATTGGCATTTCTGGCATTATAATTGGCATTTCATATATTATAATTGGCATTTCAGGCACTATTTTTGGCATTTAAGGCGCTATAATTGGCATTTAGGGCACTATAATTGGCATTTAAGGTACTATAATAGCCATTTTAGGCACTATAATTGGCATTTCAGACACTATAAAATATTAACAAATAACTGTAATAATTTAGATATTTTTAAAACTATAACAATCAATTTCAAATATTTAGATATTTTTGACATGGATACTTATAAAATATTAACAATCAACTCTAAATATTTGGATAATTTTATAAAATAACAACAATCGATTTTACATTTCGATATTTTTGTCATAGATACTAATAAAATATTAAAAATTAACTCTTATAATTGGCATTTCAGACATTATAATTGGCATTTCAGGCACTATATTTGGCATTTCAGGTGCTATAATTAGTAATTCAGACATTTTAATTGGCATTTAAGGCACTATAATTGGCATTTCAGGCACTATAATTGGCATTTAGGGCACTAAAATTGGCATTTCAGACATAATATTTGGCATTTAAGGCACTATAATTGGCATTTCTGGCACTATAATTGGCATTTCAGACATTATAATTGGCATTTCAGGCACTATATTTGGCATTTCAGGCGCTATAATTGGCATTTAGGGCACTAAAATTGGTATTTCAGACATAATATTTGGCATTTAAGGCACTATAATTGGCATTTCTGGCACTATAATTGGCATTTCAGACATTATAATTGGCATTTCTGGCACTAAAATTGGCATTTCAGACATTATAATTGGCATTTCAGGCACTATAATTGGCATTTCAGACATTATAATTGGCATTTCTGGCATTATAATTGGCATTTCAGATATTATAATTGGCATTTCAGGCACTATTTTTGGCATTTAAGGCGCTATAATTGGCATTTAGGGCACTAAAATTGGCATTTCAGACATAATATTTGGCATTTAAGGCACTATAATTGGCATTTCTGGCACTATAATTGGCATTTCAAACATTATAATTGGCATTTCTGGCACTATAATTGGCATTTCAGACATTATAATTGGCATTTCAGGCACTATAATTGGCATTTCAGGCACTAAAATTGGCATTTCAGACTTAATATTTTGCATTTTAGGCACTATAGTTGGCTTTTCAGACTTTATATTTGGCATTTCATACATTATTATTGGCTTTTCAGACATTATATTTGGCATTTAAGCCACTATAATTGGCATTTCAGACACTATATTTGGCATTTAAGGCACTATAATTGGCATTAAAATACCTGAAATAGGCATTTTAGGCACTATAATTGGCATTTAGGGCACTAAAATTGGTATTTCAGACATAATATTTGGCATTTAAGGCACTATAATTGGCATTTCTGGCACTATAATTGGCATTTCAGACATTATAATTGGCATTTCTGGCACTAAAATTGGCATTTCAGACATTATAATTGGCATTTCAGGCACTATAATTGGCATTTCAGACATTATAATTGGCATTTCAGATATTATAATTGGCATTTCAGGCACTATTTTTGGCATTTAAGGCGCTATAATTGGTATTTAGGGCACTAAAATTGGCATTTCAGACATAATATTTTGCATTTAAGGCACTATAATTGGCATTTCTGGCACTATAATTGGCATTTCAAACATTATAATTGGCATTTCAGGCGCTATAATTAGTAATTCAGACATTTTAATATGCATTTCTGGCACTAAAATTGGCATTTCAGACATTATAATTGGCATTTCAGGCACTATAATTGGCATTTCAGACATTATAATTGGCATTTCTGGCATTATAATTGGCATTTCATATATTATAATTGGCATTTCAGGCACTATTTTTGGCATTTAAGGCGCTATAATTGGCATTTAGGGCACTATAATTGGCATTTAAGGTACTATAATAGGCATTTTAGGCACTATAATTGGCATTTCAGACACTATAAAATATTAACAAATAACTGTAATAATTTAGATATTTTTAAAACTATAACAATCAATTTCAAATATTTAGATATTTTTGACATGGATACTTATAAAATATTAACAATCAACTCTAAATATTTGGATAGTTTTATAAAATAACAACAATCGATTTTACATTTCGATATTTTTGTCATAGATACTAATAAAATATTAACAATTAACTCTTATAATTGGCATTTCAGACATTATAATTGGCATTTCAGGCACTATATTTGGCATTTCAGGTGCTATAATTAGTAATTCAGACATTTTAATTGGCATTTAAGGCACTATAATTGGCATTTCAGGCACTATAATTGGCATTTAGGGCACTAAAATTGGCATTTCAGACATAATATTTGGCATTTAAGGCACTATATTGGCATTTCTGGCACTATAATTTGCATTTCAGACATTATAATTGGCATTTCAGGCACTATATTTGGCATTTCTGGCATTATAATTGGCATTTCAGATATTATAATTGGCATTTCAGGCACTATTATTGGCATTTAAGGCGCTATAATTAGCATTTAGGGCACTAAAATTGGCATTTCAGACATAATATTTGGCATTTAAGGCACTATAATTGGCATTTCTGGCACTATAATTGGCATTTCAAACATTATAATTGGCATTTCAGGCACTATATTTGGCATTTTAGGCGCTATAATTAGTAATTCAGACATTTTAATTGGCATTTAAGGCACTAAAATTGCCATATCAGACTTAATATTTAGCATTTTAGGCACTATAGTTGGCTTTTCAGACTTTATATTTGGCATTTCATACATTATTATTGGCTTTTCAGACATTATATTTGGCATTTAAGCCACTATAATTGGCATTTCAGACACTATATTTGGCATTTAAGGCACTATAATTGGCATTTAAATTACTGAAATAGGCATTTAAGCCACTATAATTGGCATTTCAGACACTATATTTGGCATTTAAGGCACTCTAATTGGCATTTAAATTACTGAAATAGGCATTTTAGGCACTATAATTGGCATTTAGGGCACTAAAATTGGTATTTTAGACATAATATTTGGCATTTAAGGCACTATAATTGGCATTTCTGACACTATAATTGGCATTTCAGACATTATAATTGGCATTTCTGGCACTAAAATTGGCATTTCAGACATTATAATTGGCATTTCAGGCACTATAATTGGCATTTCAGACATTATAATTGGCATTTCTGGCATTATAATTGGCATTTCATATATTATAATTGGCATTTCAGGCACTATTTTTGGCATTTAAGGCGCTATAATTGGCATTTAGGGCACTATAATTGGCATTTAAGGTACTATAATAGCCATTTTAGGCACTATAATTGGCATTTCAGACACTATAAAATATTAACAAATAACTGTAATAATTTAGATATTTTTAAAACTATAACAATCAATTTCAAATATTTAGATATTTTTGACATGGATACTTATAAAATATTAACAATCAACTCTAAATATTTGGATAATTTTATAAAATAACAACAATCGATTTTACATTTCGATATTTTTGTCATAGATACTAATAAAATATTAAAAATTAACTCTTATAATTGGCATTTCAGACATTATAATTGGCATTTCAGGCACTATATTTGGCATTTCAGGTGCTATAATTAGTAATTCAGACATTTTAATTGGCATTTAAGGCACTATAATTGGCATTTCAGGCACTATAATTGGCATTTAGGGCACTAAAATTGGCATTTCAGACATAATATTTGGCATTTAAGGCACTATAATTGGCATTTCTGGCACTATAATTGGCATTTCAGACATTATAATTGGCATTTCAGGCACTATATTTGGCATTTCAGGCGCTATAATTGGCATTTAGGGCACTAAAATTGGTATTTCAGACATAATATTTGGCATTTAAGGCACTATAATTGGCATTTCTGGCACTATAATTGGCATTTCAGACATTATAATTGGCATTTCTGGCACTAAAATTGGCATTTCAGACATTATAATTGGCATTTCAGGCACTATAATTGGCATTTCAGACATTATAATTGGCATTTCTGGCATTATAATTGGCATTTCAGATATTATAATTGGCATTTCAGGCACTATTTTTGGCATTTAAGGCGCTATAATTGGCATTTAGGGCACTAAAATTGGCATTTCAGACATAATATTTGGCATTTAAGGCACTATAATTGGCATTTCTGGCACTATAATTGGCATTTCAAACATTATAATTGGCATTTCTGGCACTATAATTGGCATTTCAGACATTATAATTGGCATTTCAGGCACTATAATTGGCATTTCAGGCACTAAAATTGGCATTTCAGACTTAATATTTTGCATTTTAGGCACTATAGTTGGCTTTTCAGACTTTATATTTGGCATTTCATACATTATTATTGGCTTTTCAGACATTATATTTGGCATTTAAGCCACTATAATTGGCATTTCAGACACTATATTTGGCATTTAAGGCACTATAATTGGCATTAAAATACCTGAAATAGGCATTTTAGGCACTATAATTGGCATTTAGGGCACTAAAATTGGTATTTCAGACATAATATTTGGCATTTAAGGCACTATAATTGGCATTTCTGGCACTATAATTGGCATTTCAGACATTATAATTGGCATTTCTGGCACTAAAATTGGCATTTCAGACATTATAATTGGCATTTCAGGCACTATAATTGGCATTTCAGACATTATAATTGGCATTTCAGATATTATAATTGGCATTTCAGGCACTATTTTTGGCATTTAAGGCGCTATAATTGGTATTTAGGGCACTAAAATTGGCATTTCAGACATAATATTTTGCATTTAAGGCACTATAATTGGCATTTCTGGCACTATAATTGGCATTTCAAACATTATAATTGGCATTTCTGGCACTATAATTGGCATTTCAGGCACTATTTTTGGCATTTCAGGCGCTATAATTGGCATTTCAGGCACTAAAATTGGCATTTCAGACTTAATATTTTTCATTTTAGGCACTATAATTGGCATTTCTGGCACTATAATTGGCATTTCAAACATTATAATTGGCATTTCTGGCACTATAATTGGCATTTCAGACATTATAATTGGCATTTCAGGCACTATAATTGGCATTTCAGGCACTAAAATAGGCATTTCAGACTTAATATTTTGCATTTTAGGCACTATAGTTGGCTTTTCAGACTTTATATTTGGCATTTCTTACATTATTATTGGCTTTTCAGACATTACATTTGGCATTTAAGCCACTATAATTGGCATTTCAGACAGTATATTTGGCATTTAAGGCACTATAATTGGCATTTAAATACCTGAAATAGGCATTTTAGGCACTATAATTGGCATTTAGGGCACTAAAATTGGTATTTCAGACATAATATTTGGCATTTAAGGCACTATAATTGGCATTTCTGGCACTATAATTGGCATTTAGGGCACTAAAATTGGCATTTCAGACATAATATTTGGCATTTAAGGCACTATAATTGGCATTTCAAACATTATAATTGGCATTTCTGGCACTATAATTGGCATTTCAGACATTATAATTGGCATTTCAGGCACTATAATTGGCATTTCAGGCACTAAAATAGGCATTTCAGACACTATATTTGGCATTTAAGGCACTATAATTGGCATTTTAATTACTGAAATAGGCATTTTAGGCACTATAATTGGCATTTAGGGCACTAAAATTGGTATTTCAGACATAATATTTGGCATTTAAGGCACCATTTTTGGCATTTAAGGCGCTATAATTGGCATTTAGGGCACTAAAATTGGCATTTCAGACATTATATTTGGCATTTAAGGCACTAAAATTTGCATTTCTGGCACTATAATTGGCATTTCAGACATTATAATTGGCATTTCAGGCACTATATTTGGCATTTCAGGTGCTATAATTAGTAATTCAGACATTTTAATTGGCATTTAAGGCACTATAATTGGCATTTCAGGCACTATAATTGGCATTTAGGGCACTAAAATTGGCATTTCAGACATAATATTTGGCATTTAAGGCACTATAATTGGCATTTCTGGCACTATAATTGGCATTTCAGACATTATAATTGGCATTTCAGATATTATAATTGGCATTTCAGGCACTATTTTTGGCATTTAAGGCGCTATAATTGGCATTTAGGGCACTAAAATTGGCATTTCAGACATAATATTTGGCATTTAAGGCACTATAATTGGCATTTCTGGCGCTATAATTGGCATTTCAAACATTATAATTGGCATTTCTGGCACTATAATTGGCATTTCAGACATTATAATTGGCATTTCAGGCACTATAATTGGCATTTCAGGCACTAAAATAGGCATTTCAGACTTAATATTTTGCATTTTAGGCACTATAGTTGGCTTTTCAGACTTTATATTTGGCATTTAAGCCACTATAATTGGCATTTCAGACACTATATTTGGCATTTAAGGCACTATAATTGGCATTTAAATTAGTGAAATAGGCATTTTAGGCACTATAATTGGCATTTAGGGCACTAAAATTGGTATTTCAGACATAATATTTGGCATTTAAGGCACTAAATTGTCATTTCTGGCACTATAATTGGCATTTCAGACATTATAATTGGCATTTCTTGCACTAAAATTGGCATTTCAGACATTATAATTGGCATTTCATATATTATAATTGGCATTTCAGGCACTTTTTTTGGCATTTAAGGCGCTATAATTGGCATTTAGGGCACTAAAATTGGCATTTCAGACATTATATTTGGCATTTAAGGCACTAAAATTTGCATTTCTGGCACTATAATTGGCATTTCAGACATTATAATTGGCATTTCAGGCACTATATTTGGCAATTTAGGCGCTATAATTAGTAATTCAGACATTTTAATTGGCATTTAAGGCACTAAAATTGCCATATCAGACTTAATATTTAGCATTTTAGGCACTATAGTTGGCTTTTCAGACTTTATATTTGGCATTTCATACATTATTATTGGCTTTTCAGACATTATATTTGGCATTTAAGCCACTATAATTGGCATTTCAGACACTATATTTGGCATTTAAGGCACTATAATTGGCATTTAAATTACTGAAATAGGCATTTAAGCCACTATAATTGGCATTTCAGACACTATATTTGGCATTTAAGGCACTCTAATTGGCATTTAAATTACTGAAATAGGCATTTTAGGCACTATAATTGGCATTTAGGGCACTAAAATTGGTATTTTAGACATAATATTTGGCATTTAAGGCACTATAATTGGCATTTCTGACACTATAATTGGCATTTCAGACATTATAATTGGCATTTCTGGCACTAAAATTGGCATTTCAGACATTATAATTGGCATTTCAGGCACTATAATTGGCATTTCAGACATTATAATTGGCATTTCTGGCATTATAATTGGCATTTCATATATTATAATTGGCATTTCAGGCACTATTTTTGGCATTTAAGGCGCTATAATTGGCATTTAGGGCACTATAATTGGCATTTAAGGTACTATAATAGCCATTTTAGGCACTATAATTGGCATTTCAGACACTATAAAATATTAACAAATAACTGTAATAATTTAGATATTTTTAAAACTATAACAATCAATTTCAAATATTTAGATATTTTTGACATGGATACTTATAAAATATTAACAATCAACTCTAAATATTTGGATAATTTTATAAAATAACAACAATCGATTTTACATTTCGATATTTTTGTCATAGATACTAATAAAATATTAAAAATTAACTCTTATAATTGGCATTTCAGACATTATAATTGGCATTTCAGGCACTATATTTGGCATTTCAGGTGCTATAATTAGTAATTCAGACATTTTAATTGGCATTTAAGGCACTATAATTGGCATTTCAGGCACTATAATTGGCATTTAGGGCACTAAAATTGGCATTTCAGACATAATATTTGGCATTTAAGGCACTATAATTGGCATTTCTGGCACTATAATTGGCATTTCAGACATTATAATTGGCATTTCAGGCACTATATTTGGCATTTCAGGCGCTATAATTGGCATTTAGGGCACTAAAATTGGTATTTCAGACATAATATTTGGCATTTAAGGCACTATAATTGGCATTTCTGGCACTATAATTGGCATTTCAGACATTATAATTGGCATTTCTGGCACTAAAATTGGCATTTCAGACATTATAATTGGCATTTCAGGCACTATAATTGGCATTTCAGACATTATAATTGGCATTTCTGGCATTATAATTGGCATTTCAGATATTATAATTGGCATTTCAGGCACTATTTTTGGCATTTAAGGCGCTATAATTGGCATTTAGGGCACTAAAATTGGCATTTCAGACATAATATTTGGCATTTAAGGCACTATAATTGGCATTTCTGGCACTATAATTGGCATTTCAAACATTATAATTGGCATTTCTGGCACTATAATTGGCATTTCAGACATTATAATTGGCATTTCATATATTATAATTGGCATTTCAGGCACTATTTTTGGCATTTAAGGCGCTATAATTGGCATTTAGGGCACTATAATTGGCATTTAAGGTACTATAATAGCCATTTTAGGCACTATAATTGGCATTTCAGACACTATAAAATATTAACAAATAACTGTAATAATTTAGATATTTTTAAAACTATAACAATCAATTTCAAATATTTAGATATTTTTGACATGGATACTTATAAAATATTAACAATCAACTCTAAATATTTGGATAATTTTATAAAATAACAACAATCGATTTTACATTTCGATATTTTTGTCATAGATACTAATAAAATATTAAAAATTAACTCTTATAATTGGCATTTCAGACATTATAATTGGCATTTCAGGCACTATATTTGGCATTTCAGGTGCTATAATTAGTAATTCAGACATTTTAATTGGCATTTAAGGCACTATAATTGGCATTTCAGGCACTATAATTGGCATTTAGGGCACTAAAATTGGCATTTCAGACATAATATTTGGCATTTAAGGCACTATAATTGGCATTTCTGGCACTATAATTGGCATTTCAGACATTATAATTGGCATTTCAGGCACTATATTTGGCATTTCAGGCGCTATAATTGGCATTTAGGGCACTAAAATTGGTATTTCAGACATAATATTTGGCATTTAAGGCACTATAATTGGCATTTCTGGCACTATAATTGGCATTTCAGACATTATAATTGGCATTTCTGGCACTAAAATTGGCATTTCAGACATTATAATTGGCATTTCAGGCACTATAATTGGCATTTCAGACATTATAATTGGCATTTCTGGCATTATAATTGGCATTTCAGATATTATAATTGGCATTTCAGGCACTATTTTTGGCATTTAAGGCGCTATAATTGGCATTTAGGGCACTAAAATTGGCATTTCAGACATAATATTTGGCATTTAAGGCACTATAATTGGCATTTCTGGCACTATAATTGGCATTTCAAACATTATAATTGGCATTTCTGGCACTATAATTGGCATTTCAGACATTATAATTGGCATTTCAGGCACTATAATTGGCATTTCAGGCACTAAAATTGGCATTTCAGACTAAATATTTTGCATTTTAGGCACTATAGTTGGCTTTTCAGACTTTATATTTGGCATTTCATACATTATTATTGGCTTTTCAGACATTATATTTGGCATTTAAGCCACTATAATTGGCATTTCAGACACTATATTTGGCATTTAAGGCACTATAATTGGCATTAAAATACCTGAAATAGGCATTTTAGGCACTATAATTGGCATTTAGGGCACTAAAATTGGTATTTCAGACATAATATTTGGCATTTAAGGCACTATAATTGGCATTTCTGGCACTATAATTGGCATTTCAGACATTATAATTGGCATTTCTGGCACTAAAATTGGCATTTCAGACATTATAATTGGCATTTCAGGCATTATAATTGGCATTTCAGACATTATAATTGGCATTTCAGATATTATAATTGGCATTTCAGGCACTATTTTTGGCATTTAAGGCGCTATAATTGGCATTTAGGGCACTAAAATTGGCATTTCAGACATAATATTTTGCATTTAAGGCACTATAATTGGCATTTCTGGCACTATAATTGGCATTTCAAACATTATAATTGGCATTTCTGGCACTATAATTGGCATTTCAGGCACTATTTTTGGCATTTCAGGCGCTATAATTGGCATTTCAGGCACTAAAATTGGCATTTCAGACTTAATATTTTGCATTTTAGGCACTATAATTGGCATTTCTGGCACTATAATTGGCATTTCAAACATTATAATTGGCATTTCTGGCACTATAATTGGCATTTCAGACATTATAATTGGCATTTCAGGCACTATAATTGGCATTTCAGGCACTAAAATAGGCATTTCAGACTTAATATTTTGCATTTTAGGCACTATAGTTGGCTTTTCAGACTTTATATTTGGCATTTCTTACATTATTATTGGCTTTTCAGACATTACATTTGGCATTTAAGCCACTATAATTGGCATTTCAGACACTATATTTGGCATTTAAGGCACTATAATTGGCATTTAAATACCTGAAATAGGCATTTTAGGCACTATAATTGGCATTTAGGGCACTAAAATTGGTATTTCAGACATAATATTTGGCATTTAAGGCACTATAATTGGCATTTCTGGCACTATAATTGGCATTTAGGGCACTAAAATTGGCATTTCAGACATAATATTTGGCATTTAAGGCACTATAATTGGCATTTCAAACATTATAATTGGCATTTCTGGCACTATAATTGGCATTTCAGACATTATAATTGGCATTTCAGGCACTATAATTGGCATTTCAGGCACTAAAATAGGCATTTCAGACACTATATTTGGCATTTAAGGCACTATAATTGGCATTTTAATTACTGAAATAGGCATTTTAGGCACTATAATTGGCATTTAGGGCACTAAAATTGGTATTTCAGACATAATATTTGGCATTTAAGGCACCATTTTTGGCATTTAAGGCGCTATAATTGGCATTTAGGGCACTAAAATTGGCATTTCAGACATTATATTTGGCGTTTAAGGCACTAAAATTTGCATTTCTGGCACTATAATTGGCATTTCAGACATTATAATTGGCATTTCAGGCACTATATTTGGCATTTCAGGTGCTATAATTAGTAATTCAGACATTTTAATTGGCATTTAAGGCACTATAATTGGCATTTCAGGCACTATAATTGGCATTTAGGGCACTAAAATTGGCATTTCAGACATAATATTTGGCATTTAAGGCACTATAATTGGCATTTCTGGCACTATAATTGGCATTTCAGACATTATAATTGGCATTTCAGATATTATAATTGGCATTTCAGGCACTATTTTTGGCATTTAAGGCGCTATAATTGGCATTTAGGGCACTAAAATTGGCATTTCAGACATAATATTTGGCATTTAAGGCACTATAATTGGCATTTCTGGCGCTATAATTGGCATTTCAAACATTATAATTGGCATTTCTGGCACTATAATTGGCATTTCAGACATTATAATTGGCATTTCAGGCACTATAATTGGCATTTCAGGCACTAAAATAGGCATTTCAGACTTAATATTTTGCATTTTAGGCACTATAGTTGGCTTTTCAGACTTTATATTTGGCATTTAAGCCACTATAATTGGCATTTAAGACACTATATTTGGCATTTAAGGCACTATAATTGGCATTTAAATTAGTGAAATAGGCATTTTAGGCACTATAATTGGCATTTAGGGCACTAAAATTGGTATTTCAGACATAATATTTGGCATTTAAGGCACTAAATTGTCATTTCTGGCACTATAATTGGCATTTCAGACATTATAATTGGCATTTCTTGCACTAAAATTGGCATTTCAGACATTATAATTGGCATTTCATATATTATAATTGGCATTTCAGGCACTTTTTTTGGCATTTAAGGCGCTATAATTGGCATTTAGGGCACTAAAATTGGCATTTCAGACATTATATTTGGCATTTAAGGCACTAAAATTTGCATTTCTGGCACTATAATTGGCATTTCAGACATTATAATTGGCATTTCTGGAACTATAATTGGCATTTCAGACATTATAATTGGCATTTCAGGCACTATAATTGGCATTTCAGGCACTAAAATTGGCATTTCAGACATAATATTTGGCATTTAAGGCACTATAATTAGCATTTCTGGCACTATAATTGGCATTTCAGACATTATAATTGGCATTTCAGGCACTATATTTGGCATTTCAGGCGATATAATTGGCATTTAGGGCACTAAAATTGGTATTTCAGACATAATATTTGGCATTTAAGGCACTATAATTAGCATTTCTGGCACTATAATTGGCATTTCAGACATTATAATTGGCATTTCTGGCACTAAAATTGGCATTTCAGACATTATAATTGGCATTTCAGGCACTATAATAGGCCTTTCAGACATTATAATTGGCATTTCTGGCATTATAATTTGCATTTCAGATATTATAATTGGCATTTCAGGCACTATTTTTGGCATTTAAGGCGCTATAATTGGCATTTAGGGCACTAAAACTGGCATTTCAGACATAATATTTGGCATTTAAGGCACTATAATTGGCATTTCTGGCACTATAATTGGCATTTCAGACACTATAAAATATTAACAAATAACTGTAATAATTTAGATATTTTTAAAACTATAACAATCAATTTCAAATATTTAGATATTTTTCACATGGATACTTATAAAATATTAACAATCAACTCTAAATATTTGGATAATTTTATAAAATAACAACAATCGATTTTACATTTCGATATTTTTGTCATAGATACTAATAAAATATTAACAATTAACTCTTATAATTGGCATTTCAGACATTATAATTGGCATTTCAGGCACTATATTTGGCATTTCAGGCGCTATAATTAGTAATTCAGACATTTTAATTGGCATTTCTGGCACTAAAATTGGCATTTCAGACATTATAATTGGCATTTCAGGCACTATAATTGGCATTTCAGACATTATAATTGGCATTTCAGGCACTATAATTGGCATTTCAGACATTATAATTGGCATTTCTGGCATTATAATTGGCATTTCATATATTATAATTGGAATTTCTGGCACTATTTTTGGCATTTAAGGCGCTATAATTGGCATTTAGGGCACTATAATTGGCATTTAAGGTACTATAATAGGCATTTTAGGCACTATAATTGGCATTTCAGACACTATAAAATATTAACAAATAACTGTAATAATTTAGATATTTTTAAAACTATAACAATCAATTTCAAATATTTAGATATTTTTGACATGGATAATTATAAAATATTAACAATCAACTCTAAATATTTGGATAATTTTATAAAATAACAACAATCGATTTTACATTTCGATATTTTTGTCACAGATACTAATAAAATATTAACAATTAACTCTTATAATTGGCATTTCAGACATTATAATTGGCATTTCAGGCACTATATTTGGCATTTCAGGTGCTATAATTAGTAATTCAGACATTTTAATTGGCATTTAAGGCACTATAATTAGCATTTCAGGCACTATAATTGGCATTTAGGGCACTAAAATTGGCATTTCAGACATAATATTTGGCATTTAAGGCACTATAATTGGCATTTCTGGCACTATAATTGGCATTTCAGACATTACAATTGGCATTTCTGGCACTATAATTGGAATTTCAGACATTATAATTGGCATTTCAGGCACTATAATTGGCATTTCAGGCACTAAAATTGGCATTTCAGACTTAATATTTAGCATTTTAGGCACTATAGTTGGCTTTTCAGACTTTATATTTGGCATTTCATACATTATTATTGGCTTTTCAGACATTATATTTGGCATTTAAGCCACTATAATTGGCATTTCAGACACTATATTTGGCATTTAAGGCACTATAATTGGCATTTAAATTACTGAAATAGGCATTTAAGCCACTATAATTGGCATTTCAGACACTATATTTGGCATTTAAGGCACTATAATTGGCATTTAAATTACTGAAATAGGCATTTTAGGCACTATAATTGGCATTTAGGGCACTAAAATTGGTATTTCAGACATAATATTTGGCATTTAAGGCACTATATTTGGCATTTCAGGCGATATAATTGGCATTTAGGGCACTAAAATTGGTATTTCAGACATAATATTTGGCATTTAAGGCACTATAATTAGCATTTCTGGCACTATAATTGGCATTTCAGACATTATAATTGGCATTTCTGGCACTAAAATTGGCATTTCAGACATTATAATTGGCATTTCCGGCACTATAATTGGCCTTTCAGACATTATAATTGGCATTTCTGGCATTATAATTGGCATTTCAGATATTATAATTGGCATTTCAGGCACTATTTTTGGCATTTAAGGCGCTATAATTGGCATTTAGGGCACTAAAATTGGCATTTCAGACATAATATTTGGCATTTAAGGCACTATAATTGGCATTTCTGGCACTATAATTGGCATTTCAGACACTATCAAATATTAACAAATAACTGTAATAATTTAGATATTTTTAAAACTATAACAATCAATTTCAAATATTTAGATATTTTTGACATGGATACTTATAAAATATTAACAATCAACTCTAAATATTTGGATAATTTTATAAAATAACAACAATCGATTTTACATTTCGATATTTTTGTCATAGATACTAATAAAATATTAACAATTAACTCTTATAATTGGCATTTCAGACATTATAATTGGCATTTCAGGCACTATATTTGGCATTTCAGGCGCTATAATTAGTAATTCAGACATTTTAATTGGCATTTCTGGCACTAAAATTGGCATTTCAGACATTATAATTGGCATTTCAGGCACTATAATTGGCATTTCAGACATTATAATTGGCATTTCTGGCACTATAATTGGCATTTCAGACATTATAATTGGCATTTCAGGCACTATATTTGGCATTTCTGGCATTATAATTGGCATTTCAGATATTATAATTGGCATTTCAGGCACTATTTTTGGCATTTAAGGCGCTATAATTGGCATTTAGGGCACTAAAATTGGCATTTCAGACATAATATTTGGCATTTAAGGCACTATAATTGGCATTTCTGGCACTATAATTGGCATTTCAAACATTATAATTGGCATTTCTGACACTATAATTGGAATTTCAGACATTATAATTGGCATTTCAGGCACTATAATTGGCATTTCAGGCACTAAAATTGGCATTTAAGGCACTATAATTGGCATTTAAGGTATTATAATTGGCATTTCAGGCACTATATTTGGCATTTCAGGTGCTATAATTAGTAATTCAGACATTTTAATTGGCATTTAAGGCACTATAATTGGCATTTCAGGCACTATAATTGGCATTTAGGGCACTAAAATTGGCATTTCAGACATAATATTTGGCATTTAAGGCACTATATTGGCATTTCTGGCACTATAATTGGCATTTCAGACATTATAATTGGCATTTCAGGCACTATATTTGGCATTTCTGGCATTATAATTGGCATTTCAGATATTATAATTGGCATTTCAGGCACTATATTTGGCATTTAAGGCGCTATAATTAGCATTTAGGGCACTAAAATTGGCATTTCAGACATAATATTTGGCATTTAAGGCACTATAATTGGCATTTCTGGCACTATAATTGGCATTTCAAACATTATAATTGGCATTTCAGGCACTATATTTGGCATTTTAGGCGCTATAATTAGTAATTCAGACATTTTAATTGGCATTTAAGGCACTAAAATTGCCATATCAGACTTAATATTTAGCATTTTAGGCACTATAGTTGGCTTTTCAGACTTTATATTTGGCATTTCATACATTATTATTGGCTTTTCAGACATTATATTTGGCATTTAAGCCACTATAATTGGCATTTCAGACACTATATTTGGCATTTAAGGCACTATAATTGGCATTTAAATTACTGAAATAGGCATTTAAGCCACTATAATTGGCATTTCAGACACTATATTTGGCATTTAAGGTACTCTAATTGGCATTTAAATTACTGAAATAGGCATTTTAGGCACTATAATTGGAATTTGGGGCACTAAAATTGGTATTTTAGACATAATATTTGGCATTTAAGGCACTATAATTGGCATTTCTGACACTATAATTGGCATTTCAGACATTATAATTGGCATTTCTGGCACTAAAATTGGCATTTCAGACATTATAATTGGCATTTCAGGCACTATAATTGGCATTTCAGACATTATAATTGGCATTTCTGGCATTATAATTGGCATTTCATATATTATAATTGGCATTTCAGGCACTATTTTTGGCATTTAAGTCGCTATAATTGGCATTTAGGGCACTATAATTGGCATTTAAGGTACTATAATAGGCAGTTTAGGCACTATAATTGGCATTTCAGACACTATAAAATATTAACAAATAACTGTAATAATTTAGATATTTTTAAAACTATAACAATCAATTTCAAATATTTAGATATTTTTCACATGGATACTTATAAAATATTAACAATCAACTCTAAATATTTGGATAATTTTATAAAATAACAACAATCGATTTTACATTTCGATATTTTTGTCATAGATACTAATAAAATATTAAAAATTAACTCTTATAATTGGCATTTCAGACATTATAATTGGCATTTCAGGCACTATATTTGGCATTTCAGGTGCTATAATTAGTAATTCAGACATTTTAATTGGCATTTAAGGCACTATAATTGGCATTTCAGGCACTATAATTGGCATTTAGGGCACTAAAATTGGCATTTCAGACATAATATTTGGCATTTAAGGCACTATAATTGGCATTTCTGGCACTATAATTGGCATTTCAGACATTATAATTGGCATTTCAGGCACTATATTTGGCATTTCAGGCGCTATAATTGGCATTTAGGGCACTAAAATTGGTATTTCAGACATAATATTTGGCATTTAAGGCACTATAATTGGCATTTCTGGCACTATAATTGGCATTTCAGACATTATAATTGGCATTTCTGGCACTAAAATTGGCATTTCAGACATTATAATTGGCATTTCAGGCACTATAATTGGCATTTCAGACATTATAATTGGCATTTCTGGCATTATAATTGGCATTTCAGATATTATAATTGGCATTTCAGGCACTATTTTTGGCATTTAAGGCGCTATAATTGGCATTTAGGGCACTAAAATTGGCATTTCAGACATAATATTTAGCATTTAAGGCACTATAATTGGCATTTCTGGCACTATAATTGGCATTTCAAACATTATAATTGGCATTTCTGGCACTATAATTGGCATTTCAGACATTATAATTGGCATTTCAGGCACTATAATTGGCATTTCAGGCACTAAAATTGGCATTTCAGACTTAATATTTTGCATTTTAGGCACTATAGTTGGCTTTTCAGACTTTATATTTGGCATTTCATACATTATTATTGGCTTTTCAGACATTATATTTGGCATTTAAGCCACTATAATTGGCATTTCAGACACTATATTTGACATTTAAGGCACTATAATTGGCATTAAAATACCTGAAATAGGCATTTTAGGCACTATAATTGGCATTTAGGGCACTAAAATTGGTATTTCAGACATAATATTTGGCATTTAAGGCACTATAATTGGCATTTCTGGCACTATAATTGGCATTTCAGACATTATAATTGGCATTTCTGGCACTAAAATTGGCATTTCAGACATTATAATTGGCATTTCAGGCACTATAATTGGCATTTCAGACATTATAATTGGCATTTCAGATATTATAATTGGCATTTCAGGCACTATTTTTGGCATTTAAGGCGCTATAATTGGCATTTAGGGCACTAAAATTGGCATTTCAGACATAATATTTTGCATTTAAGGCACTATAATTGGCATTTCTGGCACTATAATTGGCATTTCAAACATTATAATTGGCATTTCTGGCACTATAATTGTCATTTCAGACATTATAATTGGCATTTCAGGCACTATAATTGGCATTTCAGGCACTAAAATAGGCATTTCAGACTTAATATTTTGCATTTTAGGCACTATAGTTGGCTTTTCAGACTTTATATTTGGCATTTCTTACATTATTATTGGCTTTTCAGACATTATATTTGGCATTTAAGCCACTATAATTGGCATTTCAGACACTATATTTGGCATTTAAGGCACTATAATTGGCATTTAAATTACTGAAATAGGCATTTTAGGCACTATAATTGGCATTTAGGGCACTAAAATTGGTATTTCAGACATAATATTTGGCATTTAAGGCACTAAAATTGTCATTTCTGGCACTATAATTGGCATTTCAGACATTATAATTGGCATTTCTTGCACTAAAATTGGCATTTCAGACATTATAATTGGCATTTCATATATTATAATTGGCATTTCAGGCACTATTTTTGGCATTTAATTCGCTATAATTGGCATTTAGGGCACTAAAATTGGCATTTCAGACATTATATTTGGCATTTAAGGCACTAAAATTTGCATTTTTGGCACTATAATTGGCATTTCAGACATTGTAATTGGCATTTCTGAAACTATAATTGGCATTTCAGACATTATAATTGGCATTTCAGGCACTATAATTGGCATTTCAGGCACTAAAATTGGCATTTCAGACATTATATTTGGCATTTAAGCCACTATAATTGGCATTTCGTACACTATAATTGGCATTTAAGGCACTATAATTGGCATTTAAGGTAATATAATAGGCATTTTAGGCACTATAATTGGCATTTCAGACACTATAAAATATTAACAAATAACTGTAATAATTTAGATATTTTTAAAACTATAACAATCAATTTCAAATATTTAGATATTTTTGACATGGATCATTATAAAATATTAACAATCAACTCTAAATATTTGGATAATTTTAAAAAATAACAACAATCGATTTTACATTTCGATATTTTTGTCATAGATACTAATAAAATATTAACAATTAACTCTTATAATTGGCATTTCAGACATTATAATTGGCATTTCAGGCACTATATATGGCATTTCAGGCGCTATAATTAGTAATTCAGACATTTTAATTGGCATTTAAGGCACTATAATTGGCATTTCAGGCACTATAATTGGCATTTCAGACATTATAATTGGCATTTCTGGCATTATAATTGGCATTTCAGATATTATAATTGGCATTTCAGGCACTATTTTTGGCATTTAAGGCGCTATAATTGGCATTTAGGGCACTAAAATTGGCATTTCAGACATAATATTTGGCATTTAAGGCACTATAATTGGCATTTCTGGCACTATAATTGGCATTTCAAACATTATAATTGGCATTTCTGGCACTATAATTGGCATTTCAGACATAATTGGCATTTCAGGCACTATAATTGGCATTTCAGGCACTAAAATTGGCATTTCAGACTTAATATTTTGCATTTTAGGCACTATATTTGGCTTTTCAGACTTTTTATTTGGCATTTCATACATTATTATTGGCTTTTCAGACATTACATTTGGCATTTAAGCCACTATAATTGGCATTTCAGACACTATATTTGGCATTTAAGGCACTATAATTGGCATTTAAATACCTGAAATAGGCATTTTAGGCACTATAATTGGCATTTAGGGCACTAAAATTGGTATTTCAGACATAATATTTGGCATTTAAGGCACTATAATTGGCATTTCTGGCACTATAATTGGCATTTAGGGCACTAAAATTGGCATTTCAGACATAATATTTGGCATTTAAGGCACTATAATTGGCATTTCTGGCACTATAATTGGCATTTCAAACATTATAATTGGCATTTCTGGCACTATAATTGGCATTTCAGACATTATAATTGGCATTTCAGGCACTATAATTGGCATTTCAGGCACTAAAATAGGCATTTCAGACTTAATATTTTGCATTTTAGGCACTATAGTTGGCTTTCAGACTTTATATTTGGCATTTCTTACATTATTATTGGCTTTTCATACATTATATTTGGCATTTAAGCCACTATAATTGGCATTTCAGACACTATATTTGGCATTTAAGGCACTATAATTGGCATTTTAATTACTGAAAAAGGCATTTTAGGCACTATAATTGGCATTTAGGGCACTAAAATTGGTATTTCAGACATAATATTATGCATTTAAGGCACCATTTTTGGCATTTAAGGCGCTATAATTGGCATTTAGGGCACTAAAATTGGCATTTCAGACATTATATTTGGCATTTAAGGCACTAAAATTTGCATTTCTGGCACTATAATTGGCATTTCAGACATTATAATTGGCATTTCAGGCACTATATTTGGCATTTCAGGTGCTATAATTAGTAATTCAGACATTTTAATTGGCATTTAAGGCACTATAATTGGCATTTCAGGCACTATAATTGGCATTTAGGGCACTAAAATTGGCATTTCAGACATAATATTTGGCATTTAAGGCACTATAATTGGCATTTCTGGCACTATAATTGGCATTTCAGACATTATAATTGGCATTTCAGATATTATAATTGGCATTTCAGGCACTATTTTTGGCATTTAAGGCGCTATAATTGGCATTTAGGGCACTAAAATTGGCATTTCAGACATAATATTTGGCATTTAAGGCACTATAATTGGCATTTAAATTACTGAAATAGGCATTTTAGGCACTATAATTGGCATTTAGGGCACTAAAATTGGTATTTCAGACATAATATTTGGCATTTAAGGCACTAAAATTGTCATTTCTGGCACTATAATTGGCATTTCAGACATTATAATTGGCATTTCTTGCACTAAAATTGGCATTTCAGACATTATAATTGGCATTTCATATATTATAATTGGCATTTCAGGCACTATTTTTGGCATTTAATTCGCTATAATTGGCATTTAGGGCACTAAAATTGGCATTTCAGACATTATATTTGGCATTTAAGGCACTAAAATTTGCATTTTTGGCACTATAATTGGCATTTCAGACATTGTAATTGGCATTTCTGAAACTATAATTGGCATTTCAGACATTATAATTGGCATTTCAGGCACTATAATTGGCATTTCAGGCACTAAAATTGGCATTTCAGACATTATATTTGGCATTTAAGCCACTATAATTGGCATTTCGTACACTATAATTGGCATTTAAGGCACTATAATTGGCATTTAAGGTAATATAATAGGCATTTTAGGCACTATAATTGGCATTTCAGACACTATAAAATATTAACAAATAACTGTAATAATTTAGATATTTTTAAAACTATAACAATCAATTTCAAATATTTAGATATTTTTGACATGGATCATTATAAAATATTAACAATCAACTCTAAATATTTGGATAATTTTAAAAAATAACAACAATCGATTTTACATTTCGATATTTTTGTCATAGATACTAATAAAATATTAACAATAAACTCTTATAATTAGCATTTCAGACATTATAATTGGCATTTCAGGCACTATATATGGCATTTCAGGCGCTATAATTAGTAATTCAGACATTTTAATTGGCATTTAAGGCACTATAATTGGCATTTCAGGCACTATAATTGGCATTTCAGACATTATAATTGGCATTTCTGGCATTATAATTGGCATTTCAGATATTATAATTGGCATTTCAGGCACTATTTTTGGCATTTAAGGCGCTATAATTGGCATTTAGGGCACTAAAATTGGCATTTCAGACATAATATTTGGCATTTAAGGCACTATAATTGGCATTTCTGGCACTATAATTGGCATTTCAAACATTATAATTGGCATTTCTGGCACTATAATTGGCATTTCAGACATTATAATTGGCATTTCAGGCACTATAATTGGCATTTCAGGCACTAAAATTGGCATTTCAGACTTAATATTTTGCATTTTAGGCACTATATTTGGCTTTTCAGACTTTTTATTTGGCATTTCATACATTATTATTGGCTTTTCAGACATTACATTTGGCATTTAAGCCACTATAATTGGCATTTCAGACACTATATTTGGCATTTAAGGCACTATAATTGGCATTTAAATACCTGAAATAGGCATTTTAGGCACTATAATTGGCATTTAGGGCACTAAAATTGGTATTTCAGACATAATATTTGGCATTTAAGGCACTATAATTGGCATTTCTGGCACTATAATTGGCATTTAGGGCACTAAAATTGGCATTTCAGACATAATATTTGGCATTTAAGGCACTATAATTGGCATTTCTGGCACTATAATTGGCATTTCAAACATTATAATTGGCATTTCTGGCACTATAATTGGCATTTCAGACATTATAATTGGCATTTCAGGCACTATAATTGGCATTTCAGGCACTAAAATAGGCATTTCAGACTTAATATTTTGCATTTTAGGCACTATAGTTGGCTTTCAGACTTTATATTTGGCATTTCTTACATTATTATTGGCTTTTCATACATTATATTTGGCATTTAAGCCACTATAATTGGCATTTCAGACACTATATTTGGCATTTAAGGCACTATAATTGGCATTTTAATTACTGAAAAAGGCATTTTAGGCACTATAATTGGCATTTAGGGCACTAAAATTGGTATTTCAGACATAATATTATGCATTTAAGGCACCATTTTTGGCATTTAAGGCGCTATAATTGGCATTTAGGGCACTAAAATTGGCATTTCAGACATTATATTTGGCATTTAAGGCACTAAAATTTGCATTTCTGGCACTATAATTGGCATTTCAGACATTATAATTGGCATTTCAGGCACTATATTTGGCATTTCAGGTGCTATAATTAGTAATTCAGACATTTTAATTGGCATTTAAGGCACTATAATTGGCATTTCAGGCACTATAATTGGCATTTAGGGCACTAAAATTGGCATTTCAGACATAATATTTGGCATTTAAGGCACTATAATTGGCATTTCTGGCACTATAATTGGCATTTCAGACATTATAATTGGCATTTCAGATATTATAATTGGCATTTCAGGCACTATTTTTGGCATTTAAGGCGCTATAATTGGCATTTAGGGCACTAAAATTGGCATTTCAGACATAATATTTGGCATTTAAGGCACTATAATTGGCATTTAAATTACTGAAATAGGCATTTTAGGCACTATAATTGGCATTTAGGGCACTAAAATTGGTATTTCAGACATAATATTTGGCATTTAAGGCACTAAAATTGTCATTTCTGGCACTATAATTGGCATTTCAGACATTATAATTGGCATTTCTTGCACTAAAATTGGCATTTCAGACATTATAATTGGCATTTCATATATTATAATTGGCATTTCAGGCACTATTTTTGGCATTTAATTCGCTATAATTGGCATTTAGGGCACTAAAATTGGCATTTCAGACATTATATTTGGCATTTAAGGCACTAAAATTTGCATTTTTGGCACTATAATTGGCATTTCAGACATTGTAATTGGCATTTCTGAAACTATAATTGGCATTTCAGACATTATAATTGGCATTTCAGGCACTATAATTGGCATTTCAGGCACTAAAATTGGCATTTCAGACATTATATTTGGCATTTAAGCCACTATAATTGGCATTTCGTACACTATAATTGGCATTTAAGGCACTATAATTGGCATTTAAGGTAATATAATAGGCATTTTAGGCACTATAATTGGCATTTCAGACACTATAAAATATTAACAAATAACTGTAATAATTTAGATATTTTTAAAACTATAACAATCAATTTCAAATATTTAGATATTTTTGACATGGATCATTATAAAATATTAACAATCAACTCTAAATATTTGGATAATTTTAAAAAATAACAACAATCGATTTTACATTTCGATATTTTTGTCATAGATACTAATAAAATATTAACAATAAACTCTTATAATTAGCATTTCAGACATTATAATTGGCATTTCAGGCACTATATATGGCATTTCAGGCGCTATAATTAGTAATTCAGACATTTTAATTGGCATTTAAGGCACTATAATTGGCATTTCAGGCACTATAATTGGCATTTCAGACATTATAATTGGCATTTCTGGCATTATAATTGGCATTTCAGATATTATAATTGGCATTTCAGGCACTATTTTTGGCATTTAAGGCGCTATAATTGGCATTTAGGGCACTAAAATTGGCATTTCAGACATAATATTTGGCATTTAAGGCACTATAATTGGCATTTCTGGCACTATAATTGGCATTTCAAACATTATAATTGGCATTTCTGGCACTATAATTGGCATTTCAGACATTATAATTGGCATTTCAGGCACTATAATTGGCATTTCAGGCACTAAAATTGGCATTTCAGACTTAATATTTTGCATTTTAGGCACTATATTTGGCTTTTCAGACTTTTTATTTGGCATTTCATACATTATTATTGGCTTTTCAGACATTACATTTGGCATTTAAGCCACTATAATTGGCATTTCAGACACTATATTTGGCATTTAAGGCACTATAATTGGCATTTAAATACCTGAAATAGGCATTTTAGGCACTATAATTGGCATTTAGGGCACTAAAATTGGTATTTCAGACATAATATTTGGCATTTAAGGCACTATAATTGGCATTTCTGGCACTATAATTGGCATTTAGGGCACTAAAATTGGCATTTCAGACATAATATTTGGCATTTAAGGCACTATAATTGGCATTTCTGGCACTATAATTGGCATTTCAAACATTATAATTGGCATTTCTGGCACTATAATTGGCATTTCAGACATTATAATTGGCATTTCAGGCACTATAATTGGCATTTCAGGCACTAAAATAGGCATTTCAGACTTAATATTTTGCATTTTAGGCACTATAGTTGGCTTTCAGACTTTATATTTGGCATTTCTTACATTATTATTGGCTTTTCATACATTATATTTGGCATTTAAGCCACTATAATTGGCATTTCAGACACTATATTTGGCATTTAAGGCACTATAATTGGCATTTTAATTACTGAAAAAGGCATTTTAGGCACTATAATTGGCATTTAGGGCACTAAAATTGGTATTTCAGACATAATATTATGCATTTAAGGCACCATTTTTGGCATTTAAGGCGCTATAATTGGCATTTAGGGCACTAAAATTGGCATTTCAGACATTATATTTGGCATTTAAGGCACTAAAATTTGCATTTCTGGCACTATAATTGGCATTTCAGACATTATAATTGGCATTTCAGATATTATAATTGGCATTTCAGGCACTATTTTTGGCATTTAAGGCGCTATAATTGGCATTTAGGGCACTAAAATTGGCATTTCAGACATAATATTTGGCATTTAAGGCACTATAATTGGCATTTCTGGCGCTATAATTGGCATTTCAAACATTATAATTGGCATTTCTGGCACTATAATTGGCATTTCAGACATTATAATTGGCATTTCAGGCACTATAATTGGCATTTCAGGCAAAAAAATAGGCATTTCAGACTTAATATTTTGCATTTTAGGCACTATAGTTGGCTTTTCAGACTTTATATTTGGCATTTCTTACATTATTATTGGCTTTTCAGACATTTTTTTTGGCATTTAAGCCACTATAATTGGCATTTCAGACACTATATTTGGCATTTAAGGCACTATAATTGGCATTTAAATTAGTGAAATAGGCATTTTAGGCACTATAATTGGCATTTAGGGCACTAAAATTGGTATTTCAGACATAATATTTGGCATTTAAGGCACTAAATTGTCATTTCTGGCACTATAATTGGCATTTCAGACATTATAATTGGCATTTCTTGCACTAAAATTGGCATTTCAGACATTATAATTGGCATTTCATATATTATAATTGGCATTTCAGGCACTTTTTTTGGCATTTAAGGCGCTATAATTGGCATTTAGGGCACTAAAATTGGCATTTCAGACATTATATTTGGCATTTAAGGCACTAAAATTTGCATTTCTGGCACTATAATTGGCATTTCAGACATTATAATTGGCATTTCTGGAACTATAATTGGCATTTCAGACTTTATAATTGGCATTTCAGGCACTATAATTGGCATTTCAGGCACTAAAATTGGCATTTCAGACATAATATTTGGCATTTAAGGCACTATAATTAGCATTTCTGGCACTATAATTGGCATTTCAGACATTATAATTGGCATTTCAGGCACTATATTTGGCATTTCAGGCGATATAATTGGCATTTAGGGCACTAAAATTGGTATTTCAGACATAATATTTGGCATTTAAGGCACTATAATTAGCATTTATGGCACTATAATTGGCATTTCAGACATTATAATTGGCATTTCTGGCACTAAAATTGGCATTTCAGACATTATAATTGGCATTTCAGGCACTATAATAGGCCTTTCAGACATTATAATTGGCATTTCTGGCATTATAATTGGCATTTCTGGCATTATAATTGGCATTTCATATATTATAATTGGCATTTCAGGCACTATTTTTGGCATTTAAGGCGCTATAATTGGCATTTAGGGCACTATAATTGGCATTTAAGGTACTATAATAGGCATTTTAGGCACTATAATTGGCATTTCAGACACTATAAAATATTAACAAATAACTGTAATAATTTAGATATTTTTAAAACTATAACAATCAATTTCAAATATTTAGATATTTTTGACATGGATACTTATAAAATATTAACAATCAACTCTAAATATTTGGATAATTTTATAAAATAACAACAATCGATTTTACATTTCGATATTTTTGTCACAGATACTAATAAAATATTAACAATTAACTCTTATAATTGGCATTTCAGACATTATAATTGGCATTTCAGGCACTATATTTGGCATTTCAGGTGCTATAATTAGTAATTCAGACATTTTAATTGGCATTTAAGGCACTATAATTAGCATTTCAGGCACTATAATTGGCATTTAGGGCACTAAAATTGGCATTTCAGACATAATATTTGGCATTTAAGGCACTATAATTGGCATTTCTGGCACTATGATTGGCATTTCAGACATTACAATTGGCATTTCAGGCACTATATTTGGCATTTCTGGCATTATAATTGGCATTTCAGATATTATAATTGGCATTTCAGGCACTATTTTTGGCATTTAAGGCGCTATAATTGGCATTTAGGGCACTAAAATTGGAATTTCAGACATAATATTTGGCATTTAAGGCACTATAATTGGCATTTCTGGCACTATAATTGGCATTTCAAAAATTATAATTGGCATTTCTGGCACTATAATTGGAATTTCAGACATTATAATTGGCATTTCAGGCAATATAATTGGCATTTCAGGCACTAAAATTGGCATTTCAGACTTAATATTTAGCATTTTAGGCACTATAGTTGGCTTTTCAGACTTTATATTTGGCATTTCATACATTATTATTGGCTTTTCAGACATTATATTTGGCATTTAAGCCACTATAATTGGCATTTCAGACACTATATTTGGCATTTAAGGCACTATAATTGGCATTTAAATTACTGAAATAGGCATTTAAGCCACTATAATTGGCATTTCAGACACTATATTTGGCATTTAAGGCACTATAATTGGCATTTAAATTACTGAAATAGGCATTTTAGGCACTATAATTGGCATTTAGGGCACTAAAATTGGTATTTCAGACATAATATTTGGCATTTAAGGCACTATATATGGCATTTCAGGCGATATAATTGGCATTTAGGGCACTAAAATTGGTATTTCAGACATAATATTTGGCATTTAAGGCACTATAATTAGCATTTCTGGCACTATAATTGGCATTTCAGACATTATAATTGGCATTTCTGGCACTAAAATTGGCATTTCAGACATTATAATTGGCATTTCAGGCACTATAATTGGCCTTTCAGACATTATAATTGGCATTTCAGGCACTATAATTGGCATTTCAGGCACTAAAATTGGCATTTCAGACATTATATTTGGCATTTAAGCCACTATAATTGGCATTTCGTACACTATAATTGGCATTTAAGGCACTATAATTGGCATTTAAGGTAATATAATAGGCATTTTAGGCACTATAATTGGCATTTCAGACACTATAAAATATTAACAAATAACTGTAATAATTTAGATATTTTTAAAACTATAACAATCAATTTCAAATATTTAGATATTTTTGACATGGATCATTATAAAATATTAACAATCAACTCTAAATATTTGGATAATTTTAAAAAATAACAACAATCGATTTTACATTTCGATATTTTTGTCATAGATACTAATAAAATATTAACAATTAACTCTTATAATTGGCATTTCAGACATTATAATTGGCATTTCAGGCACTATATATGGCATTTCAGGCGCTATAATTAGTAATTCAGACATTTTAATTGGCATTTAAGGCACTATAATTGGCATTTCAGGCACTATAATTGGCATTTCAGACATTATAATTGGCATTTCTGGCATTATAATTGGCATTTCAGATATTATAATTGGCATTTCAGGCACTATTTTTGGCATTTAAGGCGCTATAATTGGCATTTAGGGCACTAAAATTGGCATTTCAGACATAATATTTGGCATTTAAGGCACTATAATTGGCATTTCTGGCACTATAATTGGCATTTCAAACATTATAATTGGCATTTCTGGCACTATAATTGGCATTTCAGACATTATAATTGGCATTTCAGGCACTATAATTGGCATTTCAGGCACTAAAATTGGCATTTCAGACTTAATATTTTGCATTTTAGGCACTATATTTGGCTTTTCAGACTTTTTATTTGGCATTTCATACATTATTATTGGCTTTTCAGACATTACATTTGGCATTTAAGCCACTATAATTGGCATTTCAGACACTATATTTGGCATTTAAGGCACTATAATTGGCATTTAAATACCTGAAATAGGCATTTTAGGCACTATAATTGGCATTTAGGGCACTAAAATTGGTATTTCAGACATAATATTTGGCATTTAAGGCACTATAATTGGCATTTCTGGCACTATAATTGGCATTTAGGGCACTAAAATTGGCATTTCAGACATAATATTTGGCATTTAAGGCACTATAATTGGCATTTCTGGCACTATAATTGGCATTTCAAACATTATAATTGGCATTTCTGGCACTATAATTGGCATTTCAGACATTATAATTGGCATTTCAGGCACTATAATTGGCATTTCAGGCACTAAAATAGGCATTTCAGACTTAATATTTTGCATTTTAGGCACTATAGTTGGCTTTCAGGTGCTATAATTAGTAATTCAGACATTTTAATTGGCATTTAAGGCACTATAATTAGCATTTCAGGCACTATAATTGGCATTTAGGGCACTAAAATTGGCATTTCAGACATAATATTTGGCATTTAAGGCACTATAATTGGCATTTCTGGCACTATGATTGGCATTTCAGACATTACAATTGGCATTTCAGGCACTATATTTGGCATTTCTGGCATTATAATTGGCATTTCAGATATTATAATTGGCATTTCAGGCACTATTTTTGGCATTTAAGGCGCTATAATTGGCATTTAGGGCACTAAAATTGGAATTTCAGACATAATATTTGGCATTTAAGGCACTATAATTGGCATTTCTGGCACTATAATTGGCATTTCAAAAATTATAATTGGCATTTCTGGCACTATAATTGGAATTTCAGACATTATAATTGGCATTTCAGGCACTATAATTGGCATTTCAGGCACTAAAATTGGCATTTCAGACTTAATATTTAGCATTTTAGGCACTATAGTTGGCTTTTCAGACTTTATATTTGGCATTTCATACATTATTATTGGCTTTTCAGACATTATATTTGGCATTTAAGCCACTATAATTGGCATTTCAGACACTATATTTGGCATTTAAGGCACTATAATTGGCATTTAAATTACTGAAATAGGCATTTAAGCCACTATAATTGGCATTTCAGACACTATATTTGGCATTTAAGGCACTATAATTGGCATTTAAATACCTGAAATAAGCATTTTAGGCACTATAATTGGCATTTAGGGCACTAAAATTGGTATTTCAGACATAATATTTGGCATTTAAGGCACTATATTTGGCATTTCAGGCGATATAATTGGCATTTAGGGCACTAAAATTGGTATTTCAGACATAATATTTGGCATTTAAGGCACTATAATTAGCATTTCTGGCACTATAATTGGCATTTCAGACATTATAATTGGCATTTCTGGCACTAAAATTGGCATTTCAGACATTATAATTGGCATTTCAGGCACTATAATTGGCCTTTCAGACATTATAATTGGCATTTCTGGCATTATAATTGGCATTTCAGATATTATAATTGGCATTTCAGGCACTATTTTTGGCATTTAAGGCGCTATAATTGGCATTTAGGGCACTTAAATTGGCATTTCAGACATAATATTTGGCATTTAAGGCCCTATAATTGGCATTTCTGGCACTATAATTGGCATTTCAGACACTATCAAATATTAACAAATAACTGTAATAATTTAGATATTTTTAAAACTATAACAATCAATTTCAAATATTTAGATATTTTTGACATGGATACTTATAAAATATTAACAATCAACTCTAAATATTTGGATAATTTTATAAAATAACAACAATCGATTTTACATTTCGATATTTTTGTCATAGATACTAATAAAATATTAACAATTAACTCTTATAATTGGCATTTCAGACATTATAATTGGCATTTCAGGCACTATATTTGGCATTTCAGGCGCTATAATTAGTAATTCAGACATTTTAATTGGCATTTCGGGCACTAAAATTGGCATTTCAGACATTATAATTGGCATTTCAGGCACTATAATTGGCATTTCAGACATTATAATTGGCATTTCTGGCACTATAATTGGCATTTCAGACATTATAATTGGCATTTCAGGCACTATATTTGGCATTTCTGGCATTATAATTGGCATTTCAGATATTATAATTGGCATTTCAGGCACTATTTTTGGCATTTAAGGCGCTATAATTGGCATTTAGGGCACTAAAATTGGCATTTCAGACATAATATTTGGCATTTAAGGCACTATAATTGGCATTTCTGGCACTATAATTGGCATTTCAAACATTATAATTGGCATTTCTGGCACTATAATTGGAATTTCAGACATTATAATTGGCATTTCAGGCACTATAATTGGCATTTCAGGCACTAAAATTGGCATTTAAGGCACTATAATTGGCATTTAAGGTAATATAATAGGCATTTTAGGCACTATAATTGGCATTTCATACACTATAAAATATTAACAAATAACTGTAATAATTTAGATATTTTTAAAACTATAACAATCAATTTCAAATATTTAGATATTTTTGACATAGATACTTATAAAATATTAACAATCAACTCTAAATATTTGGATAATTTTATAAAATAACAACAATCGATTTTACATTTCGATATTTTTGTCATAGATACTAATAAAATATTAACAATTAACTCTTATAATTGGCATTTCAGACATTATAATTGGCATTTCAGGCACTATATATGGCATTTCAGGCGCTATAATTAGTAATTCAGACATTTTAATTGGCATTTAAGGCACTATAATTGGCATTTCAGGCACTATAATTGGCATTTAGGGCACTAAAATTGGCATTTCAGACATAATATTTGGCATTTAAGGCACTATAATTGGCATTTCTGGCGCTATAATTGGCATTTAGGGCACTAAAATTGGCATTTCAGACATAATTTTTGGCATTTAAGGCACTATAATTGGCATTTCTGGCACTATAATTGGCATTTCAAACATTATAATTGGCATTTCTGGCACTATAATGGGCATTTCAGACATTATAATTGGCATTTCGGGCACTATAATTGGCATTTCAGGCACTAAAATAGGCATTTCAGACTTAATATTTTGCATTTTAGGCACTATAGTTGGCTTTTCAGACTTTATATTTGGCATTTCTTACATTATTATTGGCTTTTCAGACATTATATTTGGCATTTAAGCCACTATAATTAGCATTTCAGACACTATATTTGGCATTTAAGGCACTATAATTGGCATTTAAATTACTGAAATAGGCATTTCTGGCACTATAATAGGCATTTCAGACATTATAATTGGCATTTCAGGCACTATAATTGGCATTTCAGGCACTAAAATTGGCATTTCAGACTTAATATTTTGCATTTTAGGCACTATATTTGGCTTATCAGACTTTATATTTGGCATTTCATACAATATTATTATCTTTTCAGACATTACATTTGGCATTTAAGCCACTATAATTGGCATTCAAATACCTGAAATAGGCATTTTAGGCACTATAATTAGCATTTAGGGCACTAAAATTGGTATTTCAGACATAATATTTGGCATTTAAGGCACTATAATTGGCATTTTTGGCACTAAAATAGGCATTTCAGACTTAATATTTTGCATTTTAGGCACTATAGTTGGCTTTTCAGACTTTATATTTGGCATTTCTTACATTATTATTGGCTTTTCAGACACTATTTTTGGCATTTAAGGCGCTATAATTGGCATTTAGGGCACTAAAATTGGCATTTCAGACATAATATTTGGCATTTAAGGCACTATAATTGGCATTTCTCGCACTATAATTGGCATTTCAAACATTATAATTGGCATTTCTGGCACTATAATTGGCATTTCAGACATTATAATTGGCATTTCGGGCACTATAATTGGCATTTCAGGCACTAAAATAGGCATTTCAAACTTAATATTTTGCATTTTAGGCACTATATTTGGCATTTAAGGCACTATAATTGGCATTTAAATTACTGAAATAGGCATTTTAGGCACTATAATTGGCATTTCAAACATTATAATTGGCATTTCTGGCACTATAATTGGCATTTCAGATATTATAATTGGCATTTCAGGCACTATTTTTGGCATTTAAGGCGCTATAATTGGCATTTAGGGCACTAAAATTGGCATTTCAGACATAATATTTGGCATTTAAGGCACTATAATTGGCATTTCTGGCACTATAATTGGCATTTCAAACATTATAATTGGCATTTCTGGCAGTATAATTGGAATTTCAGACATTATAATTGGCATTTCAGACATTATATTTGGCATTTAAGCCACTATAATTGGCATTTCGTACACTATAATTGGCATTTAAGGCACTATAATTGACATTTAAGGTAATATAATAGGCATTTTAGGCACTATAATTGGCATTTCAGACACTATAAAATATTAACAAATAACTGTAATAATTTAGATATTTTTAAAACTATAACAATCAATTTCAAATATTTAGATATTTTTGACATGGATACCTATAAAATATTAACAATCAACTCTAAATATTTGGATAATTTTATAAAATAACAACAATCGATTTTACATTTCGATATTTTTGTCATAGATACTAATAAAATATGAACAATTAACTCTTATAATTGGCATTTCAGACATTATAATTGGCATTTCAGGCACTATATATGGCATTTCAGGCGCTATAATTAGTAATTCAGACATTTTAATTGGCATTTAAGGCACTATAATTGGCATTTCAGGCACTATAATTGGCATTTAGGGCACTAAAATTGGCATTTCAGACATAATATTTGGCATTTAAGGCACTATAATTAGCATTTCTGGCACTATAATTGGCATTTCAGACATTATAATTGGCATTTCAGGCACTATATTTGGCATTTCAGGCGATATAATTGGCATTTAGGGCACTAAAATTGGTATTTCAGACATAATATTTGGCATTTAAGGCACTATAATTAGCATTTCTGGCACTATAATTGGCATTTCAGACATTATAATTGGGATTTCTGGCACTAAAATTGGCATTTCAGACATTATAATTGGCATTTCAGGCACTATAATTGGCCTTTCAGACATTATAATTGGCATTTCTGGCATTATAATTGGCATTTCAGATATTATAATTGGCATTTCAGGCACTATTTTTGGCATTTAAGGCGCTAAAATTGGCATTTAGGGCACTAAAATTGGCATTTCAGACCTAATATTTGGCATTTAAGGCACTATAATTGGCATTTCTGGCGCTATAATTGGCATTTCAAACATTATAATTGGCATTTCTGGCACTATAATTGGCATTTCAGACATTATAATTCTTATTTCAGGCACTATAATTGGCATTTC
Source organism: Troilus luridus (assembly GCA_964056705.1). Taxonomy (NCBI): domain Eukaryota; kingdom Metazoa; phylum Arthropoda; class Insecta; order Hemiptera; family Pentatomidae; genus Troilus; species Troilus luridus. Next base: position 1,714,463 of record CAXKTH010000163.1, on the reverse strand, counting down.
AGGCACTAAAATTGGCTTTTCAGATATTATAATTGGCATTTCAGGCACTATTTTTGGCATTTAAGGCGCTATAATTGGCATTTAGGGCACTAAAATTGGCATTTCAGACATAATATTTGGCATTTAAGGCACTATAATTGGCATTTCTGGCACTATAATTGGCATTTCAGACATTATAATTGGCATTTCGGGCACTATAATTGGCATTTCAGGCACTAAAATAGGCATTTCAGACTTAATATTTTGCATTTTAGGCACTATAGTTGGCTTTTCAGACTTTATATTTGGCATTTCTTACATTATTATTGGCTTTTCAGACACTATTTTTGGCATTTAAGGCGCTATAATTGGCATTTAGGGCACTAAAATTGGCATTTCAGACATAATATTTGGCATTTAAGGCACTATAATTGGCATTTCTGGCACTATAATTGGCATTTCAAACATTATATTTGGCATTTCTGGCACTATAATTGGCATTTCAGACATTATAATTGGCATTTCGGGCACTATAATTGGCATTTCAGGCACTAAAATAGGCATTTCAAACTTAATATTTTGCATTTTAGGCACTATATTTGGCATTTAAGGCACTATAATTGGCATTTAAATTACTGAAATAGGCATTTTAGGCACTATAGTTGGCATTTCAAACATTATAATTGGCATTTCTGGCACTATAATTGGCATTTCAGATATTATAATTGGCATTTCAGGCACTATTTTTGGCATTTAAGGCGCTATAATTGGCATTTAGGGCACTAAAATTGGCATTTCAGACATAATATTTGGCATTTAAGGCACTATAATTGGCATTTCTGGCACTATAATTGGCATTTCAAACATTATAATTGGCATTTCTGGCAGTATAATTGGAATTTCAGACATTATAATTGGCATTTCAGACATTATATTTGGCATTTAAGCCACTATAATTGGCATTTCGTACACTATAATTGGCATTTAAGGCACTATAATTGGCATTTAAGGTAATATAATAGGCATTTTAGGCACTATAATTGGCATTTCAGACACTATAAAATATTAACAAATAACTGTAATAATTTAGATATTTTTAAAACTATAACAATCAATTTCAAATATTTAGATATTTTTGACATGGATACCTATAAAATATTAACAATCAACTCTAAATATTTGGATAATTTTATAAAATAACAACAATCGATTTTACATTTCGATATTTTTGTCATAGATACTAATAAAATATGAACAATTAACTCTTATAATTGGCATTTCAGACATTATAATTGGCATTTCAGGCACTATATATGGCATTTCAGGCGCTATAATTAGTAATTCAGACATTTTAATTGGCATTTAAGGCACTATAATTGGCATTTCAGGCACTATAATTGGCATTTAGGGCACTAAAATTGGCATTTCAGACATAATATTTGGCATTTAAGGCACTATAATTAGCATTTCTGGCACTATAATTGGCATTTCAGACATTATAATTGGCATTTCAGGCACTATATTTGGCATTTCAGGCGATATAATTGGCATTTCTGGCACTATAATTGGCATTTCAGACATTATAATTGGCATTTCTGGCACTAAAATTGGCATTTCAGACATTATAATTGGCATTTCAGGCACTATAATTGGCCTTTCAGACATTATAATTGGCATTTCTGGCATTATAATTGGCATTTCAGATATTATAATTGGCATTTCAGGCACTATTTTTGGCATTTAAGGCGCTATAATTGGCATTTAGGGCACTAAAATTGGCATTTCAGACCTAATATTTGGCATTTAAGGCACTATAATTGGCATTTCTGGCACTATAATTGGCATTTCAAACATTATAATTGGCATTTCTGGCACTATAATTGGCATTTCAGACATTATAATTGGCATTTCAGGCACTATAATTGGCATTTCAGGCACTAAAATTGGCATTTCAGACTTAATATTTTGCATTTTAGGCACTATAGTTGGCTTTTCAGACTTTATATTTGGCATTTCATACATTATTATTGGCTTTTCAGACATTATATTTGGCATTTAAGCCACTATAATTGGCATTTCAGACACTATATTTGGCATTTAAGGCACTATAATTGGCATTTATATACCTGAAATAGGCATTTTAGGCACTATAATTGGCATTTAGGGCACTAAAATTGGTATTTCAGACATAATATTTGGCATTTAAGGAACTATAATTGGCATTTCTGGCACTATAATTGGCATTTCAGACATTATAATTGGCATTTCTGGCACTAAAATTGGCATTTCAGACATTCTAATTGGCATTTCAGGCACTATAATTGGCATTTCAGACATTATAATTGGCATTTCAGATATTATAATTGGCATTTCAGGCACTATTTTTGGCATTTAAGGCGCTATAATTGGCATTTAGGGCACTAAAATTGGCATTTCAGACATAATATTTGGCATTTAAGGCACTATAATTGGCATTTCTGGCACTATAATTGGCATTTCTGGCACTATAATTGGCATTTCAGACATTATAATTGGCATTTCGGGCACTATAATTGGCATTTCAGGCACTAAAATAGGCATTTCAGACTTAATATTTTGCATTTTAGGCACTATAGTTGGCTTTTCAGACTTTATATTTGGCATTTCTTACATTATTATTGGCTTTTCAGACATTATATTTGGCATTTAAGCCACTATAATTGGCATTTCAGACACTATATTTGGCATTTAAGGCACTATAATTAGCATTTAAATTACTGAAATAGGCATTTTAGGCACTATAATTGGCATTTAGGGCACTAAAATTGGTATTTCAGACATAATATTTGGCATTTAAGGCACTATAATTGGCATTTCTGGCACTATAATTGGCATTTCAGACATTATAATTGGCATTTCTTGCACTAAAATTGGCATTTCAGACACTATAAAATATTAACAAATAACTGTAATAATTTAGATATTTTTAAAACTATAACAATCAATTTCAAATATTTAGATATTTTTGACATGGATACTTATAAAATATTAACAATCAACTCTAAATATTTGGATAATTTTATAAAATAACAACAATCGATTTTACATTTCGATATTTTTGTCATAGATACTAATAAAATATGAACAATTAACTCTTATAATTGGCATTTCAGACATTATAATTGGCATTTCAGGCACTATATATGGCATTTCAGGCGCTATAATTAGTAATTCAGACATTTTAATTGGCATTTAAGGCACTATAATTGGCATTTCAGGCACTATAATTAGCATTTAGGGCACTAAAATTGGCATTTCAGACATAATATTTGGCATTTCAGGCACTATAATTAGCATTTCTGGCACTATAATTGGCATTTCAGACATTATAATTGGCATTTCAGGCACTATATTTGGCATTTCAGGCGATATAATTGGCATTTAGGGCACTAAAATTGGTATTTCAGACATAATATTTGGCATTTAAGGCACTATAATTAGCATTTCTGGCACTATAATTGGCATTTCTGGCACTAAAATTGGCATTTCAGACATTATAATTGGCATTTCAGGCACTATAATTGGCCTTTCAGACATTATAATTGGCATTTCTGGCATTATAATTGGCATTTCAGATATTATAATTGGCATTTCAGGCACTATTTTTGGCATTTAAGGCGCTATAATTGGCATTTAGGGCACTAAAATTGGCATTTCAGACATAATATTTGGCATTTAAGGCACTATAATTGGCATTTCTGGCACTATAATTGGCATTTCAAACATTATAATTGGCATTTCTGGCACTATAATTGGCATTTCAGACAATATAATTGGCATTTCAGGCACTATAATTGGCATTTCAGGCACTAAAATTGGCATTTCAGACTTAATATTTTGCATTTTAGGCACTATAGTTGGCTTTTCAGACTTTATATTTGGCATTTCATACATTATTATTGGCTTTTCAGACATTATATTTGGCATTTAAGCCACTATAATTGGCATTTCAGACACTATATTTGGCATTTAAGGCACTATAATTGGCATTTAAATACCTGAAATAGGCATTTTAGGCACTATAATTGGCATTTAGGGCACTAAAATTGGTATTTCAGACATAATATTTGGCATTTAAGGCACTATATTTGGCATTTCAGGCGATATAATTGGCATTTAGGGCACTAAAATTGGTATTTCAGACATAATATTTGGCATTTAAGGCACTATAATTAGCATTTCTGGCACTATAATTGGCATTTCAGACATTATAATTGGCATTTCTGGCACTAAAATTGGCATTTCAGACATTATAATTGGCATTTCAGGCACTATAATTGGCCTTTCAGACATTATAATTGGCATTTCTGGCATTATAATTGGCATTTCAGATATTATAATTGGCATTTCAGGCACTATTTTTGGCATTTAAGGCGCTATAATTGGCATTTAGGGCACTAAAATTGGCATTTCAGACATAATATTTGGCATTTAAGGCACTATAATTGGCATTTCTGGCACTATAATTGGCATTTCAGACACTATCAAATATTAACAAATAACTGTAATAATTTAGATATTTTTAAAACTATAACAATCAATTTCAAATATTTAGATATTTTTGACATGGATACTTATAAAATATTAACAATCAACTCTAAATATTTGGATAATTTTATAAAATAACAACAATCGATTTTACATTTCGATATTTTTGTCATAGATACTAATAAAATATTAACAATTAACTCTTATAATTGGCATTTCAGACATTATAATTGGCATTTCAGGCACTATATTTGGCATTTCAGGCGCTATAATTAGTAATTCAGACATTTTAATTGGCATTTCTGGCACTAAAATTGGCATTTCAGACATTATAATTGGCATTTCAGGCACTATAATTGGCATTTCAGACATTATAATTGGCATTTCTGGCACTATAATTGGCATTTCAGACATTATAATTGGCATTTCAGGCACTATATTTGGCATTTCTGGCATTATAATTGGCATTTCAGATATTATAATTGGCATTTCAGGCACTATTTTTGGCATTTAAGGCGCTATAATTGGCATTTAGGGCACTAAAATTGGCATTTCAGACATAATATTTGGCATTTAAGGCACTATAATTGGCATTTCTGGCACTATAATTGGCATTTCAAACATTATAATTGGCATTTCTGGCACTATAATTGGAATTTCAGACATTATAATTGGCATTTCAGGCACTATAATTGGCATTTCAGGCACTAAAATTGGCATTTAAGGCACTATAATTGGCATTTAAGGTAATATAATAGGCATTTTAGGCACTATAATTGGCATTTCATACACTATAAAATATTAACAAATAACTGTAATAATTTAGATATTTTTAAAACTATAACAATCAATTTCAAATATTTAGATATTTTTGACATGGATACTTATAAAATATTAACAATCAACTCTAAATATTTGGATAATTTTATAAAATAACAACAATCGATTTTACATTTCGATATTTTTGTCATAGATACTAATAAAATATTAACAATTAACTCTTATAATTGGCATTTCAAACATTATAATTGGCATTTCAGGCACTATATATGGCATTTCAGGCGCTATAATTAGTAATTCAGACATTTTAATTGGCATTTAAGGCACTATAATTGGCATTTCAGGCACTATAATTGGCATTTAGGGCACTAAAATTGGCATTTCAGACATAATATTTGGCATTTAAGGCACTATAATTAGCATTTCTGGCACTATAATTGGCATTTCAGACATTATAATTGGCATTTCAGGCACTATATTTGGCATTTCAGGCGATATAATTGGCATTTAGGGCACTAAAATTGGTATTTCAGACATAATATTTGGCATTTAAGGCACTATAATTAGCATTTCTGGCACTATAATTGGCATTTCAGACATTATAATTGGCATTTCTGGCACTAAAATTGGCATTTCAGACATTATAATTGGCATTTCAGGCACTATAATTGGCCTTTCAGACATTATAATTGGCATTTCTGGCATTATAATTGGCATTTCAGATATTATAATTGGCATTTTAGGCACTATTTTTGGCATTTAAGGCGCTATAATTGGCATTTAGGGCACTAAAATTGGCATTTCAGACATAATATTTGGCATTTAAGGCACTATAATTGGCATTTCTGGCACTATAATTGGCATTTCTGGCACTATAATTGGCATTTCAGACATTATAATTGGCATTTCGGGCACTATAATTGGCATTTCAGGCACTAAAATAGGCATTTCAGACTTAATATTTTGCATTTTAGGCACTATAGTTGGCTTTTCAGACTTTATATTTGGCATTTCTTACATTATTATTGGCTTTTCAGACATTATATTTGGCATTTAAGCCACTATAATTGGCATTTCAGACACTATATTTGGCATTTAAGGCACTATAATTAGCATTTAAATTACTGAAATAGGCATTTTAGGCACTATAATTGGCATTTAGGGCACTAAAATTGGTATTTCAGACATAATATTTGGCATTTAAGGCACTATAATTGGCATTTCTGGCACTATAATTGGCATTTCAGACATTATAATTGGCATTTCTTGCACTAAAATTGGCATTTCAGACACTATAAAATATTAACAAATAACTGTAATAATTTAGATATTTTTAAAACTATAACAATCAATTTCAAATATTTAGATATTTTTGACATGGATACTTATAAAATATTAACAATCAACTCTAAATATTTGGATAATTTTATAAAATAACAACAATCGATTTTACATTTCGATATTCTTGTCATAGATACTAATAAAATATGAACAATTAACTCTTATAATTGGCATTTCAGACATTATAATTGGCATTTCAGGCACTATATATGGCATTTCAGGCGCTATAATTAGTAATTCAGACATTTTAATTGGCATTTAAGGCACTATAATTGGCATTTCAGGCACTATAATTAGCATTTAGGGCACTAAAATTGGCATTTCAGACATAATATTTGGCATTTAAGGCACTATAATTAGCATTTCTGGCACTATAATTGGCATTTCAGACATTATAATTGGCATTTCAGGCACTATATTTGGCATTTCAGGCGATATAATTGGCATTTAGGGCACTAAAATTGGTATTTCAGACATAATATTTGGCATTTAAGGCACTATAATTAGCATTTCTGGCACTATAATTGGCATTTCAGACATTATAATTGGCATTTCTGGCACTAAAATTGGCATTTCAGACATTATAATTGGCATTTCAGGCACTATAATTGGCCTTTCAGACATTATAATTGGCATTTCTGGCATTATAATTGGCATTTCAGATATTATAATTGGCATTTCAGGCACTATTTTTGGCATTTAAGGCGCTATAATTGGCATTTAGGGCACTAAAATTGGCATTTCAGACATAATATTTGGCATTTAAGGCACTATAATTGGCATTTCTGGCACTATAATTGGCATTTCAGACACTATCAAATATTAACAAATAACTGTAATAATTTAGATATTTTTAAAACTATAACAATCAATTTCAAATATTTAGATATTTTTGACATGGATACTTATAAAATATTAACAATCAACTCTAAATATTTGGATAATTTTATAAAATAACAACAATCGATTTTACATTTCGATATTTTTGTCATAGATACTAATAAAATATTAACAATTAACTCTTATAATTGGCATTTCAGACATTATAATTGGCATTTCAGGCACTATATTTGGCATTTCAGGCGCTATAATTAGTAATTCAGACATTTTAATTGGCATTTCTGGCACTAAAATTGGCATTTCAGACATTATAATTGGCATTTCAGGCACTATAATTGGCATTTCAGACATTATAATTGGCATTTCTGGCACTATAATTGGCATTTCAGACATTATAATTGGCATTTCAGGCACTATATTTGGCATTTCTGGCATTATAATTGGCATTTCAGATATTATAATTGGCATTTCAGGCACTATTTTTGGCATTTAAGGCGCTATAATTGGCATTCAGGGCACTAAAATTGGCATTTCAGACATAATATTTGGCATTTAAGGCACTATAATTGGCATTTCTGGCACTATAATTGGCATTTCAAACATTATAATTGGCATTTCTGGCACTATAATTGGAATTTCAGACATTATAATTGGCATTTCAGGCACTATAATTGGCATTTCAGGCACTAAAATTGGCATTTAAGGCACTATAATTGGCATTTAAGGTAATATAATAGGCATTTTAGGCACTATAATTGGCATTTCATACACTATAAAATATTAACAAATAACTGTAATAATTTAGATATTTTTAAAACTATAACAATCAATTTCAAATATTTAGATATTTTTGACATGGATACTTATAAAATATTAACAATCAACTCTAAATATTTGGATAATTTTATAAAATAACAACAATCGATTTTACATTTCGATATTTTTGTCATAGATACTAATAAAATATTAACAATTAACTCTTATAATTGGCATTTCAAACATTATAATTGGCATTTCAGGCACTATATATGGCATTTCAGGCGCTATAATTAGTAATTCAGACATTTTAATTGGCATTTAAGGCACTATAATTGGCATTTCAGGCACTATAATTGGCATTTAGGGCACTAAAATTGGCATTTCAGACATAATATTTGGCATTTAAGGCACTATAATTAGCATTTCTGGCACTATAATTGGCATTTCAGACATTATAATTGGCATTTCAGGCACTATATTTGGCATTTCAGGCGATATAATTGGCATTTAGGGCACTAAAATTGGTATTTCAGACATAATATTTGGCATTTAAGGCACTATAATTAGCATTTCTGGCACTATAATTGGCATTTCAGACATTATAATTGGCATTTCTGGCACTAAAATTGGCATTTCAGACATTATAATTGGCATTTCAGGCACTATAATTGGCCTTTCAGACATTATAATTGGCATTTCTGGCATTATAATTGGCATTTCAGATATTATAATTGGCATTTTAGGCACTATTTTTGGCATTTCAGACATAATATTTGGCATTTAAGGCACTATAATTAGCATTTCTGGCACTATAATTGGCATTTAGGGCACTAAAATTGGCATTTCAGACATAATATTTGGCATTTAAGGCACTATAATTGGCATTTCTGGCACTATAATTGGCATTTCAGACACTATAAAATATTAACAAATAACTGTAATAATTTAGATATTTTTAAAACTATAACAATCAATTTCAAATATTTAGATATTTTTGACATGGATACTTATAAAATATTAACAATCAATTCTAAATATTTGGATAATTTTATAAAATAACAACAATCGATTTTACATTTCGATATTTTTGTCATAGATACTAATAAAATATTAACAATTAACTCTTATAATTGGCATTTCAGACATTATAATTGGCATTTCAGGCACTATATTTGGCATTTCAGGCGCTATAATTAGTAATTCAGACATTTTAATTGGCATTTCTGGCACTATAATTGGCATTTCAGACATAATATTTGGCATTTAAGGCACTATAATTAGCATTTCTGGCACTATAATTGGCATTTCAGACATTATAATTGGCATTTCTGGCACTAAAATTGGCATTTCAGACATTATAATTGGCATTTCAGGCACTATAATTGGCCTTTCAGACATTTTAATTGGCATTTCTGGCACTAAAATTCGCATTTCAGACATTATAATTTTCATTTCAGGCACTATAATTGGCATTTCAGACATTATAATTGGCATTTCTGGCACTATAATTGGCATTTCTGGCACTATAATTGGCATTTCAAACATTATAATTGGCATTTCTGGCACTATAATTGGAATTTCAGACACTATAAAATATTAACAAATAACTGTAATAATTTAAATATTTTTAAAACTATAACAATCAATTTCAAATATTTAGATATTTTTGACATGGATACTTATAAAATATTAACAATCAACTCTAAATATTTGGATAATTTTATAAAATAACAACAATCGATTTTACATTTCGATATTTTTGTCATAGATACTAATAAAATATTAACAATTAACTCTTATAATTGGCATTTCAGACATTATAATTGGCATTTCAGGCACTATATATGGCATTTCAGGCGCTATAATTAGTAATTCAGACATTTTAATTGGCATTTAAGGCACTATAATTGGCATTTCAGGCACTATAATTGGCATTTAGGGCACTAAAATTGGCATTTCAGACATAATATTTGGCATTTAAGGCACTATGATTAGCATTTCTGGCACTATAATTGGCATTTAGCGCACTATAATTGGCATTTCAAACATTATAATTGGCATTTCTGGCACTATAATTGGCATTTCAGACATTATAATTGGCATTTCAGGCACTATAATTGGCTTTTCAGGCACTAAAATTGGCATTTAAGACTTAATATTTTGCATTATAGGCACTATAGTTGGCTTTTCAGACTTTATATTTGGCATTTCATACATTATTATTGGCTTTTCAGACATTATATTTGGCATTTAAGCCACTATAATTGGCATTTCAGACACTATATTTGGCATTTAAGGCACTATAATTGGCATTTAAATTACTGAAATAGGCATTTAAGCCACTATAATTGGCATTTAGGGCACTAAAATTGGTATTTTAGACATAATATTTGGCATTTAAGGCACTATAATTGGCATTTCTGACACTATAATTGGCATTTCAGACATTATAATTGGCATTTCTGGCACTAAAATTGGCATTTCAGACATTATAATTGGCATTTCAGGCACTATAATTGGCATTTCAGACATTATATTTGGCATTTCTGGCATTATAATTGGCATTTCATATATTATAATTGGCATTTCAGGCACTATTTTTGGCATTTAAGGCGCTATAATTGGCATTTAGGGCACTATAATTGGCATTTAAGGTACTATAATAGGCATTTTAGGCACTATAATTGGCATTTCAGACACTATAAAATATTAACAAATAACTGTAATAATTTAGATATTTTTAAAACTATAACAATCAATTTCAAATATTTAGATATTTTTGACATGGATACTAATAAAATATTAACAATCAACTCTAAATATTTGGATAATTTTATAAAATAACAACAATCGATTTTACATTTCGATATTTTTGTCATAGATACTAATAAAATATTAACAATTAACTCTTATAATTGGCATTTCAGACATTATAATTGGCATTTCAGGCACTATATATGGCATTTCTGGCACTATAATTGGCATTTCAGACATTATAATTGGCATTTAAGGCACTATAATTGGCATTTCAGGCACTATAATTAGCATTTAGGGCACTAAAATTGGCATTTCAGACATAATATTTGGCATTTAAGGCACTATAATTAGCATTTCTGGCACTATAATTGGCATTTCAGACATTATAATTGGCATTTCAGGCACTATATTTGGCATTTCAGGCGATATAATTGGCATTTAAGGCACTAAAATTGGTATTTCAGACATAATATTTGGCATTTAAGGCACTATAATTGGCATTTCAGGCACTATAATTGGCATTTAGGGCACTAAAATTGGCATTTCAAACATTATAATTGGCATTTCTGGCACTATAATTGGCATTTCAGACATTATAATTGGCATTTCAGGCACTATAATTGGCTTTTCAGGCACTAAAATTGGCATTTCAGACTTAATATTTTGCATTTCATACATTATTATTGGCTTTTCAGACATGATATTTGGCATTTAAGCCACTATAATTGGCATTTCAGACACTATATTTGGCATTTAAGGCACTATAATTGGCATTTAAATACCTGAAATAGGCATTTTAGGCACTATAATTGGCATTTAGGGCACTAAAATTGGTATTTCAGACATAATATTTGGCATTTAAGGCACTATAATTGGCATTTCTGGCACTATAATTGGCATTTCAGACATTATAATTGGCATTTCTGGCACTAAAATTGGCATTTCAGACATTATAATTGGCATTTCAGGCACTATAATTGGCATTTCAGACATTATAATTGGCATTTCAGATATTATAATTGGCATTTCAGGCACTATTTTTGGCATTTAAGGCGCTATAATTGGCATTTAGCGCACTAAAATTGGCATTTCAGACATAATATTTGGCATTTAAGGCACTATAATTGGCATTTCTGGCACTATAATTGGCATTTCGAACATTATAATTGGCATTTCTGGCACTATAATTGGCATTTCAGACATTATAATTGGCATTTCAGGCAATATAATTGGCATTTCAGGCACTAAAATAGGCATTTCAGACTTAATATTTTGCATTTTAGGCACTATAGTTGGCTTTTCAGACTTTATATTTGGCATTTCTTACATTATTATTGGCTTTTCAGACATTATATTTGCCATTTAAGCCACTATAATTGGCATTTCAGACACTATATTTGGCATTTAAGGCACTATAATTGGCATTTAAATTACTGAAATAGGCATTTTAGGCACTATAATTGGCATTTAGGGCACTAAAATTGGTATTTCAGACATAATATTTGGCATTTAAGGCACTATAATTGGCATTTCTGGCACTTTAATTGGCATTTCAGACATTATAATTGGCATTTCTTGCACTAAAATTGGCATTTCAGACATTATAATTGGCATTTCATATATTATAATTGGCATTTCAGGCACTATTTTTGGCATTTAAGGCGCTATAATTGGCATTTAGGGCATTATAATTGGCATTTCAGACATTATAATTGGCATTTCAGGCACTATTTTTGGCATTTAAGGCGCTATAATTGGCATTTAGGGCACTAAAATTGGCATTTCAGACATAATATTTGGCATTTAAGGCACTATAATTGGCATTTCTGGCACTATAATTGGCATTTCAAACATTATAATTGGCATTTCTGGCACTATAATTGGAATTTCAGACATTATAATTGGCATTTCAGGCACTATAATTGGTATTTCAGGCACTAAAATTGGCATTTAAGGCACTATAATTGGCATTTAAGGTAATATAATAGGCATTTTAGGCACTATAATTGGCATTTCAGACACTATAAAATATTAACAATTAACTGTAATAATTTAGATATTTTTAAAACTATAACAATCAATTTCAAATATTTAGATATTTTTGACATGGATACTTATAAAATATTAACAATCAACTCTAAATATTTGGATAATTTTATAAAATAACAACAATCGATTTTACATTTCGATATTTTTGTCATAGATACTAATAAAATATTAACAATTAACTCTTATAATTGGCATTTCAGACATTATAATTGGCATTTCAGGCACTATATATGGCATTTCAGGCGCTATAATTGGCATTTCAGACATTATAATTGGCATTTCAGGCACTATATTTGGCATTTCAGGCGATATAATTGGCATTTAGGGCACTAAAATTGGTATTTCAGACATAATATTTGGCATTTAAGGCACTATAATTGGCATTTCTGGCACTATAATTGGCATTTCAGACATTATAATTGGCATTTCTGGCACTAAAATTGGCATTTCAGACATTATAATTGGCATTTCAGGCACTATAATTGGCATTTCAGACATTATAATTGGCATTTCAGATATTATAATTGGCATTTCAGGCACTATTTTTGGAATTTAAGGCGCTATAATTGGCATTTAGGGCACTAAAATTGGCATTTCAGACATAATATTTGGCATTTAAGGCACTATAATTGGCATTTCTGGCACTATAATTGGCATTTCGAACATTATAATTGTCATTTCTGGCACTATAATTGGCATTTCAGACATTATAATTGGCATTTCAGGCACTATAATTGGCATTTCAGGCACTAAAATAGGCATTTCAGACTTAATTTTTTGCATTTTAGGCACTATAGTTGGCTTTTCAGACTTTATATTTGGCATTTCTTACATTATTATTGGCTTTTCAGACATTATATTTGGCATTTAAGCCACTATAATTGGCATTTCAGACACTATATTTGGCATTTAAGGCACTATAATTGGCATTTAAATTACTGAAATAGGCATTTTAGGCACTATAATTGGCATTTAGGGCACTAAAATTGGTATTTCAGACATAATATTTGGCATTTAAGGCACTATAATTGGCATTTCTGGCACTATAATTGGCATTTCAGACATTATAATTGGCATTTCTTGCACTAAAATTGGCATTTCAGACATTATAATTGGCATTTCATATATTATAATTGGCATTTCAGGCACTATTTTTGGCATTTAAGGCGCTATAATTGGCATTTAGGGCACTAAAATTGGCATTTCAGACATTATATTTGGCATTTAAGGCACTAAAATTTGCATTTCTGGCACTATAATTGGCATTTCAGATATTATAATTGGCATTTCAGGCACTATTTTTGGCATTTAAGGCGCTATAATTGGCATTTAGGGCACTAAAATTGGCATTTCAGACATAATATTTGGCATTTAAGGCACTATAATTGGCATTTCTGGCACTATAATTGGCATTTCAAACATTATAATTGGCATTTCTGGCACTATAATTGGAATTTCAGACATTATAATTGGCATTTCAGGCACTAGAATTGGCATTTCAGGCACTAAAATTGGCATTTAAGGCACTATAATTGGCATTTAAGGTAATATAATAGGCATTTTAGGCACTATAATTGGCATTTCAGACACTATAAAATATTAACAAATAACTGTAATAATTTAGATATTTTTAAAACTATAACAATCAATTTCAAATATTTAGATATTTTTGACATGGATACTTATAAAATATTAACAATCAACTCTAAATATTTGGATAATTTTATAAAATAACAACAATCGATTTTACATTTCGATATTTTTGTCATAGATACTAATAAAATATTAACAATTAACTCTTATAATTGCCATTTCAGACATTATAATTGGCATTTCAGGCACTATATATGGCATTTCTGGCACTATAATTGGCATTTCAGACATTATAATTGGCATTTCAGGCACTATATTTGGCATTTCAGGCGATATAATTGGCATTTAGGGCACTAAAATTGGTATTTCAGACATAATATTTGGCATTTAAGGCACTATAATTAGCATTTCTGGCAGTATAATTGGCATTTCAGACATTATAATTGGCATTTCTGGCACTAAAATTGGCATTTCAGACATTATAATTGGCATTTCAGGCACTATAATTGGCCTTTCAGACATTATAATTGGCATTTCTGGCATTATAATTGGCATTTCAGATATTATAATTGGCATTTCAGGCACTATTTTTGGCATTTAAGGCGCTATAATTGGCATTTAGGGCACTAAAATTGGCATTTCAGACATAATATTTGGCATTTAAGGAACTATAATTGGCATTTCTGGCACTATAAGTGGCATTTCAGACACTATAAAATATTAACAAATAACTGTAATAATTTAGATATTTTTAAAACTATAACAATCAATTTCAAATATTTAGATATTTTTGACATGGATACTTATAAAATATTAACAATCAACTCTAAATATTTGGATAATTTTATAAAATAACAACAATCGATTTTACATTTCGATATTTTTGTCATAGATACTAATAAAATATTAACAATTAACTCTTATAATTGGCATTTCAGACATTATAATTGGCATTTCAGGCACTATATATGGCATTTCAGGCGCTATAATTAGTAATTCAGACATTTTAATTAGCATTTAAGGCACTATAATTGGCATTTCAGGCACTATAATTGGCATTTAGGGCACTAAAATTGGCATTTCAGACATAATATTTGGCATTTAAGGCACTATAATTAGCATTTCTGGCACTATAATTGGCATTTCAGATATTATAATTGGCATTTCAGGCACTATTTTTGGCATTTAAGGCGCTATAATTGGCATTTAGGGCACTAAAATTGGCATTTCAGACATAATATTTGGCATTTCAGACTTAATATTTTGCATTATAGGCACTATAGTTGGCTTTTCAGACTTTATATTTAGCATTTCATACATTATTATTGGCTTTTCAGACATTATATTTGGCATTTAAGCCACTATAATTGGCATTTCAGACACTATATTTGGCATTTAAGGCACTATAATTGGCATTTAAATTACTGAAATAGGCATTTAAGCCACTATAATTGGCATTTAGGGCACTAAAATTGGTATTTTAGACATAATATTTGGCATTTAAGGCACTATAATTGGCATTTCTGACACTATAATTGGCATTTCAGACATTATAATTGGCATTTCTGGCACTAAAATTGGCATTTCAGACATTATAATTGGCATTTCAGGCACTATAATTGGCATTTCAGACATTATATTTGGCATTTCTGGCATTATAATTGGCATTTCATATATTATAATTGGCATTTCAGGCACTATTTTTGGCATTTAAGGCGCTATAATTGGCATTTAGGGCACTATAATTGGCATTTAAGGTACTATAATAGGCATTTTAGGCACTATAATTGGCATTTCAGACACTATAAAATATTAACAAATAACTGTAATAATTTAGATATTTTTAAAACTATAACAATCAATTTCAAATATTTAGATATTTTTGACATGGATACTAATAAAATATTAACAATCAACTCTAAATATTTGGATAATTTTATAAAATAACAACAATCGATTTTACATTTCGATATTTTTGTCATAGATACTAATAAAATATTAACAATTAACTCTTATAATTGGCATTTCAGACATTATAATTGGCATTTCAGGCACTATATTTGGCATTTTAGTCGCTATAATTAGTAATTAAGACATTTTAATTGGCATTTAAGGCACTATAATTGGCATTTCAGGCACTATAATTGGCATTTAGGGCACTAAAATTGGCATTTCAAACATTATAATTGGCATTTCTGGCACTATAATTGGCATTTCAGACATTATAATTGGCATTTCAGGCACTATAATTGGCTTTTCAGGCACTAAAATTGGCATTTCAGACTTAATATTTTGCATTTTAGGCACTATAGTGGCTTTTCAGACTTTATATTTGGCATTTCATACATTATTATTGGCTTTTCAGACATGATATTTGGCATTTAAGCCACTATAATTGGCATTTCAGACACTATATTTGGCATTTAAGGCACTATAATTGGCATTTAAATACCTGAAATAGGCATTTTAGGCACTATAATTGGCATTTAGGGCACTAAAATTGGTATTTCAGACATAATATTTGGCATTTAAGGCACTATAATTGGCATTTCTGGCACTATAATTGGCATTTCAGACATTATAATTGGCATTTCTGGCACTAAAATTGGCATTTCAGACATTATAATTGGCATTTCAGGCACTATAATTGGCATTTCAGACATTATAATTGGCATTTCAGATATTATAATTGGCATTTCAGGCACTATTTTTGGCATTTAAGGCGCTATAATTGGCATTTAGCGCACTAAAATTGGCATTTCAGACATAATATTTGGCATTTAAGGCACTATAATTGGCATTTCTGGCACTATAATTGGCATTTCGAACATTATAATTGGCATTTCTGGCACTATAATTGGCATTTCAGTCATTATAATTGGCATTTCAGGCACTATAATTGGCATTTCAGGCACTAAAATAGGCATTTCAGACTTAATATTTTGCATTTTAGGCACTATAGTTGGCTTTTCAGACTTTATATTTGGCATTTCTTAGATTATTATTGGCTTTTCAGACATTATATTTGGCATTTAAGCCACTATAATTGGCATTTCAGCTACTATATTTGGCATTTAAGGCACTATAATTGGCATTTAAATTACTGAAATAGGCATTTTAGGCACTATAATTGGCATTTAGGGCACTAAAATTGGTATTTCAGACATAATATTTGGCATTTAAGGCACTATAATTGGCATTTCTGGCACTATAATTGGCATTTCAGACATTATAATTGGCATTTCTTGCACTAAAATTGGCATTTCAGACATTATAATTGGCATTTCATATATTATAATTGGCATTTCAGGCACTATTTTTGGCATTTAAGGCGCTATAATTGGCATTTCAGACATTATATTTGGCATTTAAGGCACTAAAATTTGCATTTCTGGCACTATAATTGGCATTTCAGATATTATAATTGGCATTTCAGGCACTATTTTTGGCATTTAAGGCGCTATAATTGGCATTTAGGGCACTAAAATTGGCATTTCAGACATAATATTTGGCATTTAAGGCACTATAATTGGCATTTCTGGCACTATAATTGGCATTTCAAACATTATAATTGGCATTTCTGGCACTATAATTGGAATTTCAGACATTATAATTGGCATTTCAGGCACTAGAATTGGCATTTCAGGCACTAAAATTGGCATTTAAGGCACTATAATTGGCATTTAAGGTAATATAATAGGCATTTTAGCCACTATAATTGGCATTTCAGACACTATAAAATATTAACAAATAACTGTAATAATTTAGATATTTTTAAAACTATAACAATCAATTTCAAATATTTAGATATTTTTACCATGGATACTTATAAAATATTAACAATTAACTCTTATAATTGGCATTTCAGACATTATAATTGGCATTTCAGGCACTATATATGGCATTTCTGGCACTATAATTGGCATTTCAGACATTATAATTGGCATTTCAGGCACTATATTTGGCATTTCAGGCGATATAATTGGCATTTAGGGCACTAAAATTGGTATTTCAGACATAATATTTGGCATTTAAGGCACTATAATTAGCATTTCTGGCACTATAATTGGCATTTCAGACATTATAATTGGCATTTCTGGCACTAAAATTGGCATTTCAGACATTATAATTGGCATTTCAGGCACTATAATTGGCCTTTCAGACATTATAATTGGCATTTCTGGCATTATAATTGGCATTTCAGATATTATAATTGGCATTTCAGGCACTATTTTTGGCATTTAAGGCGCTATAATTGGCATTTAGGGCACTAAAATTGGCATTTCAGACATAATATTTGGCATTTAAGGCACTATAATTGGCATTTCTGGGACTATAAGTGGCATTTCAGACACTATAAAATATTAACAAATAACTGTAATAATTTAGATATTTTTAAAACTATAACAATCAATTTCAAATATTTAGATATTTTTGACATGGATACTTATAAAATATTAACAATCAACTCTATATATTTGGATAATTTTATAAAATAACAACAATCGGTTTTACATTTCGATATTTTTGTCATAGATACTAATAAAATATTAACAATTAACTCTTATAATTGGCATTTCAGACATTATAATTGGCATTTCAGGCACTATATTTGGCATTTCAGGCGCTATAATTAGTAATTCGGACATTTTAATTGGCATTTCTGGCACTAAAATTGGCATTTCAGACATTATAATTGGCATTTCAGGCACTATAATTGGCATTTCAGACATTATAATTGGCATTTCTGGCACTATAATTGGCATTTAAGACATTATAATTGGCATTTCAGGCACTATATTTGGCATTTCTGGCATTATAATTGGCATTTCAGATATTATAATTGGCATTTCAGGCACTATTTTTGGCATTTAAGGCGCTATAATTGGCATTTAGGGCACTAAAATTGGCATTTCAGACATAATATTTGGCATTTAAGGCACTATAATTGGCATTTCTGGCACTATAATTGGCATTTCAAACATTATAATTGGCATTTCTGGCACTATAATTGGAATTTCAGACATTATAATTGGCATTTCAGGCACTATAATTGGTATTTCAGGCACTAAAATTGGCATTTAAGGCACTATAATTGGCATTTAAGGTAATATAATAGGCATTTTAGGCACTATAATTGGCATTTCAGACACTATAAAATATTAACAAATAACTGTAATAATTTAGATATTTTTAAAACTATAACAATCAATTTCAAATATTTAGATATTTTTGACATGGATACTTATAAAATATTAACAATCAACTCTAAATATTTGGATAATTTTATAAAATAACAACAATCGATTTTACATTTCGATATTTTTGTCATAGATAGTAATAAAATATTAACAATTAACTCTTATAATTGGCATTTCAGACATTATAATTGGCATTTCAGGCACTATATATGGCATTTCAGGCGCTATAATTGGCATTTCAGACATTATAATTGGCATTTCAGGCACTATATTTGGCATTTCAGGCGATATAATTGGCATTTAGGGCACTAAAATTGGTATTTCAGACATAATATTTGGCATTTAAGGCACTATAATTGGCATTTCTGGCACTATAATTGGCATTTCAGACATTATAATTGGCATTTCTGGCACTAAAATTGGCATTTCAGACATTATAATTGGCATTTCAGGCACTATAATTGGCATTTCAGACATTATAATTGGCATTTCAGATATTATAATTGGCATTTCAGGCACTATTTTTGGAATTTAAGGCGCTATAATTGGCATTTAGGGCACTAAAATTGGCATTTCAGACATAATATTTGGCATTTAAGGCACTATAATTGGCATTTCTGGCACTATAATTGGCATTTCGAACATTATAATTGGCATTTCTGGCACTATAATTGGCATTTCAGACATTATAATTGGCATTTCAGGCACTATAATTGGCATTTCAGGCACTAAAATAGGCATTTCAGACTTAATATTTTGCATTTTAGGCACTATAGTTGGCTTTTCAGACTTTATATTTGGCATTTCTTACATTATTATTGGCTTTTCAGACATTATATTTGGCATTTAAGCCACTATAATTGGCATTTCAGACACTATATTTGGCATTTAAGGCACTATAATTGGCATTTAAATTACTGAAATAGGCATTTTAGGCACTATAATTGGCATTTAGGGCACTAAAATTGGTATTTCAGACATAATATTTGGCATTTAAGGCACTATAATTGGCATTTCTGGCACTATAATTGGCATTTCAGACATTATAATTGGCATTTCTTGCACTAAAATTGGCATTTCAGACATTATAATTGGCATTTCATATATTATAATTGGCATTTCAGGCACTATTTTTGGCATTTAAGGCGCTATAATTGGCATTTAGGGCACTAAAATTGGCATTTCAGACATTATATTTGGCATTTAAGGCACTAAAATTTGCATTTCTGGCACTATAATTGGCATTTCAGATATTATAATTGGCATTTCAGGCACTATTTTTGGCATTTAAGGCGCTATAATTGGCATTTAGGGCACTAAAATTGGCATTTCAGACATAATATTTGGCATTTAAGGCACTATAATTGGCATTTCTGGCACTATAATTGGCATTTCAAACATTATAATTGGCATTTCTGGCACTATAATTGGAATTTCAGACATTATAATTGGCATTTCAGGCACTAGAATTGGCATTTCAGGCACCAAAATTGGCATTTAAGGCACTATAATTGGCATTTAAGGTAATATAATAGGCATTTTAGGCACTATAATTGGCATTTCAGACACTATAAAATATTAACAAATAACTGTAATAATTTAGATATTTTTAAAACTATAACAATCAATTTCAAATATTTAGATATTTTTGACATGGATGCTTATAAAATATTAACAATCAACTCTAAATATTTGGATAATTTTATAAAATAACAACAATCGATTTTACATTTCGATATTTTTGTCATAGATACTAATAAAATATTAACAATTAACTCTTATAATTGGCATTTCAGACATTATAATTGGCATTTCAGGCACTATAATTGGCATTTCAGACATTATAATTGGCATTTCTGGCACTATAATTGGCATTTAAGACATTATAATTGGCATTTCAGGCACTATATTTGGCATTTCTGGCATTATAATTGGCATTTCAGATATTATAATTGGCATTTCAGGCACTATTTTTGGCATTTAAGGCGCTATAATTGGCATTTAGGGCACTAAAATTGGCATTTCTGGCACTAAAATTGGCATTTCAGACATTATAATTGGCATTTCAGGCACTATAATTGGCCTTTCAGACATTATAATTGGCATTTCTGGCATTATAATTGGCATTTCAGATATTATAATTGGCATTTCAGGCACTATTTTTGGCATTTAAGGCGCTATAATTGGCATTTAGGGCACTAAAATTGGCATTTCAGACATAATATTTGGCATTTAAGGAACTATAATTGGCATTTCTGGCACTATAAGTGGCATTTCAGACACTATAAAATATTAACAAATAACTGTAATAATTTAGATATTTTTAAAACTATAACAATCAATTTCAAATATTTAGATATTTTTGACATGGATACTTATAAAATATTAACAATCAACTCTAAATATTTGGATAATTTTATAAAATAACAACAATCGATTTTACATTTCGATATTTTGGTCATAGATACTAATAAAATATTAACAATTAACTCTTATAATTGGCATTTCAGACATTATAATTGGCATTTCAGGCACTATATATGGCATTTCAGGCGCTATAATTAGTAATTCAGACATTTTAATTGGCATTTAAGGCACTATAATTGGCATTTCAGGCACTATAATTGGCATTTAGGGCACTAAAATTGGCATTTCAGACATAATATTTGGCATTTAAGGCACTATAATTAGCATTTCTGGCACTATAATTGGCATTTCAGATATTATAATTGGCATTTCAGGCACTATTTTTGGCATTTAAGGCGCTATAATTGGCATTTCTGGCACTATAATTGGAATTTCAGACATTATAATTGGCATTTCAGGCACTAGAATTGGCATTTCAGGCACTAAAATTGGCATTTAAGGCACTATAATTGGCATTTAAGGTAATATAATAGGCATTTTAGGCACTATAATTGGCATTTCAGACATTATAATTGGCATTTCAGGCACTATATTTGGCATTTCAGGCGATATAATTGGCATTTAGGGCACTAAAATTGGTATTTCAGACATAATATTTGGCATTTAAGGCACTATAATTAGCATTTCTGGCACTATAATTGGCATTTCAGACATTATAATTGGCGTTTCTGGCACTAAAATTGGCATTTCAGACATTATAATTGGCATTTCAGGCACTATAATTGGCCTTTCAGACATTATAATTGGCATTTCTGGCATTATAATTGGCATTTCAGATATTATAATTGGCATTTCAGGCACTATTTTTGCCATTTCAGACATTATAATTGGCATTTCTTGCACTAAAATTGGCATTTCAGACATTATAATTGGCATTTCATATATTATAATTGGCATTTCAGGCACTATTTTTGGCATTTAAGGCGCTATAATTGGCATTTAGGGCACTAAAATTGGCATTTCAGACATTATATTTGGCATTTAAGGCACTAAAATTTGCATTTCTGGCACTATAATTGGCATTTCAGATATTATAATTGGCATTTCAGGCACTATTTTTGGCATTTAAGGCGCTATAATTGGCATTTAGGGCACTAAAATTGGCATTTCAGACATAATATTTGGCATTTAAGGCACTATAATTGGCATTTCTGGCACTATAATTGGCATTTCAAACATTATAATTGGCATTTCTGGCACTATAATTGGAATTTCAGACATTATAATTGGCATTTCAGGCACTAGAATTGGCATTTCAGGCACTAAAATTGGCATTTAAGGCACTATAATTGGCATTTAAGGTAATATAATAGGCATTTTAGGCACTATTATTGGCATTTCAGACACTATAAAATATTAACAAATAACTGTAATAATTTAGATATTTTTAAAACTATAACAATCAATTTCAAATATTTAGATATTTTTGACATGGATACTTATAAAATATTAACAATCAACTCTAAATATTTGGATAATTTTATAAAATAACAACAATCGATTTTACATTTCGATATTTTTGTCATAGATACTAATAAAATATTAACAATTAACTCTTATAATTGGCATTTCAGACATTATAATTGGCATTTCAGGAACTATATATGGCATTTCTGGCACTATAATTGGCATTTCAGACATTATAATTGGCATTTCAGGCACTATATTTGGCATTTCAGGCGATATAATTGGCATTTAGGGCACTAAAATTGGTATTTCAGACATAATATTTGGCATTTAAGGCACTATAATTAGCATTTCTGGCAGTATAATTGGCATTTCAGACATTATAATTGGCATTTCTGGCACTAAAATTGGCATTTCAGACATTATAATTGGCATTTCAGACATTATATTTGGCATTTAAGGCACTAAAATTTGCATTTCTGGCACTATAATTGGCATTTCAGATATTATAATTGGCATTTCAGGCACTATTTTTGGCATTTAAGGCGCTATAATTGGCATTTAGGGCACTAAAATTGGCATTTCAGACATAATATTTGGCATTTAAGGCACTATAATTGGCATTTCTGGCACTATAATTGGCATTTCAAACATTATAATTGGCATTTCTGGCACTATAATTGGAATTTCAGACATTATAATTGGCATTTCAGGCACTAGAATTGGCATTTCAGGCACTAAAATTGGCATTTAAGGCACTATAATTGGCATTTAAGGTAATATAATAGGCATTTTAGGCACTATTATTGGCATTTCAGACACTATAAAATATTAACAAATAACTGTAATAATTTAGATATTTTTAAAACTATAACAATCAATTTCAAATATTTAGATATTTTTGACATGGATACTTATAAAATATTAACAATCAACTCTAAATATTTGGATAATTTTATAAAATAACAACAATCGATTTTACATTTCGATATTTTTGTCATAGATACTAATAAAATATTAACAATTAACTCTTATAATTGGCATTTCAGACATTATAATTGGCATTTCAGGCACTATATATGGCATTTCTGGCACTATAATTGGCATTTCAGACATTATAATTGGCATTTCAGGCACTATATTTGGCATTTCAGGCGATATAATTGGCATTTAGGGCACTAAAATTGGTATTTCAGACATAATATTTGGCATTTAAGGCACTATAATTAGCATTTCTGGCAGTATAATTGGCATTTCAGACATTATAATTGGCATTTCTGGCACTAAAATTGGCATTTCAGACATTATAATTGGCATTTCAGGCACTATAATTGGCCTTTCAGACATTATAATTGGCATTTCTGGCATTATAATTGGCATTTCAGATATTATAATTGGCATTTCAGGCACTATTTTTGGCATTAAAGGCGCTATAATTGGCATTTAGGGCACTAAAATTGGCATTTCAGACATAATATTTGGCATTTAAGGAACTATAATTGGCATTTCTGGCACTATAAGTGGCATTTCAGACACTATAAAATATTAACAAATAACTGTAATAATTTAGATATTTTTAAAACTATAACAATCAATTTCAAATATTTAGATATTTTTGACATGGATACTTATAAAATATTAACAATCAACTCTAAATATTTGGATAATTTTATAAAATAACAACAATCGATTTTACATTTCGATATTTTGGTCATAGATACTAATAAAATATTAACAATTAACTCTGATAATTGGCATTTCAGACATTATAATTGGCATTTCAGGCACTATATATGGCATTTCAGGCGCTATAATTAGTAATTCAGACATTTTAATTGGCATTTAAGGCACTATAATTGGCATTTCAGGCACTATAATTGGCATTTAGGGCACTAAAATTGGCATTTCAGACATAATATTTGGCATTTAAGGCACTATAATTAGCATTTCTGGCACTATAATTGGCATTTCAGATATTATAATTGGCATTTCAGGCACTATTTTTGGCATTTAAGGCGCTATAATTGGCATTTAGGGCACTAAAATTGGCATTTCAGACATAATATTTGGCATTTAAGGCACTATAATTGGCATTTCTGGCACTATAATTGGCATTTCAAACATTATAATTGGCATTTCTGGCACTATAATTGGAATTTCAGACATTATAATTGGCATTTCAGGCACTAGAATTGGCATTTCAGGCACTAAAATTGGCATTTAAGGCACTATAATTGGCATTTAAGGTAATATAATAGGCATTTTAGGCACTATAATTGGCATTTCAGACACTATAAAATATTAACAAATAACTGTAATAATTTAGATATTTTTAAAACTATAACAATCAATTTCAAATATTTAGATATTTTTGACATGGATACTTATAAAATATTAACAATCAACTCTAAATATTTGGATAATTTTATAAAATAACAACAATCGATTTTACATTTCGATATTTTTTTCATAGATACTAATAAAATATTAACAATTAACTCTTATAATTGGCATTTCAGACATTATAATTGGCATTTCAGGCACTATATATGGCATTTCAGGCGCTATAATTAGTAATTCAGACATTTTAATTGGCATTTAAGGCACTATAATTGGCATTTCAGGCACTATAATTGGCATTTAGGGCACTAAAATTGGAATTTCAGACATAATATTTGGCATTTAAGGCACTATAATTAGCATTTCTGGCACTATAATTGGCATTTCAGATATTTTAATTGGCATTTAAGGCACTATAATTGGCATTTCAGATATTATAATTGGCATTTCAGGCACTATTTTTGGCATTTAAGGCGCTATAATTGGCATTTAGGGCACTAAAATTGGCATTTCAGACATAATATTTGGCATTTAAGGCACTATAATGGGCATTTCTGGCACTATAATTGGCATTTCAAACATTATAATTGGCATTTCTGGCACTATAATTGGAATTTCAGACATTATATTTGGCATTTCAGGCACTATAATTGGCATTTCAGGCACTAAAATTGGCATTTAAGGCACTATAATTGGCATTTAAGGTAGTAAAATAGGCATTTTAGGCACTATAATTGGCATTTCAGACACTATAAAATATTAACAAATAACTGTAATAATTTAGATATTTTTAAAACTATAACAATCAATTTCAAATATTTAGATATTTTTGACATGGATACTTATAAAATATTAACAATCAACTCTAAATATTTGGATAATTTTATAAAATAACAACAATCGATTTTACATTTCGATATTTTTGTCATAGATACTAATAAAATATTAACAATTAACTCTTATAATTGGCATTTCAGACATTATAATTGGCATTTCAGGCACTATATATGGCATTTCAGGCGCTATAATTAGTAATTCAGACATTTTAATTGGCATTTAAGGCACTATAATTGGCATTTCAGGCACTATAATTGGCATTTAGGGCACTAAAATTGGCTTTTCAGACATAATATTTGGCATTTAAGGCACTATAATTAGCATTTCTGGCACTATAATTGGCATTTCAGACATTATAATTGGCATTTCTGGCACTAAAATTGGCATTTCAGGCACTATAATTGGCCTTTCAGACATTATAATTGGCATTTCTGGCATTATAATTGGCATTTCAGATATTATAATTGGCATTTCAGGCACTATTTTTGGCATTTAAGGCGCTATAATTGGCATTTAGGGCACTAAAATTGGCATTTCAGACCTAATATTTGGCATTTAAGGCACTATAATTGGCATTTCTGGCATTATAATTGGCATTTCAGATATTATAATTGGCATTTCAGGCACTATTTTTGGCATTTAAGGCGCTATAATTGGCATTTAGGGCACTAAAATTGGCATTTCAGACCTAATATTTGGCATTTAAGGCACTATAATTGGCATTTCTGGCACTATAATTGGCATTTCAGACACTATAAAATATTAACAAATAACTGTAATAATATAGATATTTTTAAAACTATAACAATCAATTTCAAATATTTAGATATTTTTGACATGGATACTTATAAAATATTAACAATCAACTCTAAATATTTGGATAATTTTATAAAATAACAACAATCGATTTTACATTCCGATATTTTTGTCATAGATACTAATAAAATATTAACAATTAACTCTTATAATTGGCATTTAAGACATTATAATTGGCATTTCTGGCACTAAAATTGGCATTTCAGACATTATAATTGGCATTTCAGGCACTATAATTGGCATTTCAGACATTATAATTGGCATTTCTGGCATTATAATTGGCATTTCATATATTATAATTGGCATTTCAGGCACTATTTTTGGCATTTAAGGCGCTATAATTGGCATTTAGGGCACTATAATTGGCATTTAAGGTACTATAATAGGCATTTTAGGCACTATAATTGGCATTTCAGACACTATAAAATATTAACAAATAACTGTAATAATTTAGATATTTTTAAAACTATAACAATCAATTTCAAATATTTAGATATTTTTGACATGGATACTTATAAAATATTAACAATCAACTCTAAATATTTGGATAATTTTATAAAATAACAACAATCGATTTTACATTTCGATATTTTTGTCATAGATACTAATAAAATATTAACAATTAACTCTTATAATTGGCATTTCAGACATTATAATTGGCATTTCAGGCACAATATTTGGCATTTCAGGCGCTATAATTAGTAATTCAGACATTTTAATTGGCATTTCTGGCACTAAAATTGGCATTTCAGACATTATAATTGGCATTTCAGGCACTATAATTGGCATTTCAGACATTATAATTGGCATTTCTGGCATTATAATTGGCATTTGATATATTATAATTGGCATTTCAGGCACTATTTTTGGCATTTAAGGCGCTATAATTGGCATTTAGGGCACTATAATTGGCATTTCTGGCACTATAAGTGGCATTTCAGACACTATAAAATATTAACAAATAACTGTAATAATTTAGATATTTTTAAAACTATAACAATCAATTTCAAATATTTAGATATTTTTGACATGGATACTTATAAAATATTAACAATCAACTCTATATATTTGGATAATTTTATAAAATAACAACAATCGGTTTTACATTTCGATATTTTTGTCATAGATACTAATAAAATATTAACAATTAACTCTTATAATTGGCATTTCAGACATTATAATTGGCATTTCAGGCACTATATTTGGTATTTCAGGCGCTATAATTAGTAATTCGGACATTTTAATTGGCATTTCTGGCACTAAAATTGGCATTTCAGACATTATAATTGGCATTTCAGGCACTATAATTGGCATTTCAGACATTATAATTGGCATTTCTGGCACTATAATTGGCATTTAAGACATTATAATTGGCATTTCAGGCACTATATTTGGCATTTCAAACATTATAATTGGCATTTCTGGCACTATAATTGGAATTTCAGACATTATAATTGGCATTTCAGGCACTATAATTGGTATTTC
The DNA here is from genome assembly GCA_964056705.1 of Troilus luridus. Taxonomy (NCBI): domain Eukaryota; kingdom Metazoa; phylum Arthropoda; class Insecta; order Hemiptera; family Pentatomidae; genus Troilus; species Troilus luridus. Next base: position 1,685,325 of record CAXKTH010000163.1, on the reverse strand, counting down.
AGGCACTAAAATTGGCATTTAAGGCACTATAATTGGCATTTAAGGTAATATAATAGGCATTTTAGGCACTATAATTGGCATTTCAGACACTATAAAATATTAACAAATAACTGTAATAATTTAGATATTTTTAAAACTATAACAATCAATTTCAAATATTTAGATATTTTTGACATGGATACTTATAAAATATTAACAATCAACTCTAAATATTTGGATAATTTTATAAAATAACAACAATCGATTTTACATTTCGATATTTTTGTCATAGATACTAATAAAATATTAACAATTAACTCTTATAATTGGCATTTCAGACATTATAATTGGCATTTCAGGCACTATATATGGCATTTCAGGCGCTATAATTGGCATTTCAGACATTATAATTGGCATTTCAGGCACTATATTTGGCATTTCAGGCGATATAATTGGCATTTAGGGCACTAGAATTGGTATTTCAGACATAATATTTGGCATTTAAGGCACTATAATTGGCATTTCTGGCACTATAATTGGCATTTCAGACATTATAATTGGCATTTCTGGCACTAAAATTGGCATTTCAGACATTATAATTGGCATTTCAGGCACTATAATTGGCATTTCAGACATTATAATTGGCATTTCAGATATTATAATTGGCATTTCAGGCACTATTTTTGGAATTTAAGGCGCTATAATTGGCATTTAGGGCACTAAAATTGGCATTTCAGACATAATATTTGGCATTTAAGGCACTATAATTGGCATTTCTGGCACTATAATTGGCATTTCGAACATTATAATTGGCATTTCTGGCACTATAATTGGCATTTCAGACATTATAATTGGCATTTCAGGCACTATAATTGGCATTTCAGGCACTAAAATAGGCATTTCAGACTTAATATTTTGCATTTTAGGCACTATAGTTGGCTTTTCAGGCGCTATAATTAGTAATTCAGACATTTTAATTGGCATTTAAGGCACTATAATTGGCATTTCAGGCACTATAATTGGCATTTCAGGCACTAAAATAGGCATTTCAGACTTAATATTTTGCATTTTAGGCACTATAGTTGGCTTTTCAGACTTTATATTTGGCATTTCTTACATTATTATTGGCTTTTCAGACATTATATTTGGCATTTAAGCCACTATAATTGGCATTTCAGACACTATATTTGGCATTTAAGGCACTATAATTGGCATTTAAATTACTGAAATAGGCATTTTAGGCACTATAATTGGCATTTAGGGCACTAAAATTGGTATTTCAGACATAATATTTGGCATTTAAGGCACTATAATTGGCATTTCTGGCACTATAATTGGCATTTCAGACATTATATTTGGCATTTCTGGCACTAAAATTGGCATTTCAGACATTATAATTGGCATTTCAGGCACTATAATTGGCATTTCAGACATTATAATTGGCATTTCAGATATTATAATTGGCATTTCAGGCACTATTTTTGGAATTTAAGGCGCTATAATTGGCATTTAGGGCACTAAAATTGGCATTTCAGACATAATATTTGGCATTTAAGGCACTATAATTGGCATTTCTGGCACTATAATTGGCATTTCGAACATTATAATTGGCATTTCTGGCACTATAATTGGCATTTCAGACATTATAATTGGCATTTCAGGCACTATAATTGGCATTTCAGGCACTAAAATAGGCATTTTAGGCACTATAGTTGGCTTTTCAGACTTTATATTTGGCATTTCTTACATTATTATTGGCTTTTCAGACATTATATTTGGCATTTAAGCCACTATAATTGGCATTTCAGACACTATATTTGGCATTTAAGGCACTATAATTGGCATTTAAATTACTGAAATAGGCATTTTAGGCACTATAATTGGCATTTAGGGCACTAAAATTGGTATTTCAGACATAATATTTGGCATTTAAGGCACTATAATTGGCATTTCTGGCACTATAATTGGCATTTCAGACATTATAATTGGCATTTCTTGCACTAAAATTGGCATTTCAGACATTATAATTGGCATTTCATATATTATAATTGGCATTTCAGGCACTATTTTTGGCATTTAAGGCGCTATAATTGGCATTTAGGGCACTAAAATTGGCATTTCAGACATTATATTTGGCATTTAAGGCACTAAAATTTGCATTTCTGGCACTATAATTGGCATTTCAGATATTATAATTGGCATTTCAGGCACTATTTTTGGCATTTAAGGCGCTATAATTGGCATTTAGGGCACTAAAATTGGCATTTCAGACATAATATTTGGCATTTAAGGCACTATAATTGGCATTTCTGGCACTATAATTGGCATTTCAAACATTATAATTGGCATTTCTGGCACTATAATTGGAATTTCAGACATTATAATTGGCATTTCAGGCACTAGAATTGGCATTTCAGGCACTAAAATTGGCATTTAAGGCACTATAATTGGCATTTAAGGTAATATAATAGGCATTTTAGGCACTATAATTGGCATTTCAGACACTATAAAATATTAACAAATAACTGTAATAATTTAGATATTTTTAAAACTATAACAATCAATTTCAAATATTTAGATATTTTTGACATGGATACTTATAAAATATTAACAATCAACTCTAAATATTTGGATAATTTTATAAAATAACAACAATCGATTTTACATTTCGATATTTTTGTCATAGATACTAATAAAATATTAACAATTAACTCTTATAATTGCCATTTCAGACATTATAATTGGCATTTCAGGCACTATATATGGCATTTCTGGCACTATAATTGGCATTTCAGACATTATAATTGGCATTTCAGGCACTATATTTGGCATTTCAGGCGATATAATTGGCATTTAGGGCACTAAAATTGGTATTTCAGACATAATATTTGGCATTTAAGGCACTATAATTAGCATTTCTGGCAGTATAATTGGCATTTCAGACATTATAATTGGCATTTCTGGCACTAAAATTGGCATTTCAGACATTATAATTGGCATTTCAGGCACTATAATTGGCCTTTCAGACATTATAATTGGCATTTCTGGCATTATAATTGGCATTTCAGATATTATAATTGGCATTTCAGGCACTATTTTTGGCATTTAAGGCGCTATAATTGGCATTTAGGGCACTAAAATTGGCATTTCAGACATAATATTTGGCATTTAAGGAACTATAATTGGCATTTCTGGCACTATAAGTGGCATTTCAGACACTATAAAATATTAACAAATAACTGTATTAATTTAGATATTTTTAAAACTATAACAATCAATTTCAAATATTTAGATATTTTTGACATGGATACTTATAAAATATTAACAATCAACTCTAAATATTTGGATAATTTTATAAAATAACAACAATCGATTTTACATTTCGATATTTTGGTCATAGATACTAATAAAATATTAACAATTAACTCTTATAATTGGCATTTCAGACATTATAATTGGCATTTCAGGCACTATATATGGCATTTCAGGCGCTATAATTAGTAATTCAGACATTTTAATTGGCATTTAAGGCACTATAATTGGCATTTCAGGCACTATAATTGGCATTTAGGGCACTAAAATTGGCATTTCAGACATAATATTTGGCATTTAAGGCACTATAATTAGCATTTCTGGCACTATAATTGGCATTTCAGATATTATAATTGGCATTTCAGGCACTATTTTTGGCATTTAAGGCGCTATAATTGGCATTTCTGGCACTATAATTGGAATTTCAGACATTATAATTGGCATTTCAGGCACTAGAATTGGCATTTCAGGCACTAAAATTGGCATTTAAGGCACTATAATTGGCATTTAAGGTAATATAATAGGCATTTTAGGCACTATAATTGGCATTTCAGACATTATAATTGGCATTTCAGGCACTATATTTGGCATTTCAGGCGATATAATTGGCATTTAGGGCACTAAAATTGGTATTTCAGACATAATATTTGGCATTTAAGGCACTATAATTAGCATTTCTGGCACTATAATTGGCATTTCAGACATTATAATTGGCGTTTCTGGCACTAAAATTGGCATTTCAGACATTATAATTGGCATTTCAGGCACTATAATTGGCCTTTCAGACATTATAATTGGCATTTCTGGCATTATAATTGGCATTTCAGATATTATAATTGGCATTTCAGGCACTATTTTTGGCATTTAAGGCGCTATAATTGGCATTTAGGGCACTAAAATTGGCATTTCAGACATAATATTTGGCATTTAAGGCACTATAATTGGCATTTCTGGCACTATAAGTGGCATTTCAGACACTATAAAATATTAACAAATAACTGTAATAATTTAGATATTTTTAAAACTATAACAATCAATTTCAAATATTTAGATATTTTTGACATGGATACTTATAAAATATTAACAATCAACTCTATATATTTGGATAATTTTATAAAATAACAACAATCGGTTTTACATTTCGATATTTTTGTCATAGATACTAATAAAATATTAACAATTAACTCTTATAATTGGCATTTCAGACATTATAATTGGCATTTCAGGCACTATATTTGGCATTTCAGGCGCTATAATTAGTAATTCGGACATTTTAATTGGCATTTCTGGCACTAAAATTGGCATTTCAGACATTATAATTGGCATTTCAGGCACTATAATTGGCATTTCAGACATTATAATTGGCATTTCTGGCACTATAATTGGCATTTAAGACATTATAATTGGCATTTCAGGCACTATATTTGGCATTTCTGGCATTATAATTGGCATTTCAGATATTATAATTGGCATTTCAGGCACTATTTTTGGCATTTAAGGCGCTATAATTGGCATTTAGGGCACTAAAATTGGCATTTCAGACATAATATTTGGCATTTAAGGCACTATAATTGGCATTTCTGGCACTATAATTGGCATTTCAAACATTATAATTGGCATTTCTGGCACTATAATTGGAATTTCAGACATTATAATTGGCATTTCAGGCACTAGAATTGGCATTTCAGGCACTAAAATTGGCATTTAAGGCACTATAATTGGCATTTAAGGTAATATAATAGGCATTTTAGGCACTATAATTGGCATTTCAGACACTATAAAATATTAACAAATAACTGTAATAATTTAGATATTTTTAAAACTATAACAATCAATTTCAAATATTTAGATATTTTTGACATGGATACTTATAAAATATTAACAATCAACTCTAAATATTTGGATAATTTTATAAAATAACAACAATCGATTTTACATTTCGATATTTTTGTCATAGATACTAATAAAATATTAACAATTAACTCTTATAATTGCCATTTCAGACATTATAATTGGCATTTCAGGCACTATATATGGCATTTCTGGCACTATAATTGGCATTTCAGACATTATAATTGGCATTTCAGGCACTATATTTGGCATTTCAGGCGATATAATTGGCATTTAGGGCACTAAAATTGGTATTTCAGACATAATATTTGGCATTTAAGGCACTATAATTAGCATTTCTGGCAGTATAATTGGCATTTCAGACATTATAATTGGCATTTCTGGCACTAAAATTGGCATTTCAGACATTATAATTGGCATTTCAGGCACTATAATTGGCCTTTCAGACATTATAATTGGCATTTCTGGCATTATAATTGGCATTTCAGATATTATAATTGGCATTTCAGGCACTATTTTTGGCATTTAAGGCGCTATAATTGGCATTTAGGGCACTAAAATTGGCATTTCAGACATAATATTTGGCATTTAAGGAACTATAATTGGCATTTCTGGCACTATAAGTGGCATTTCAGACACTATAAAATATTAACAAATAACTGTATTAATTTAGATATTTTTAAAACTATAACAATCAGTTTCAAATATTTAGATATTTTTGACATGGATACTTATAAAATATTAACAATCAACTCTAAATATTTGGATAATTTTATAAAATAACAACAATCGATTTTACATTTCGATATTTTGGTCATAGATACTAATAAAATATTAACAATTAACTCTTATAATTGGCATTTCAGACATTATAATTGGCATTTCAGGCACTATATATGGCATTTCAGGCGCTATAATTAGTAATTCAGACATTTTAATTGGCATTTAAGGCACTATAATTGGCATTTCAGGCACTATAATTGGCATTTAGGGCACTAAAATTGGCATTTCAGACATAATATTTGGCATTTAAGGCACTATAATTAGCATTTCTGGCACTATAATTGGCATTTCAGATATTATAATTGGCATTTCAGGCACTATTTTTGGCATTTAAGGCGCTATAATTGGCATTTCTGGCACTATAATTGGAATTTCAGACATTATAATTGGCATTTCAGGCACTAGAATTGGCATTTCAGGCACTAAAATTGGCATTTAAGGCACTATAATTGGCATTTAAGGTAATATAATAGGCATTTTAGGCACTATAATTGGCATTTCAGACATTATAATTGGCATTTCAGGCACTATATTTGGCATTTCAGGCGATATAATTGGCATTTAGGGCACTAAAATTGGTATTTCAGACATAATATTTGGCATTTAAGGCACTATAATTAGCATTTCTGGCACTATAATTGGCATTTCAGACATTATAATTGGCGTTTCTGGCACTAAAATTGGCATTTCAGACATTATAATTGGCATTTCAGGCACTATAATTGGCCTTTCAGACATTATAATTGGCATTTCTGGCATTATAATTGGCATTTCAGATATTATAATTGGCATTTCAGGCACTATTTTTGGCATTTAAGGCGCTATAATTGGCATTTAGGGCACTAAAATTGGCATTTCAGACATAATATTTGGCATTTAAGGCACTATAATTGGCATTTCTGGCACTATAAGTGGCATTTCAGACACTATAAAATATTAACAAATAACTGTAATAATTTAGATATTTTTAAAACTATAACAATCAATTTCAAATATTTAGATATTTTTGACATGGATACTTATAAAATATTAACAATCAACTCTATATATTTGGATAATTTTATAAAATAACAACAATCGGTTTTACATTTCGATATTTTTGTCATAGATACTAATAAAATATTAACAATTAACTCTTATAATTGGCATTTCAGACATTATAATTGGCATTTCAGGCACTATATTTGGCATTTCAGGCGCTATAATTAGTAATTCAGACATTTTAATTGGCATTTAAGGCACTATAATTGGCATTTCAGGCACTATAATTGGCATTTAGGGCACTAAAATTGGCCTTTCAGACATAATATTTGGCATTTAAGGCACTATAATTAGCATTTCTGGCACTATAATTGGCATTTCAGATATTTTAATTGGCATTTAAGGCACTATAATTGGCATTTCAGATATTATAATTGGCATTTCAGGCACTATTTTTGGCATTTAAGGCGCTATAATTGGCATTTAGGGCACTAAAATTGGCATTTCAGACATAATATTTGGCATTTAAGGCACTATAATGGGCATTTCTGGCACTATAATTGGCATTTCAAACATTATAATTGGCATTTCTGGCACTATAATTGGAATTTCAGACATTATATTTGGCATTTCAGGCACTATAATTGGCATTTCAGGCACTAAAATTGGCATTTAAGGCACTATAATTGGCATTTAATGTAGTCAAATAGGCATTTTAGGCACTATAATTGGCATTTCAGACACTATAAAATATTAACAAATAACTGTAATAATTTAGATATTTTTAAAACTATAACAATCACTTTCAAATATTTAGATATTTTTGACATGGATACTTATAAAATATTAACAATCAACTCTAAATATTTGGATAATTTTATAAAATAACAACAATCGATTTTACATTTCGATATTTTTGTCATAGATACTAATAAAATATTAACAATTAACTCTTATAATTGGCATTTCAGACATTATAATTGGCATTTCAGGCACTATATATGGCATTTCAGGCGCTATAATTAGTAATTCAGACATTTTAATTGGCATTTAAGGCACTATAATTGGCATTTCAGGCACTATAATTGGCATTTAGGGCACTAAAATTGGCTTTTCAGACATAATATTTGGCATTTAAGGCACTATAATTAGCATTTCTGGCACTATAATTGGCATTTCAGACATTATAATTGGCATTTCTGGCACTAAAATTGGCATTTCAGGCACTATAATTGGCCTTTCAGACATTATAATTGGCATTTCTGGCATTATAATTGGCATTTCAGATATTATAATTGGCATTTCAGGCACTATTTTTGGCATTTAAGGCGCTATAATTGGCATTTAGGGCACTAAAATTGGCATTTCAGACCTAATATTTGGCATTTAAGGCACTATAATTGGCATTTCTGGCACTATAATTGGCATTTCAGACACTATAAAATATTAACAAATAACTGTAATAATTTAGATATTTTTAAAACTATAACAATCAATTTCAAATATTTAGATATTTTTGACGTGGATACTTATAAAATATTAACAATCAACTCTAAATATTTGGATAATTTTATAAAATAACAACAATCGATTTTACATTCCGATATTTTTGTCATAGATACTAATAAAATATTAACAATTAACTCTTATAATTGGCATTTAAGACATTATAATTGGCATTTCTGGCACTAAAATTGGCATTTCAGACATTATAATTGGCATTTCAGGCACTATAATTGGCATTTCAGACATTATAATTGGCATTTCTGGCATTATAATTGGCATTTCATATATTATAATTGGCATTTCAGGCACTATTTTTGGCATTTAAGGCGCTATAATTGGCATTTAGGGCACTATAATTGGCATTTAAGGTACTATAATAGGCATTTTAGGCACTATAATTGGCATTTCAGACACTATAAAATATTAACAAATAACTGTAATAATTTAGATATTTTTAAAACTATAACAATCAATTTCAAATATTTAGATATTTTTGACATGGATACTTATAAAATATTAACAATCAACTCTAAATATTTGGATAATTTTATAAAATAACAACAATCGATTTTACATTTCGATATTTTTGTCATAGATACTAATAAAATATTAACAATTAACTCTTATAATTGGCATTTCAGACATTATAATTGGCATTTCAGGCACAATATTTGGCATTTCAGGCGCTATAATTAGTAATTCAGACATTTTAATTGGCATTTCTGGCACTAAAATTGGCATTTCAGACATTATAATTGGCATTTCAGGCACTATAATTGGCATTTCAGACATTATAATTGGCATTTCTGGCATTATAATTGGCATTTGATATATTATAATTGGCATTTCAGGCACTATTTTTGGCATTTAAGGCGCTATAATTGGCATTTAGGGCACTATAATTGGCATTTCTGGCACTATAAGTGGCATTTCAGACATAATATTTGGCATTTAAGGCACTATAATTGGCATTTCTGGCACTATAATTGGCATTTCAAACATTATAATTGGCATTTCTGGCACTATAATTGGAATTTCAGACATTAAAATTGGCATTTAAGGCACTATAATTAGCATTTCTGGCACTATAATTGGCATTTCAGACATTATAATTGGCATTTCTGGCACTAAAATTGGCATTTCAGGCACTATAATTGGCCTTTCAGACATTATAATTGGCATTTCTGGCACTATAATTGGCATTTCAGACACTATAAAATATTAACAAATAACTGTAATAATTTAGATATTTTTAAAACTATAACAATCAATTTCAAATATTTAGATATTTTTGACATGGATACTTATAAAATATTAACAATCAACTCTAAATATTTGGATAATTTTATAAAATAACAACAATCGATTTTACATTTCGATATTTTTGTCATAGATACTAATGAAATATTAACAATTAACTCTTATAATTGGCATTTCAGACATTATAATTGGCATTTCTGGCACTATATTTGGCATTTCAGGCGCTATAATCAGTAATTCAGACATTTTAATTGGCATTTCTGGCACTAAAATTGGCATTTCAGACATTATAATTGGCATTTCAGGCACTATAATTGGCATTTCAGACATTATAATTGGCATTTCTGGCACTATAATTGGCATTTAAGACATTATAATTGGCATTTCAGGCACTATATTTGGCATTTCTGGCATTATAATTGGCATTTCAGATATTATAATTGGCATTTCAGGCACTATTTTTGGCATTTAAGGCGCTATAATTGGCATTTAGGGCACTAAAATTGGCATTTCAGACATAATATTTGGCATTTAAGGCACTATAATTGGCATTTCTGGCACTATAATTGGCATTTCAGACATTATAATTGGCATTTCAGGCACAATATTTGGCATTTCAGGCGCTATAATTAGTAATTCAGACATTTTAATTGGCATTTCTGGCACTAAAATTGGCATTTCAGACATTATAATTGGCATTTCAGGCACTATAATTGGCATTTCAGACATTATAATTGGCATTTCTGGCATTATAATTGGCATTTGATATATTATAATTGGCATTTCAGGCACTATTTTTGGCATTTAAGGCGCTATAATTGGCATTTAGGGCACTATAATTGGCATTTCTGGCACTATAAGTGGCATTTCAGACATAATATTTGGCATTTAAGGCACTATAATTGGCATTTCTGGCACTATAATTGGCATTTCAAACATTATAATTGGCATTTCTGGCACTATAATTGGAATTTCAGACATTATAATTGGCATTTAAGGCACTATAATTAGCATTTCTGGCACTATAATTGGCATTTCAGACATTATAATTGGCATTTCTGGCACTATATTTGGCATTTCAGGCGCTATAATCAGTAATTCAGACATTTTAATTGGCATTTCTGGCACTAAAATTGGCATTTCAGACATTATAATTGGCATTTCAGGCACTATAATTGGCATTTCAGACATTATAATTGGCATTTCTGGCACTATAATTGGCATTTAAGACATTATAATTGGCATTTCAGGCACTATATTTGGCATTTCTGGCATTATAATTGGCATTTCAGATATTATAATTGGCATTTCAGGCACTATTTTTGGCATTTAAGGCGCTATAATTGGCATTTAGGGCACTAAAATTGGCATTTCAGACATAATATTTGGCATTTAAGGCACTATAATTGGCATTTCTGGCACTATAATTGGCATTTCAAACATTATAATTGGCATTTCTGGCACTATAATTGGAATTTCAGACATTATAATTGGCATTTCAGGCACTATAATTGGCATTTCAGGCACTAAAATTGGCATTTAAGGCACTATAATTGGCATTTAAGGTAATATAATAGGCATTTTAGGCACTATAATTGGCATTTCAGACACTATAAAATATTAACAAATAACTGTAATAATTTAGATATTTTTAAAACTATAACAATTAATTTCAAATATTTAGATATTTTTGACATGGATACTTATAAAATATTAACAATCAACTCTAAATATTTGGATAATTTTATAAAATAACAACAATCGATTTTACATTTCGATATTTTTGTCATAGATACTAATAAAATATTAACAATTAACTCTTATAATTGGCATTTCAGACATTATAATTGGCATTTCAGGCACTATATATGGCATTTCAGGCGCTATAATTAGTAATTCAGACATTTTAATTGGCATTTAAGGCACTATAATTGGCATTTCAGGCACTATAATTGGCATTTAGGGCACTAAAATTGGCATTTCAGACACTATAAAATATTAACAAATAACTGTAATAATTTAGATATTTTTAAAACTATAACAATCAATTTCAAATATTTAGATATTTTTGACATGGATACTTATAAAATATTAACAATCAACTCTAAATATTTGGATAATTTTATAAAATAACAACAATCGATTTTACATTTCGATATTTTTGTCATAGATACTAATAAAATATTAACAATTAACTCTTATAATTGGCATTTCAGACATTATAATTGGCATTTCAGGCACTATATATGGCATTTCAGGCGCTATAATTAGTAATTCAGACATTTTAATTGGCATTTAAGGCACTATAATTGGCATTTCAGGCACTATAATTGGCATTTAGGGCACTAAAATTGGCATTTCAGACATAATATTTGGCATTTAAGGCACTATAATTAGCATTTCTGGCACTATAATTGGCATTTCAGATATTATAATTGGCATTTCAGGCACTATTTTTGGCATTTAAGGCGCTATAATTGGCATTTAGGGCACTAAAATTGGCATTTCAGACATAATATTTGGCATTTAAGGCACTATAATTGGCATTTCTGGCACTATAATTGGCATTTCAAACATTATAATTGGCATTTCTGGCACTATAATTGGAATTCCAGACATTATAATTGGCATTTCAGGCACTAGAATTGGCATTTCAGGCACTAAAATTGGCATTTAAGGCACTATAATTGGCATTTAAGGTAATATAATAGGCATTTTAGGCACTATAATTGGCATTTCAGACACTATAAAATATTAACAAATAAATGTAATAATTTAGATATTTTTAAAACTATAACAATCAATTTCAAATATTTAGATATTTTTGACATGGATACTTATAAAATATTAACAATCAACTCTAAATATTTGGATAATTTTATAAAATAACAACAATCGATTTTACATTTCGATATTTTTGTCATAGATACTAATAAAATATTAACAATTAACTCTTAAAATTGGCATTTCAGACATTATAATTGGCATTTCAGGCACTATTTTTGGCATTTCAGGCGCTATAATTAGTAATTCAGACATTTTAATTGGCATTTCTGGCACTAAAATTGGCATTTCAGACATTATAATTGGCATTTCAGGCACTATAATTGGCATTTCAGACATTATAATTGGCATTTCTGGCACTATAATTGGCATTTCAGACATTATAATTGGCATTTCTGGCATTATAATTGGCATTTCAGATATTATAATTGGCATTTCAGGCACTATTTTTGGCATTTAAGGCGCTATAATTGGCATTTAGGGCACTAAAATTGGCATTTCAGACATAATATTTGGCATTTAAGGCACTATAATTGGCATTTCTGGCACTATAATTGGCATTTCAAACATTATAATTGGCATTTCTGGCACTATAATTGGAATTTCAGACATTATATTTGGCATTTCAGGCACTATAATTGGCATTTCAGGCACTAAAATTGGCATTTAAGGCACTATAATTGGCATTTAAGGTAGTAAAATAGGCATTTTAGGCACTATAATTGGCATTTCAGACACTATAAAATATTAACAAATAACTGTAATAATTTAGATATTTTTAAAACTATAACAATCAATTTCAAATATTTAGATATTTTTGACATGGATACTTATAAAATATTAACAATCAACTCTAAATATTTAGATAATTTTATAAAATAACAACAATCGATTTTACATTTCGATATTTTTGTCATAGATACTAATAAAATATTAACAATTAACTCTTATAATTGGCATTTCAGACATTATAATTGGCATTTCAGGCACTATATATGGCATTTCAGGCGCTATAATTAGTAATTCAGACATTTTAATTGGCATTTAAGGCACTATAATTGGCATTTCAGGCACTATAATTGGCATTTAGGGCACTAAAATTGGCTTTTCAGACATAATATTTGGCATTTAAGGCACTATAATTAGCATTTCTGGCACTATAATTGGCATTTCAGACATTATAATTGGCATTTCTGGCACTAAAATTGGCATTTCAAACATTATAATTGGCATTTCTGGCACTATAATTGGAATTTCAGACATTATAATTGGCATTTAAGGCACTATAATTAGCATTTCTGGCACTATAATTGGCATTTAAGGCGCTATAATTGGCATTTAGGGCACTAAAATTGGCATTTCAGACATAATATTTGGCATTTAAGGCACTATAATTGGCATTTCTGGCACTATAATTGGCATTTCAGACACTATAAATTATTAACAAATAACTGTAATAATTTAGATATTTTTAAAACTATAACAATCAATTTCAAATATTTAGATATTTTTGACATGGATACTTATAAAATATTAACAATTAACTCTTATAATTGGCATTTAAGACATTATAATTGGCATTTCTGGCACTAAAATTGGCATTTCAGACATTATAATTGGCATTTCAGGCACTATAATTGGCATTTCAGACATTATAATTGGCATTTCTGGCATTATAATTGGCATTTCATATATTATAATTGGCATTTCAGGCACTATTTTTGGCATTTAAGGCGCTATAATTGGCATTTAGGGCACTATAATTGGCATTTAAGGTACTATAATAGGCATTTTAGGCACTATAATTGGCATTTCAGACACTATAAAATATTAACAAATAACTGTAATAATTTAGATATTTTTAAAACTATAACAATCAATTTCAAATATTTAGATATTTTTGACATGGATACTTATAAAATATTAACAATCAACTCTAAATATTTGGATAATTTTATAAAATAACAACAATCGATTTTACATTTCGATATTTTTGTCATAGATACTAATAAAATATTAACAATTAACTCTTAAAATTGGCATTTCAGACATTATAATTGGCATTTCAGGCACTATTTTTGGCATTTCAGGCGCTATAATTAGTAATTCAGACATTTTAATTGGCATTTAAGGCACTATAATTGGCATTTCAGGCACTATAATTGGCATTTAGGGCACTAAAATTGGCATTTCAGACATAATATTTGGCATTTAAGGCACTATAATTGGCATTTCTGGCACTATAATTGGCATTTCAGACATTATAATTAGCATTTCAGGCACTATATTTGGCATTTCTGGCATTATAATAGGCATTTCAGATATTATAATTGGCATTTCAGGCACTATTTTTGGCATTTAAGGCGCTATAATTGGCATTTAGGGCACTAAAATTGGCTTTTCAGACATTATATTTGGCATTTAAGCCACTATAATTGGCATTTCAGACACTATATTTGGCATTTAAGGCACTATAATTGGCATTTCTGACACTATAATTGGCATTTCAGACATTATAATTGGATTTTCTGGCACTAAAATTGGCATTTCAGACATTATAATTGGCATTTCAGGCACTCTAATTGGCATTTCAGACATTATAATTGGCATTTCTGGCATTATAATTGGCATTTCTTATATTATAATTGGCATTTCAGGCACTATTTTTGGCATTTAAGGCGCTATAATTGGCATTTAGGGCACTATAATTGGCATTTAAGGTACTATAATAGGCATTTTAGGCACTATAATTGGCATTTCAGACACTATAAAATATTAACAAATAACTGTAATAATTTAGATATTTTTAAACTATAACAATCAATTTCAAATATTTAGATATTTTTGACATGGATACTTATAAAATATTAACAATCAACTCTAAATATTTGGATAATTTTATAAAATAACAACAATCGATTTTACATTTCGATATTTTTGTCATAGATACTAATAAAATATTAACAATTAACTCTTATAATTGGCATTTCAGACATTATAATTGGCATTTCAGGCACTATCTTTGGCATTTTAGGCGCTATAATTAGTAATTCAGACATTTTAATTGGCATTTAAGGCACTATAATTGGCATTTCAGGCACTATAATTGGCATTTAGGGCACTAAAATTGGCATTTCAGACATAATATTTGGCATTTAAGGCACTATAATTGGCATTTCTGGCACTATAATTGGCATTTCAGACATTATAATTGGCATTTCAGGCACTATATTATGCATTTCAGGCGCTATAATTGGCATTTAGGGCACTAAAATTGGTATTTCAGACATAATATTTGGCATTTAAGGCACTATAATTGGCATTTCTGGCACTATAATTGGCATTTCAGACATTATAATTGGCATTTCTGGCACTAAAATTGGCATTTCAGACATTATAATTGGCATTTCAGGCACTATAATTGGCATTTCAGACATTATAATTGGCATTTCTGGCATTATAATTGGCATTTCAGATATTATAATTGGCATTTCAGGCACTATTTTTGGCATTTAAGGCGCTATAATTGGCATTTAGGGCACTAAAATTGGCATTTCAGGCACTAAAATAGGCATTTCAGACTTAATATTTTGCATTTTAGGCACTATAGTTGGCTTTTCAGACTTTATATTTGGCATTTCTTACATTATTATTGGCTTTTCAGACATTATATTTGGCATTTAAGCCACTATAATTGGCATTTCAGACACTATATTTGGCATTTAACCCGTCAGTTCCCAAATGTGAACCACTTATGAACTTTAATTTTTTTTTATTTATTTATGCTTATTGATCTCTAAGAAGAATAAATAAACAAGTTTTAAATTTTTCTCTGCATTAATTAATCCGCTGGGAAGGTGCCCCCTGTAGGGTGCATTGGGCATCCGGATAACAAAATCACTCAATTTCATAAACTAAATCAAATTATCCTGAATAATAGAATTGAATCAATTTACTTTTTTTTAAATTTATTGTTGTGAGATGTAGGGATATAAGTTAACAAAAATCAATATAAATATATATTTGTTTATTTCACTTACATATACCTAAAAGTAAAAAATATGAAAAATATCATGTCGTATAAAATAAAATCAAGGAACAGTCCTACTAAAAATAAAATAAATCCTTACTTATTAGCAGCGTTCAGAACTGTAAAATATTCTCTGACTTTTGAAAATTTATCATTTTTTTGGGAGCTTATTGTTGTCGCAAAGTATTTTTGGATTTCGAGGAATCTATTTCTTCTCACACTTTGGGCTACTGTTTTGTTATAGGTATCACTTTGAGTCTCCCAAAACATTTTAATATATTTAATTGTCATGTGACCCGTAAGTAACAAGATACTTACAACAATTTTCATTTCTTCTACACTTACGTTCAGAGCATGATTGTGCCTCAGTGACCAATGCACCCTACAGGTGATGCTTACTTTTAGATTGGCTCTGAAGTTTTATTTTTGGTGGCTTATATATAATATTGCTACCATTTGTTCCAGAAAATGCCCACTTAACTATAAATGCAAAAATAATTTGAGTACTTAAGTTTTTCTCGTCATTGTGAGTGAAAAGAGAAGACAAATTGCCAACACCAACAGAAACCAGAACACTACTGAGTTTGAAAGATTATATTGTCTAGACCACACCTGATATCAGCTCCATATGTGTCCTAACCTTTGACCTAGTTCCAGTAGTACACAAAAACATCGCTATATCCTCGAAAAAAAATTTTTTTTATAGCACATAACAAAAAAAGTGACTGCACCCTAGGGGGTGCATTGGGAACTGACGGGTTAAGGCACTATAATTGGCATTTAAATTACTGAAATAGGCAATTTAGGCACTATAATTGGCATTTAGGGCACTAAAATTGGTATTTTAGACATAATATTTGGCATTTAAGGCACTATAATTGGCATTTCTGACACTATAATTGGCATTTCAGACATTATAATTGGCATTTCTGGCACTAAAATTGGCATTTCAGACATTATAATTGGCATTTCAGATATTATAATTGGCATTTCAGGCACTATTTTTGGCATTTAAGGCGCTATAATTGGCATTTAGGGCACTAAAATTGGCATTTCAGGCACTAAAATAGGCATTTCAGACTTAATATTTTGCATTTTAGGCACTATAGTTGGCTTTTCAGACTTTATATTTGGCATTTCTTACATTATTATTGGCTTTTCAGACATTATATTTGGCATTTAAGCCACTATAATTGGCATTTCAGACACTATATTTGGCATTTAACCCGTCAGTTCCCAAATGTGAACCACTTATGAACTTTAATTTTTTTTTATTTATTTATGCTTATTGATCTCTAAGAAGAATAAATAAACAAGTTTTAAATTTTTCTCTGCATTAATTATTCCGCTGGGAAGGTGCCCCCTGTAGGGTGCATTGGGCATCCGGATAACAAAATCACTCAATTTCATAAACTAAATCAAATTATCCTGAATAATAGAATTGAATCAATTTACTTTTTTTTAAATTTATTGTTGTGAGATGTAGGGATATAAGTTAACAAAAATCAATATAAATATATATTTGTTTATTTCACTTACATATACCTAAAAGTAAAAAATATGAAAAATATCATGTCGTATAAAATAAAATCAAGGAACAGTCCTACTAAAAATAAAATAAATCCTTACTTATTAGCAGCGTTCAGAACTGTAAAATATTCTCTGACTTTTGAAAATTTATCATTTTTTTGGGAGCTTATTGTTGTCGCAAAGTATTTTTGGATTTCGAGGAATCTATTTCTTCTCACACTTTGGGCTACTGTTTTGTTATAGGTATCACTTTGAGTCTCCCAAAACATTTTAATATATTTAATTGTCATGTGACCCGTAAGTAACAAGATACTTACAACAATTTTCATTTCTTCTACACTTACGTTCAGAGCATGATTGTGCCTCAGTGACCAATGCACCCTACAGGTGATGCTTACTTTTAGATTGGCTCTGAAGTTTTATTTTTGGTGGCTTATATATAATATTGCTACCATTTGTTCCAGAAAATGCCCACTTAACTATAAATGCAAAAATAATTTGAGTACTTAAGTTTTTCTCGTCATTGTGAGTGAAAAGAGAAGAAAAATTGCCAACACCAACAGAAACCAGAACACTACTGAGTTTGAAAGATTATATTGTCTAGACCACACCTGATATCAGCTCCATATGTGTCCTAACCTTTGACCTAGTTCCAGTAGTACACAAAAACATCGCTATATCCTCGAAAAAAAATTTTTTTTATAGCACATAACAAAAAAAGTGACTGCACCCTAGGGGGTGCATTGGGAACTGACGGGTTAAGGCACTATAATTGGCATTTAAATTACTGAAATAGGCAATTTAGGCACTATAATTGGCATTTAGGGCACTAAAATTGGTATTTTAGACATAATATTTGGCATTTAAGGCACTATAATTGGCATTTCTGACACTATAATTGGCATTTCAGGCACTATAATTGGCATTTCAGACATTATAATTGGCATTTCTGGCATTATAATTGGCATTTCAGATATTATAATTGGCATTTCAGGCACTATTTTTGGCATTTAAGGCGCTATAATTGGCATTTAGGGCACTAAAATTGGCATTTCAGGCACTAAAATAGGCATTTCAGACTTAATATTTTGCATTTTAGGCACTATAGTTGGCTTTTCAGACTTTATATTTGGCATTTCTTACATTATTATTGGCTTTTCAGACATTATATTTGGCATTTAAGCCACTATAATTGGCATTTCAGACACTATATTTGGCATTTAACCCGTCAGTTCCCAAATGTGAACCACTTATGAACTTTAATTTTTTTTTATTTATTTATGCTTATTGATCTCTAAGAAGAATAAATAAACAAGTTTTAAATTTTTCTCTGCATTAATTAATCCGCTGGGAAGGTGCCCCCTGTAGGGTGCATTGGGCATCCGGATAACAAAATCACTCAATTTCATAAACTAAATCAAATTATCCTGAATAATAGAATTGAATCAATTTACTTTTTTTTAAATTTATTGTTGTGAGATGTAGGGATATAAGTTAACAAAAATCAATATAAATATATATTTGTTTATTTCACTTACATATACCTAAAAGTAAAAAATATGAAAAATATCATGTCGTATAAAATAAAATCAAGGAACAGTCCTACTAAAAATAAAATAAATCCTTACTTATTAGCAGCGTTCAGAACTGTAAAATATTCTCTGACTTTTGAAAATTTATCATTTTTTTGGGAGCTTATTGTTGTCGCAAAGTATTTTTGGATTTCGAGGAATCTATTTCTTCTCACACTTTGGGCTACTGTTTTGTTATAGGTATCACTTTGAGTCTCCCAAAACATTTTAATATATTTAATTGTCATGTGACCCGTAAGTAACAAGATACTTACAACAATTTTCATTTCTTCTACACTTACGTTCAGAGCATGATTGTGCCTCAGTGACCAATGCACCCTACAGGTGATGCTTACTTTTAGATTGGCTCTGAAGTTTTATTTTTGGTGGCTTATATATAATATTGCTACCATTTGTTCCAGAAAATGCCCACTTAACTATAAATGCAAAAATAATTTGAGTACTTAAGTTTTTCTCGTCATTGTGAGTGAAAAGAGAAGAAAAATTGCCAACACCAACAGAAACCAGAACACTACTGAGTTTGAAAGATTATATTGTCTAGACCACACCTGATATCAGCTCCATATGTGTCCTAACCTTTGACCTAGTTCCAGTAGTACACAAAAACATCGCTATATCCTCGAAAAAAATTTTTTTTTATAGCACATAACAAAAAAAGTGACTGCACCCTAGGGGGTGCATTGGGAACTGACGGGTTAAGGCACTATAATTGGCATTTAAATTACTGAAATAGGCAATTTAGGCACTATAATTGGCATTTAGGGCACTAAAATTGGTATTTTAGACATAATATTTGGCATTTAAGGCACTATAATTGGCATTTCTGACACTATAATTGGCATTTCAGACATTATAATTGGCATTTCTGGCACTAAAATTGGCATTTCAGACATTATAATTGGCATTTCAGATATTATAATTGGCATTTCAGGCACTATTTTTGGCATTTAAGGCGCTATAATTGGCATTTAGGGCACTAAAATTGGCATTTCAGGCACTAAAATAGGCATTTCAGACTTAATATTTTGCATTTTAGGCACTATAGTTGGCTTTTCAGACTTTATATTTGGCATTTCTTACATTATTATTGGCTTTTCAGACATTATATTTGGCATTTAAGCCACTATAATTGGCATTTCAGACACTATATTTGGCATTTAACCCGTCAGTTCCCAAATGTGAACCACTTATGAACTTTAATTTTTTTTTATTTATTTATGCTTATTGATCTCTAAGAAGAATAAATAAACAAGTTTTAAATTTTTCTCTGCATTAATTATTCCGCTGGGAAGGTGCCCCCTGTAGGGTGCATTGGGCATCCGGATAACAAAATCACTCAATTTCATAAACTAAATCAAATTATCCTGAATAATAGAATTGAATCAATTTACTTTTTTTTAAATTTATTGTTGTGAGATGTAGGGATATAAGTTAACAAAAATCAATATAAATATATATTTGTTTATTTCACTTACATATACCTAAAAGTAAAAAATATGAAAAATATCATGTCGTATAAAATAAAATCAAGGAACAGTCCTACTAAAAATAAAATAAATCCTTACTTATTAGCAGCGTTCAGAACTGTAAAATATTCTCTGACTTTTGAAAATTTATCATTTTTTTGGGAGCTTATTGTTGTCGCAAAGTATTTTTGGATTTCGAGGAATCTATTTCTTCTCACACTTTGGGCTACTGTTTTGTTATAGGTATCACTTTGAGTCTCCCAAAACATTTTAATATATTTAATTGTCATGTGACCCGTAAGTAACAAGATACTTACAACAATTTTCATTTCTTCTACACTTACGTTCAGAGCATGATTGTGCCTCAGTGACCAATGCACCCTACAGGTGATGCTTACTTTTAGATTGGCTCTGAAGTTTTATTTTTGGTGGCTTATATATAATATTGCTACCATTTGTTCCAGAAAATGCCCACTTAACTATAAATGCAAAAATAATTTGAGTACTTAAGTTTTTCTCGTCATTGTGAGTGAAAAGAGAAGAAAAATTGCCAACACCAACAGAAACCAGAACACTACTGAGTTTGAAAGATTATATTGTCTAGACCACACCTGATATCAGCTCCATATGTGTCCTAACCTTTGACCTAGTTCCAGTAGTACACAAAAACATCGCTATATCCTCGAAAAAAAATTTTTTTTATAGCACATAACAAAAAAAGTGACTGCACCCTAGGGGGTGCATTGGGAACTGACGGGTTAAGGCACTATAATTGGCATTTAAATTACTGAAATAGGCAATTTAGGCACTATAATTGGCATTTAGGGCACTAAAATTGGTATTTTAGACATAATATTTGGCATTTAAGGCACTATAATTGGCATTTCTGACACTATAATTGGCATTTCAGACATTATAATTGGCATTTCTGGCACTAAAATTGGCATTTCAGACATTATAATTGGCATTTCATATATTATAATTGGCATTTCAGGCACTATTTTTGGCATTTAAGGCGCTATAATTGGCATTTAGGGCACTAAAATTGGCATTTCAGACATTATATTTGGCATTTAAGGCACTAAAATTTGCATTTCTGGCACTATAATTGGCGTTTCAGACATTATAATTGGCATTTCAGGCACTATAATTGGCATTTCAGGCACTAAAATTGGCATTTCAGACATTATATTTGGCATTTAAGCCACTATAATTGGCATTTCGTACACTATAATTGGCATTTAAGGCACTATAATTGGCATTTAAGGTAATATAATAGGCATTATAGGCTCTATAATTGGCATTTCAGACACTATAAAATATTAACAAATAACTGTAATAATTTAGATATTTTTAAAACTATAACAATCAATTTCAAATATTTAGATATTTTTGACATGGATACTTATAAAATATTAACAATCAACTCTAAATATTTGGATAATTTTAAAAAATAACAACAATCGATTTTACATTTCGATATTTTTGTCATAGATACTAATAAAATATTACCAATTAACTCATATAATTGGCATTTCAGACATTATAATTGGCATTTCAGGCACTATATATGGCATTTCAGGCGCTATAATTAGTAATTCAGACATTTTAATTGGCATTTCTGGCACTAAAATTGGCATTTCAGACATTATAATTGGCATTTCAGGCACTATAATTGGCATTTCAGACATTATAATTGGCATTTCTGGCATTATAATTGGCATTTCATATATTATAATTGGCATTTCAGGCACTATTTTTGGCATTTAAGGCGCTATAATTGGCATTTAGGGCACTATAATTGGCATTTAAGGTACTATAATAGGCATTTTAGGCACTATAAATGGCATTTCAGACACTATAAAATATTAACAAATAACTGTAATAATTTAGATATTTTAAAATTTGGCATTTAAGGCACTATAATTGGCATTTCTGGCACTATAATTGGCATTTCTGGCACTATAATTGGCATTTCAGACATTATAATTGGCATTTCTGGCACTAAAATTGGCATTTCAGACATTATAATTGGCATTTCAGGCACTATAATTGGCATTTCAGACATTATAATTGGCATTTCTGCCATTATAATTGGCATTTCAGATATTATAATTGGCATTTCAGGCACTATTTTTGGCATTTAAGGCGCTATAATTGGCATTTAGGTCACTAAAATTGGCATTTCAGACATAATATTTGGCATTTAAGGCACTATAATTGGCATTTCTGGCACTATAATTGGCATTTCAAACATTATAATTGGCATTTCTGGCACTATAATTGGCATTTCAGACATTATAATTGGCATTTCAGGCACTATAATTGGCATTTCAGGCACTAAAATTGGCATTTCAGACATAATATTTGGCATTTAAGGCACTATAATTAGCATTTCTGGCACTATAATTGGCATTTCAGACATTATAATTGGCATTTCAGGCACTATATTTGGCATTTCAGACGATATAATTGGTATTTAGGGCACTAAAATTGGTATTTCAGACATAATATTTGGCATTTAAGGCACTATAATTAGCATTTCTGGCACTATAATTGGCATTTCAGACATTATAATTGGCATTTCTGGCACTAAAATTGGCATTTCAGATATTATAATTGGCATTTCAGGCACTATAATTGGCCTTTCAGACATTATAATTGGCATTTCTGGCATTATAATTGGCATTTCAGGCGCTATAATTAGTAATTCAGACATTTTAATTGGCATTTAAGGCACTATAATTGGCATTTCAGGCACTATAATTGGCATTTACGGCACTAAAATTGGCATTTCAGACATAATATTTGGCATTTAAGGCACTATAATTGGCATTTCTGGCACTATAATTGGCATTTCAGACACTATAAAATATTAACAAATAACTGTAATAATTTAGATATTTTTAAAACTATAACAATCAATTTCAAATATTTGGATATTTTTGTCATAGATACTAATAAAATATTAACAATTAACTCTTATAATTGGCATTTCAGACATTATAATTGGCATTTCTGGCATTATAATTGGCATTTCATATATTATAATTGGCATTTCAAGCACTATTTTTGGCATTTAAGGCGCTATAATTGGCATTTAGGGCACTATAATTGGCATTTAAGGTACTATAATAGGCATTTTAGGCACTATAATTGGCATTTCAGACACTATAAAATATTAACAAATAACTGTAATAATTTAGATATTTTTAAAACTATAACAATCAATTTCAAATATTTAGATATTTTTGACATGGATACTTATAAAATATTAACAATCAACTCTTAATATTTGGATAATTTTATAAAATAACAACAATCGATTTTACATTTCGATATTTTTGTCATAGATACTAATAAAATATTAACAATTAACTCTTATAATTGGCATTTCAGACATTATAATTGGCATTTCAGGCACTATATATGGCATTTCAGGCGCTATAAATAGTAATTCAGACATTTTAATTGGCATTTCTGGCACTAAAATTGGCATTTCAGACATTATAATTGGCATTTCAGGCACTATAATTGGCATTTCAGACATTATAATTGGCATTTCTGGCATTATAATTGGCATTTCATATATTATAATTGGCATTTCAGGCACTATTTTTGGCATTTAAGGCGCTATAATTGGCATTTAGGGCACTATAATTGGCATTTAAGGTATTATAATAGGCATTTTAGGCACTATAAATGGCATTTCAGACAC
Organism: Troilus luridus; assembly: GCA_964056705.1. Lineage (NCBI taxonomy): Eukaryota > Metazoa > Arthropoda > Insecta > Hemiptera > Pentatomidae > Troilus > Troilus luridus. The sequence goes on along the minus strand of CAXKTH010000163.1, from coordinate 1,660,533 downwards.
TATAAAATATTAACAAATAACTGTAATAATTTAGATATTTTAAAATTTGGCATTTAAGGCACTATAATTTCCATTTCTGGCACTATAATTGGCATTTCTGGCACTATAATTGGCATTTCAGACATTATAATTGGCATTTCTGGCACTAAAATTGGCATTTCAGACATTATAATTGGCATTTCAGGCACTATAATTGGCATTTCAGACATTATAATTGGCATTTCTGGCATTATAATTGGCATTTCAGATATTATAATTGGCATTTCAGATATTATAATTGGCATTTCAGGCACTATAGTTGCTTTTCAGACTTTATATTTGGCCTTTCAGACATTATAATTGGCATTTCTGGCATTATAATTGGCATTTCAGGCGCTATAATTAGTAATTCAGACATTTTAATTGGCATTTAAGGCACTATAATTGGCATTTCAGGCACTATAATTGGCATTTACGGCACTAAAATTGGCATTTCAGACATAATATTTGGCATTTAAGGCACTATAATTGGCATTTCTGGCACTATAATTGGCATTTCAGACACTATAAAATATTAACAAATAACTGTAATAATTTAGATATTTTTAAAACTATAACAATCAATTTCAAATATTTGGATATTTTTGTCATAGATACTAATAAAATATTAACAATTAACTCTTATAATTGGCATTTCAGACATTATAATTGGCATTTCAGGCACTATATTTGGCATTTCAGGCGCTATAATTAGTAATTCAGACATTTTAATTGGCATTTCTGGCACTAAAATTGTCATTTCAGACATTATAATTGGCATTTCAGGCACTATAATTGGCATTTCAGACATTATAATTGGCATTTCTGGCATTATAATTGGCATTTCATATATTATAATTGGCATTTCAGGCACTATTTTTGGCATTTAAGGCGCTATAATTGGCATTTAGGGCACTATAATTGGCATTTAAGGTACTATAATAGGCATTTTAGGCACTATAATTGGCATTTCAGACACTATAAAATATTAACAAATAACTGTAATAATTTAGATATTTTTAAAACTATAACAATCAATTTCAAATATTTAGATATTTTTGACATGGATACTTATAAAATATTAACAATCAACTCTTAATATTTGGATAATTTTATAAAATAACAACAATCGATTTTACATTTCGATATTTTTGTCATAGATACTAATAAAATATTAACAATTAACTCTTATAATTGGCATTTCAGACATTATAATTGGCATTTCAGGCACTATATATGGCATTTCAGGCGCTATAATTAGTAATTCAGACATTTTAATTGGCATTTCTGGCACTAAAATTGGCATTTCAGACATTATAATTGGCATTTCAGGCACTATAATTGGCATTTCAGACATTATAATTGGCATTTCTGGCATTATAATTGGCATTTCATATATTATAATTGGCATTTCAGGCACTATTTTTGGCATTTAAGGCGCTATAATTGGCATTTAGGGCACTATAATTGGCATTTAAGGTACTATAATAGGCATTTTAGGCACTATAAATGGCATTTCAGACACTATAAAATATTAACAAATAACTCTAATAATTTAGATATTTTAAAATTTGGCATTTAAGGCACTATAATTGGCATTTCTGGCACTATAATTGGCATTTCAGACATTATAATTGGCATTTCTGGCACTAAAATTGGCATTTCAGACATTATAATTGGCATTTCAGGCACTATAATTGGCATTTCAGACATTATAATTGGCATTTCTGGCATTATAATTGGCATTTCAGATATTATAATTGGCATTTCAGATATTATAATTGGCATTTCAGGCACTATAGTTGCTTTTCAGACTTTATATTTGGCCTTTCAGACATTATAATTGGCATTTCTGGCATTATAATTGGCATTTCAGGCGCTATAATTAGTAATTCAGACATTTTAATTGGCATTTAAGGCACTATAATTGGCATTTCAGGCACTATAATTGGCATTTACGGCACTAAAATTGGCATTTCAGACATAATATTTGGCATTTAAGGCACTATAATTGGCATTTCTGGCACTATAATTGGCATTTCAGACACTATAAAATATTAACAAATAACTGTAATAATTTAGATATTTTTAAAACTATAACAATCAATTTCAAATATTTGGATATTTTTGTCATAGATACTAATAAAATATTAACAATTAACTCTTATAATTGGCATTTCAGACATTATAATTGGCATTTCAGGCACTATATTTGGCATTTCAGGCGCTATAATTAGTAATTCAGACATTTTAATTGGCATTTCTGGCACTAAAATTGGCATTTCAGACATTATAATTGGCATTTCAGGCACTATAATTGGCATTTCAGACATTATAATTGGCATTTCTGGCATTATAATTGGCATTTCATATATTATAATTGGCATTTCAGGCACTATTTTTGGCATTTAAGGCGCTATAATTGGCATTTAGGGCACTATAATTGGCATTTAAGGTACTATAATAGGCATTTTAGGCACTATAATTGGCATTTCAGACACTATAAAATATTAACAAATAACTGTAATAATTTAGATATTTTTAAAACTATAACAATCAATTTCAAATATTTAGATATTTTTGACATGGATACTTATAAAATATTAACAATCAACTCTAAATATTTGGATAATTTTATAAAATAACAACAATCGATTTTACATTTCGATATTTTTGTCATAGATACTAATAAAATATTAACAATTAACTCTTATAATTGAGATTTCAGACATTATAATTGGCATTTCAGGCACTATCTTTGGCATTTTAGGCGCTATAATTAGTAATTCAGACATTTTAATTGGCATTTAAGGCACTATAATTGCATTTCAGGCACTATAATTGGCATTTAGGGCACTAAAATTGGCATTTCAGACATAATATTTGGCATTTAAGGCACTATAATTGGCATTTCTGGCACTAAAATTGGCATTTCAGACATTATAATTGGCATTTCAGGCACTACATTATGCATTTCAGGCGCTATAATTGGCATTTAGGGCACTAAAATTGGTATTTCAGACATAATATTTGGCATTTAAGGCACTATAATTGGCATTTCTGGCACTATAATTGGCATTTCAGACATTATAATTGGCATTTCTGGCACTAAAATTGGCATTTCAGACATTATAATTGGCATTTCAGGCACTATAATTGGCATTTCAGACATTATAATTGGCATTTCTGGCATTATAATTGGCATTTCAGATATTATAATTGGCATTTCAGGCACTATTTTTGGCATTTAAGGCGCTATAATTGGCATTTCAGGCACTATAATTGGCATTTAGGACACTAAAATTGGCATTTCAGACATAATATTTGGCATTTAAGGCACTATAATTGGCATTTCTGGCACTATAATTGGCATTTCAGACATTATAATTGGCATTTCAGGCACTATATTTGGCATTTCTGGCATTATAATTGGCATTTCAGATATTATAATTGGCATTTCAGGTACTATTTTTGGCATTTAAGGCGCTATAATTGGCATTTAGGGCACTAAAATTGGCATTTCAGACATAATATTTGGCATTTAAGGCACTATAATTGGCATTTCTGGCACTATAATTGGCATTTCAACATTATAATTGGCATTTCTGGCACTATAATTGGAATTTCAGACATTATAATTGGCATTTCAGGCACTATAATTGGAATTTCAGGCACTAAAATTGGCATTTCAGACTTAATATTTTGCATTTTAGGCACTATAGTTGCTTTTCAGACTTTATATTTGGCATTTCATACATTATTATTGGCTTTTCAGACATTATATTTGGCGTTTAAGCCACTATAATTGGCATTTCAGACACTATATTTGGCATTTAAGGCACTTTAATTGGCATTTAAATTACTGAAATAGGCATTTAAGCCACTATAATTGGCATTTAAGGCACTATAATTGGCATTTAAATTACTGAAATAGGCATTTTAGGCACTATAATTGGCATTTAGGGCACTAAAATTGGTATTTTAGACATAATATTTGGCATTTAAGGCACTATAATTGGCATTTCTGACACTATAATTGGCATTTCAGACATTATAATTGGCATTTCTGGCACTAAAATTGGCATTTCAGACATTATAATTGGCATTTCAGGCACTATAATTGGCATTTCAGACATTATAATTGGCATTTCTGGCATTATAATTGGCATTTCATATATTATAATTGGCATTTCAGGCACTATTTTTGGCATTTAAGGCGCTATAATTGGCATTTAGGGCACTATAATCGGCATTTAAGGTACTAAAATAGGCATTTTAGGCACTATAATTGGCATTTCAGACACTATAAAATATTAACAAATAACTGTAATAATTTAGATATTTTTAAAACTATAACAATCAATTTCAAATATTTAGATATTTTTGACATGGATACTTATAAAATATTAACAATCAACTCTAAATATTTGGATAATTTTATAAAATAACATTAATCGATTTTACATTTCGATATTTTTGTCATAGATACAAATAAAATATTAACAATTAACTCTTATAATTGGCATTTCAGACATTATAATTGGCATTTCAGGCACTATATTTGGCATTTTAGGCGCTATAATTAGTAATTCAGACATTTTAATTGGCATTTAAGCCACTATAATTGGCATTTCAGACACTATATTTGGCATTTAAGGCACTATAATTGGCATTTAAATTACTGAAATAGGCATTTAAGCCACTATAATTGGCATTTCAGACACTATATTTGGCATTTAAGGCACTATAATTGGCATTTAAATTACTGAAATAGGCATTTTAGGCACTATAATTGGCATTTAGGGCACTAAAATTGGTATTTTAGACATAATATTTGGCATTTAAGGCACTATAATTGGCATTTCTGACACTATAATTGGTATTTCAGACATTATAATTTTCATTTCTGGCACTAAAATTGGCATTTCAGACATTATAATTGGCATTTCAGGCACTATAATTGGCATTTCAGACATTATAATTGGCATTTCTGGCATTATAATTGGCATTTCATATATTATAATTGGCATTTCAGGCACTATTTTTGTCATTTAAGGCGCTATAATTGGCAATTAGGGCACTATAATTGGCATTTAAGGTACTAAAGTAGGCATTTTAGGAACTATAATTGGCATTTCAGACACTATAAAATATTAACAAATAACTGTAATAATTTAGATATTTTTAAAACTATAACAATCAATTTCAAATATTTAGATATTTTTGACATGGATACTTATAAAATATTAACAATCAACTCTAAATATTTGGATAATTTTATAAAATAACAACAATCGATTTTACATTTCGATATTTTGGTCATAGATACTAATAAAATATTAACAATTAACTCTTATAATTGGCATTTCAGACATTATAATTGGCATTTCAGGCACTATCTTTGGCATTTTAGGCGCTATAATTAGTAATTCAGACATTTTAATTGGCATTTAAGGCACTATAATTGGCATTTCAGGCACTATTTTTGTCATTTAAGGCGCTATAATTGGCAATTAGGGCACTATAATTGGCATTTAAGGTACTAAAGTAGGCATTTTAGGAACTATAATTGGCATTTCAGACACTATAAAATATTAACAAATAACTGTAATAATTTAGATATTTTTAAAACTATAACAATCAATTTCAAATATTTAGATATTTTTGACATGGATACTTATAAAATATTAACAATCAACTCTAAATATTTGGATAATTTTATAAAATAACAACAATCGATTTTACATTTCGATATTTTGGTCATAGATACTAATAAAATATTAACAATTAACTCTTATAATTGGCATTTCAGACATTATAATTGGCATTTCAGGCACTATCTTTGGCATTTTAGGCGCTATAATTAGTAATTCAGACATTTTAATTGGCATTTAGGGCACTAAAATTGGCATTTCAGACATAATATTTGGCATTTAAGGCACTATAATTGGCATTTCTGGCACTATAATTGGCATTTCAGACATTATAATTGGCATTTCAGGCACTATATTATGCATTTCAGGCGCTATAATTGGCATTTAGGGCACTAAAATTGGTATTTCAGACATAATATTTGGCATTTAAGGCACTATAATTGGCATTTCTGGCACTAAAATTGGCATTTCAGACATTATAATTGGCATTTCATATATTATAATTGGCATTTCAGGCACTATTTTTGGCATTTAAGGCGCTATAATTGGCATTTAGGGCACTCAAATTGGCATTTCAGACATTATATTTGGCATTTAAGGCACTAAAATTTGCATTTCTGGCACTATAATTGGCATTTCAGACATTATAATTGGCATTTCAGGCACTATAATTGGCATTTCAGACATTATAATTGGCATTTCTGGCATTATAATTGGCATTTCAGATATTATAATTGGCATTTCAGGCACTATTTTTGGCATTTAAGGCGCTATAATTGGCATTTAGGGCACTAAAATTGGCATTTCAGACATAATATTTGGCATTTAAGGCACTATAATTGGCATTTCTGGCACTATAATTGGCATTTCAAACATTATAATTGGCATTTCTGGCACTATAAATGGCATTTCAGACATTATAATTGGCATTTCAGGCACTATAATTGGCATTTCAGGCACTAAAATTGGCATTTCAGACATAATATTTGGCATTTAAGGCACTATAATTAGCATTTCTGGCACTATAATTGGCATTTCAGACATTATAATTGGCATTTCAGGCACTATATTTGGCATTTCAGGCGATATAATTGGTATTTAGGGCACTAAAATTGGTATTTCAGACATAATATTTGGCATTTAAGGCACTATAATTAGCATTTCTGGCACTATAATTGGCATTTCAGACATTATAATTGGCATTTCTGGCACTAAAATTGGCATTTCAGATATTATAATTGGCATTTCAGGCACTATAATTGGCCTTTCAGACACTATAAAATATTAACAAATAACTGTAATAATTTAGATATTTTTAAAACTATAACAATCAATTTCAAATATTTGGATATTTTTGTCATAGATACTAATAAAATATTAACAATTAACTCTTATAATTGGCATTTCAGACATTATAATTGGCATTTCAGGCACTATATTTGGCATTTCAGGCGCTATAATTAGTAATTCAGACATTTTAATTGGCATTTCTGGCACTAAAATTGGCATTTCAGACATTATAATTGGCATTTCAGGCACTATAATTGGCATTTCAGACATTATAATTGGCATTTCTGGCATTATAATTGGCATTTCATATATTATAATTGGCATTTCAAGCACTATTTTTGGCATTTAAGGCGCTATAATTGGCATTTAGGGCACTATAATTGGCATTTAAGGTACTATAATAGGCATTTTAGGCACTATAATTGGCATTTCAGACACTATAAAATATTAACAAATAACTGTAATAATTTAGATATTTTTAAAACTATAACAATCAATTTCAAATATTTAGATATTTTTGACATGGATACTTATAAAATATTAACAATCAACTCTAAATATTTGGATAATTTTATAAAATAACAACAATCGATTTTACATTTCGATATTTTGGTCATAGATACTAATAAAATATTAACAATTAACTCTTATAATTGGCATTTCAGACATTATAATTGGCATTTCAGGCACTATATATGGCATTTCAGGCGCTATAATTGGCATTTCTGGCATTATAATTGGCATTTCATATATTATAATTGGCATTTCAGGCACTATTTTTGTCATTTAAGGCGCTATAATTGGCAATTAGGGCACTATAATTGGCATTTAAGGTACTAAAGTAGGCATTTTAGGCACTATAATTGGCATTTCAGACACTATAAAATATTAACAAATAACTGTAATAATTTAGATATTTTTAAAACTATAACAATCAATTTCAAATATTTAGATATTTTTGACATGGATACTTATAAAATATTAACAATCAACTCTAAATATTTGGATAATTTTATAAAATAACAACAATCGATTTTACATTTCGATATTTTTGTCATAGATACTAATAAAATATTAACAATTAACTCTTATAATTGGCATTTCAGACATTATAATTGGCATTTCAGGCACTATCTTTGGCATTTTAGGCGCTATAATTAGTAATTCAGACATTTTAATTGGCATTTAAGGCACTATAATTGGCATTTCAGGCACTATAATTGGCATTTAGGGCACTAAAATTGGCATTTCAGACATAATATTTGGCATTTAAGGCACTATAATTGGCATTTCTGGCACTATAATTGGCATTTCAGACATTATAATTGGCATTTCAGGCACTATATTATGCATTTCAGGCGCTATAATTGGCATTTAGGGCACTAAAATTGGTATTTCAGACATAATATTTGGCATTTAAGGCACTATAATTGGCATTTCTGGCACTATAATTGGCATTTCAGACATTATAATTGGCATTTCTGGCACTAAAATTGGCATTTCAGACATTATAATTGGCATTTCAGGCACTATAATTGGCATTTCAGACATTATAATTGGCATTTCTGGCATTATAATTGGCATTTCAGATATTATAATTGGCATTTCAGGCACTATTTTTGGCATTTAAGGCGCTATAATTGGCATTTAGGGCACTAAAATTGGCATTTCAGGCACTAAAATAGGCATTTCAGACTTAATATTTTGCATTTTAGGCACTATAGTTGGCTTTTCAGACTTTATATTTGGCATTTCTTACATTATTATTGGTTTTTCAGACATTATATTTGGCATTTAAGCCACTATAATTGGCATTTCAGACACTATATTTGGCATTTAACCCGTCAGTTCCCAAATGTGAACCACTTATGAACTTTAATTTTTTTTTATTTATTTATGCTTATTGATCTCTAAGAAGAATAAATAAACAAGTTTTAAATTTTTCTCTGCATTAATTAATCCGCTGGGAAGGTGCCCCCTGTAGGGTGCATTGGGCATCCGGATAACAAAATCACTCAATTTCATAAACTAAATCAAATTATCCTGAATAATAGAATTGAATCAATTTACTTTTTTTTAAATTTATTGTTGTGAGATGTAGGGATATAAGTTAACAAAAATCAATATAAATATATATTTGTTTATTTCACTTACATATACCTAAAAGTAAAAAATATGAAAAATATCATGTCGTATAAAATAAAATCAAGGAACAGTCCTACTAAAAATAAAATAAATCCTTACTTATTAGCAGCGTTCAGAACTGTAAAATATTCTCTGACTTTTGAAAATTTATCATTTTTTTGGGAGCTTATTGTTGTCGCAAAGTATTTTTGGATTTCGAGGAATCTATTTCTTCTCACACTTTGGGCTACTGTTTTGTTATAGGTATCACTTTGAGTCTCCCAAAACATTTTAATATATTTAATTGTCATGTGACCCGTAAGTAACAAGATACTTACAACAATTTTCATTTCTTCTACACTTACGTTCAGAGCATGATTGTGCCTCAGTGACCAATGCACCCTACAGGTGATGCTTACTTTTAGATTGGCTCTGAAGTTTTATTTTTGGTGGCTTATATATAATATTGCTACCATTTGTTCCAGAAAATGCCCACTTAACTATAAATGCAAAAATAATTTGAGTACTTAAGTTTTTCTCGTCATTGTGAGTGAAAAGAGAAGAAAAATTGCCAACACCAACAGAAACCAGAACACTACTGAGTTTGAAAGATTATATTGTCTAGACCACACCTGATATCAGCTCCATATGTGTCCTACCCTTTGACCTAGTTCCAGTAGTACACAAAAACATCGCTATATCCTCGAAAAAAAATTTTTTTTATAGCACATAACAAAAAAAGTGACTGCACCCTAGGGGGTGCATTGGGAACTGACGGGTTAAGGCACTATAATTGGCATTTAAATTACTGAAATAGGCAATTTAGGCACTATAATTGGCATTTAGGGCACTAAAATTGGTATTTTAGACATAATATTTGGCATTTAAGGCACTATAATTGGCATTTCTGACACTATAATTGGCATTTCAGACATTATAATTGGCATTTCTGGCACTAAAATTGGCATTTCAGACATTATAATTGGCATTTCATATATTATAATTGGCATTTCAGGCACTATTTTTGGCATTTAAGGCGCTATAATTGGCATTTAGGGCACTCAAATTGGCATTTCAGACATTATATTTGGCATTTAAGGCACTAAAATTTGCATTTCTGGCACTATAATTGGCATTTCAGACATTATAATTGGCATTTCAGGCACTATAATTGGCATTTCAGACATTATAATTGGCATTTCTGGCATTATAATTGGCATTTCAGATATTATAATTGGCATTTCAGGCACTATTTTTGGCATTTAAGGCGCTATAATTGGCATTTAGGGCACTAAAATTGGCATTTCAGACATAATATTTGGCATTTAAGGCACTATAATTGGCATTTCTGGCACTATAATTGGCATTTCAAACATTATAATTGGCATTTCTGGCACTATAAATGGCATTTCAGACATTATAATTGGCATTTCAGGCACTATAATTGGCATTTCAGGCACTAAAATTGGCATTTCAGACATAATATTTGGCATTTAAGGCACTATAATTAGCATTTCTGGCACTATAATTGGCATTTCAGACATTATAATTGGCATTTCAGGCACTATATTTGGCATTTCAGGCGATATAATTGGTATTTAGGGCACTAAAATTGGTATTTCAGACATAATATTTGGCATTTAAGGCACTATAATTAGCATTTCTGGCACTATAATTGGCATTTCAGACATTATAATTGGCATTTCTGGCACTAAAATTGGCATTTCAGATATTATAATTGGCATTTCAGGCACTATAATTGGCCTTTCAGACACTATAAAATATTAACAAATAACTGTAATAATTTAGATATTTTTAAAACTATAACAATCAATTTCAAATATTTGGATATTTTTGTCATAGATACTAATAAAATATTAACAATTAACTCTTATAATTGGCATTTCAGACATTATAATTGGCATTTCAGGCACTATATTTGGCATTTCAGGCGCTATAATTAGTAATTCAGACATTTTAATTGGCATTTCTGGCACTAAAATTGGCATTTCAGACATTATAATTGGCATTTCAGGCACTATAATTGGCATTTCAGACATTATAATTGGCATTTCTGGCATTATAATTGGCATTTCATATATTATAATTGGCATTTCAAGCACTATTTTTGGCATTTAAGGCGCTATAATTGGCATTTAGGGCACTATAATTGGCATTTAAGGTACTATAATAGGCATTTTAGGCACTATAATTGGCATTTCAGACACTATAAAATATTAACAAATAACTGTAATAATTTAGATATTTTTAAAACTATAACAATCAATTTCAAATATTTAGATATTTTTGACATGGATACTTATAAAATATTAACAATCAACTCTAAATATTTGGATAATTTTATAAAATAACAACAATCGATTTTACATTTCGATATTTTTGTCATAGATACTAATAAAATATTAACAATTAACTCTTATAATTGGCATTTCAGACATTATAATTGGCATTTCAGGCACTATATATGGCATTTCAGGCGCTATAATTGGCATTTCTGGCATTATAATTGGCATTTCATATATTATAATTGGCATTTCAGGCACTATTTTTGTCATTTAAGGCGCTATAATTGGCAATTAGGGCACTATAATTGGCATTTAAGGTACTAAAGTAGGCATTTTAGGCACTATAATTGGCATTTCAGACACTATAAAATATTAACAAATAACTGTAATAATTTAGATATTTTTAAAACTATAACAATCAATTTCAAATATTTAGATATTTTTGACATGGATACTTATAAAATATTAACAATCAACTCTAAATATTTGGATAATTTTATAAAATAACAACAATCGATTTTACATTTCGATATTTTTGTCATAGATACTAATAAAATATTAACAATTAACTCTTATAATTGGCATTTCAGACATTATAATTGGCATTTCAGGCACTAACTTTGGCATTTTAGGCGCTATAATTAGTAATTCAGACATTTTAATTGGCATTTAAGGCACTATAATTGGCATTTCAGGCACTATAATTGGCATTTAGGGCACTAAAATTGGCATTTCAGACATAATATTTGGCATTTAAGGCACTATAATTGGCATTTCTGGCACTATAATTGGCATTTCAGACATTATAATTGGCATTTCAGGCACTATATTATGCATTTCAGGCGCTATAATTGGCATTTAGGGCACTAAAATTGGTATTTCAGACATAATATTTGGCATTTAAGGCACTATAATTGGCATTTCTGGCACTATAATTGGCATTTCAGACATTATAATTGGCATTTCTGGCACTAAAATTGGCATTTCAGACATTATAATTGGCATTTCAGGCACTATAATTGGCATTTCAGACATTATAATTGGCATTTCTGGCATTATAATTGGCATTTCAGATATTATAATTGGCATTTCAGGCACTATTTTTGGCATTTAAGGCGCTATAATTGGCATTTAGGGCACTAAAATTGGCATTTCAGGCACTAAAATAGGCATTTCAGACTTAATATTTTGCATTTTAGGCACTATAGTTGGCTTTTCAGACTTTATATTTGGCATTTCTTACATTATTATTGGCTTTTCAGACATTATATTTGGCATTTAAGCCACTATAATTGGCATTTCAGACACTATATTTGGCATTTAACCCGTCAGTTCCCAAATGTGAACCACTTATGAACTTTAATTTTTTTTTATTTATTTATGCTTATTGATCTCTAAGAAGAATAAATAAACAAGTTTTAAATTTTTCTCTGCATTAATTAATCCGCTGGGAAGGTGCCCCCTGTAGGGTGCATTGGGCATCCGGATAACAAAATCACTCAATTTCATAAACTAAATCAAATTATCCTGAATAATAGAATTGAATCAATTTACTTTTTTTTAAATTTATTGTTGTGAGATGTAGGGATATAAGTTAACAAAAATCAATATAAATATATATTTGTTTATTTCACTTACATATACCTAAAAGTAAAAAATATGAAAAATATCATGTCGTATAAAATAAAATCAAGGAACAGTCCTACTAAAAATAAAATAAATCCTTACTTATTAGCAGCGTTCAGAACTGTAAAATATTCTCTGACTTTTGAAAATTTATCATTTTTTTGGGAGCTTATTGTTGTCGCAAAGTATTTTTGGATTTCGAGGAATCTATTTCTTCTCACACTTTGGGCTACTGTTTTGTTATAGGTATCACTTTGAGTCTCCCAAAACATTTTAATATATTTAATTGTCATGTGACCCGTAAGTAACAAGATACTTACAACAATTTTCATTTCTTCTACACTTACGTTCAGAGCATGATTGTGCCTCAGTGACCAATGCACCCTACAGGTGATGCTTACTTTTAGATTGGCTCTGAAGTTTTATTTTTGGTGGCTTATATATAATATTGCTACCATTTGTTCCAGAAAATGCCCACTTAACTATAAATGCAAAAATAATTTGAGTACTTAAGTTTTTCTCGTCATTGTGAGTGAAAAGAGAAGAAAAATTGCCAACACCAACAGAAACCAGAACACTACTGAGTTTGAAAGATTATATTGTCTAGACCACACCTGATATCAGCTCCATATGTGTCCTACCCTTTGACCTAGTTCCAGTAGTACACAAAAACATCGCTATATCCTCGAAAAAAAATTTTTTTTATAGCACATAACAAAAAAAGTGACTGCACCCTAGGGGGTGCATTGGGAACTGACGGGTTAAGGCACTATAATTGGCATTTAAATTACTGAAATAGGCAATTTAGGCACTATAATTGGCATTTAGGGCACTAAAATTGGTATTTTAGACATAATATTTGGCATTTAAGGCAGTATAATTGGCATTTCTGACACTATAATTGGCATTTCAGACATTATAATTGGCATTTCTGGCACTAAAATTGGCATTTCAGACATTATAATTGGCATTTCATATATTATAATTGGCATTTCAGGCACTATTTTTGGCATTTAAGGCGCTATAATTGGCATTTAGGGCACTCAAATTGGCATTTCAGACATTATATTTGGCATTTAAGGCACTAAAATTTGCATTTCTGGCACTATAATTGGCATTTCAGACATTATAATTGGCATTTCAGGCACTATAATTGGCATTTCAGACATTATAATTGGCATTTCTGGCATTATAATTGGCATTTCAGATATTATAATTGGCATTTCAGGCACTATTTTTGGCATTTAAGGCGCTATAATTGGCATTTAGGGCACTAAAATTGGCATTTCAGACATAATATTTGGCATTTAAGGCACTATAATTGGCATTTCTGGCACTATAATTGGCATTTCAAACATTATAATTGGCATTTCTGGCACTATAAATGGCATTTCAGACATTATAATTGGCATTTCAGGCACTATAATTGGCATTTCAGGCACTAAAATTGGCATTTCAGACATAATATTTGGCATTTAAGGCACTATAATTAGCATTTCTGGCACTATAATTGGCATTTCAGACATTATAATTGGCATTTCAGGCACTATATTTGGCATTTCAGGCGATATAATTGGTATTTAGGGCACTAAAATTGGTATTTCAGACATAATATTTGGCATTTAAGGCACTATAATTAGCATTTCTGGCACTATAATTGGCATTTCAGACATTATAATTGGCATTTCTGGCACTAAAATTGGCATTTCAGATATTATAATTGGCATTTCAGGCACTATAATTGGCCTTTCAGACACTATAAAATATTAACAAATAACTGTAATAATTTAGATATTTTTAAAACTATAACAATCAATTTCAAATATTTGGATATTTTTGTCATAGATACTAATAAAATATTAACAATTAACTCTTATAATTGGCATTTCAGACATTATAATTGGCATTTCAGGCACTATATTTGGCATTTCAGGCTCTATAATTAGTAATTCAGACATTTTAATTGGCATTTCTGGCACTAAAATTGGCATTTCAGACATTATAATTGGCATTTCAGGCACTATAATTGGCATTTCAGACATTATAATTGGCATTTCTGGCATTATAATTGGCATTTCATATATTATAATTGGCATTTCAAGCACTATTTTTGGCATTTAAGGCGCTATAATTGGCATTTAGGGCACTATAATTGGCATTTAAGGTACTATAATAGGCATTTTAGGCACTATAATTGGCATTTCAGACACTATAAAATATTAACAAATAACTGTAATAATTTAGATATTTTTAAAACTATAACAATCAATTTCAAATATTTAGATATTTTTGACATGGATACTTATAAAATATTAACAATCAACTCTAAATATTTGGATAATTTTATAAAATAACAACAATCGATTTTACATTTCGATATTTTTGTCATAGATACTAATAAAATATTAACAATTAACTCTTATAATTGGCATTTCAGACATTATAATTGGCATTTCAGGCACTATATATGGCATTTCAGGCGCTATAATTAGTAATTCAGACATTTTAATTGGCATTTCTGGCACTAAAATTGGCATTTCAGACATTATAATTGGCATTTCAGGCACTATAATTGGCATTTCAGACATTATAATTGGCATTTCTGGCATTATAATTGGCATTTCATATATTATAATTGGCATTTCAGGCACTATTTTTGGCATTTAAGGCGCTATAATTGGCATTTAGGGCACTATAATTGGCATTTAAGGTACTATAATAGGCATTTTAGGCACTATAAATGGCATTTCAGACACTATAAAATATTAACAAATAACTGTAATAATTTAGATATTTTAAAATTTGGCATTTAAGGCACTATAATTTCCATTTCTGGCACTATAATTGGCATTTCTGGCACTATAATTGGCATTTCAGACATTATAATTGGCATTTCTGGCACTAAAATTGGCATTTCAGACATTATAATTGGCATTTCAGGCACTATAATTGGCATTTAAGGCGCTATAATTGGCATTTAGGGCACTAAAATTGGCATTTCAGACATAATATTTGGCATTTAAGGCACTATAATTGGCATTTCTGGCACTATAATTGGCATTTCAAACATTATAATTGGCATTTCTGGCACTATAATTGGCATTTCAGACATTATAATTGGCATTTCAGGCACTATAATTGGCATTTCAGGCACTAAAATTGGCATTTCAGACATAATATTTGGCATTTAAGGCACTATAATTAGCATTTCTGGCACTATAATTGGCATTTCAGACATTATAATTGGCATTTCAGGCACTATATTTGGCATTTCAGGCGATATAATTGGTATTTAGGGCACTAAAATTGGTATTTCAGACATAATATTTGGCATTTAAGGCACTATAATTAGCATTTCTGGCACTATAATTGACATTTCAGACATTATAATTGGCATTTCTGGCACTAAAATTGGCATTTCAGACATTATAATTGGCATTTCAGGCACTATAATTGGCCTTTCAGACATTATAATTGGCATTTCTGGCATTATAATTGGCATTTCAGGCGCTATAATTAGTAATTCAGACATTTTAATTGGCATTTAAGGCACTATAATTGGCATTTCAGGCACTATAATTGGCATTTACGGCACTAAAATTGGCATTTCAGACATAATATTTGGCATTTAAGGCACTATAATTGGCATTTCTGGCACTATAATTGGCATTTCAGACACTATAAAATATTAACAAATAACTGTAATAATTTAGATATTTTTAAAACTATAACAATCAATTTCAAATATTTGGATATTTTTGTCATAGATACTAATAAAATATTAACAATTAACTCTTATAATTGGCATTTCAGACATTATAATTGGCATTTCAGGCACTATATTTGGCATTTCAGGCGCTATAATTAGTAATTCAGACATTTTAATTGGCATTTCTGGCACTAAAATTGGCATTTCAGACATTATAATTGGCATTTCAGGCACTATAATTGGCATTTCAGACATTATAATTGGCATTTCTGGCATTATAATTGGCATTTCATATATTATAATTGGCATTTCAGGCACTTTTTTTGGCATTTAAGGCGCTATAATTGGCATTTAGGGCACTATAATTGGCATTTAAGGTACTATAATAGGCATTTTAGGCACTATAATTGGCATTTCAGACACTATAAAATATTAACAAATAACTGTAATAATTTAGATATTTTTAAAACTATAACAATCAATTTCAAATATTTAGATATTTTTGACATGGATACTTATAAAATATTAACAATCAACTCTAAATATTTGGATAATTTTATAAAATAACAACAATCGATTTTACATTTCGATATTTTTGTCATAGATACTAATAAAATATTAACAATTAACTCTTATAATTGGCATTTCAGACATTATAATTGGCATTTCAGGCACTATATTTGGCATTTCAGGTGCTATAATTAGTAATTCAGAC
Organism: Troilus luridus; assembly: GCA_964056705.1. Lineage (NCBI taxonomy): Eukaryota > Metazoa > Arthropoda > Insecta > Hemiptera > Pentatomidae > Troilus > Troilus luridus. Next base: position 1,643,091 of record CAXKTH010000163.1, on the reverse strand, counting down.
ATTTTAATTGGCATTTAAGGCACTATAATTGGCATTTCAGGCACTATAATTGGCATTTAGGACACTAAAATTGGCATTTCAGACATAATATTTGGCATTTAAGGCACTATAATTGGCATTTCTGGCACTATAATTGGCATTTCAGACATTATAATTGGCATTTCAGGCACTATATTTGGCATTTCTGGCATTATAATTGGCATTTCAGATATTATAATTGGCATTTCAGGCACTATTTTTGGCATTTAAGGCGCTATAATTGTCATTTAGGGCACTAAAATTGGCATTTCAGACATAATATTTGGCATTTAAGGCAATATAATTGGCATTTCTGGCACTATAATTGGCATTTCAAACATTATAATTGGCATTTCTGGCACTATAATTGGAATTTCAGACATTAAAATTGGCATTTCAGGCACTATAATTGGAATTTCAGGCACTAAAATTGGCATTTCAGACTTAATATTTTGCATTTTAGGCACTATAGTTGCTTTTCAGACTTTATATTTGGCATTTCATACATTATTATTGGCTTTTCAGACATTATATTTGGCGTTTAAGCCACTATAATTGGCATTTCAGACACTATATTTGGCATTTAAGGCACTTTAATTGGCATTTAAATTACTGAAATAGGCATTTAAGGCACTTTAATTGGCATTTAAATTACTGAAATAGGCATTTTAGGCACTATAATTGGCATTTAGGGCACTAAAATTGGTATTTTAGACATAATATTTGGCATTTAAGGCACTATAATTGGCATTTCTGACACTATAATTGGCATTTCAGACATTATAATTGGCATTTCTGGCACTAAAATTGGCATTTCAGACATTATAATTGGCATTTCAGGCACTATAATTGGCATTTCAGACATTATAATTGGCATTTCTGGCATTATAATTGGCATTTCATATATTATAATTGGCATTTCAGGCCCTATTTTTGGCATTTAAGGTGCTATAATTGGCATTTAGGGCACTATAATCGGCATTTAAGGTACTAAAATAGGCATTTTAGGCACTATAATTGGCATTTCAGACACTATAAAATATTAACAAATAACTGTAATAATTTAGATATTTTTAAAACTATAACAATCAATTTCAAATATTTAGATATTTTTGACATGGATACTTATAAAATATTAACAATCAACTCTAAATATTTGGATAATTTTATAAAATAACAACAATCGATTTTACATTTCGATATTTTTGTCATAGATACTAATAAAATATTAACAATTAACTCTTATAATTGGCATTTCAGACATTATAATTGGCATTTCAGGCACTATATTTGGCATTTTAGGCGCTATAATTAGTAATTCAGACATTTTAATTGGCATTTAAGCCACTATAATTGGCATTTCAGACACTATATTTGGCATTTAAGGCACTATAATTGGCATTTAAATTACTGAAATAGGCATTTTAGGCACTATAATTGGCATTTAGGGCACTAAAATTGGTATTTTAGACATAATATTTGGCATTTAAGGCACTATAATTGGCATTTCTGACACTATAATTGGTATTTCAGACATTATAATTTTCATTTCTGGCACTAAAATTGGCATTTCAGACATTATAATTGGCATTTCAGGCACTATAATTGGCATTTCAGACATTATAATTGGCATTTCTGGCATTATAATTGGCATTTCATATATTATAATTGGCATTTCAGGCACTATTTTTGTCATTTAAGGCGCTATAATTGGCAATTAGGGCACTATAATTGGCATTTAAGGTACTAAAGTAGGCATTTTAGGCACTATAATTGGCATTTCAGACACTATAAAATATTAACAAATAACTGTAATAATTTAGATATTTTTAAAACTATAACAATCAATTTCAAATATTTAGATATTTTTGACATGGATACTTATAAAATATTAACAATCAACTCTAAATATTTGGATAATTTTATAAAATAACAACAATCGATTTTACATTTCGATATTTTTGTCATAGATACTAATAAAATATTAACAATTAACTCTTATAATTGGCATTTCAGACATTATAATTGGCATTTCAGGCACTATATATGGCATTTCAGGCGCTATAATTAGTAATTCAGACATTTTAATTGGCATTTCTGGCACTAAAATTGGCATTTCAGACATTATAATTGGCATTTCAGGCACTATAATTGGCATTTCAGACATTATAATTGGCATTTCTGGCATTATAATTGGCATTTCATATATTATAATTGGCATTTCAGGCACTATTTTTGGCATTTAAGGCGCTATAATTGGCATTTAGGGCACTATAATTGGCATTTAAGGTACTATAATAGGCATTTTAGGCACTATAAATGGCATTTCAGACACTATAAAATATTAACAAATAACTGTAATAATTTAGATATTTTAAAATTTGGCATTTAAGGCACTATAATTTCCATTTCTGGCACTATAATTGGCATTTCTGGCACTATAATTGGCATTTCAGACATTATAATTGGCATTTCTGGCACTAAAATTGGCATTTCAGACATTATAATTGGCATTTCAGGCACTATAATTGGCATTTAAGGCGCTATAAATGGCATTTAGGGCACTAAAATTGGCATTTCAGACATAATATTTGGCATTTAAGGCACTATAATTGGCATTTCTGGCACTATAATTGGCATTTCAAACATTATAATTGGCATTTCTGGCACTATAATTGGCATTTCAGACATTATAATTGGCATTTCAGGCACTATAATTGGCATTTCAGGCACTAAAATTGGCATTTCAGACATAATATTTGGCATTTAAGGCACTATAATTAGCATTTCTGGCACTATAATTGGCATTTCAGACATTATAATTGGCATTTCAGGCACTATATTTGGCATTTCAGGCGATATAATTGGTATTTAGGGCACTAAAATTGGTATTTCAGACATAATATTTGGCATTTAAGGCACTATAATTAGCATTTCTGGCACTATAATTGGCATTTCAGACATTATAATTGGCATTTCTGGCACTAAAATTGGCATTTCAGACATTATAATTGGCATTTCAGGCACTATAATTGGCCTTTCAGACATTATAATTGGCATTTCTGGCATTATAATTGGCATTTCAGGCGCTATAATTAGTAATTCAGACATTTTAATTGGCATTTAAGGCACTATAATTGGCATTTCAGGCACTATAATTGGCATTTACGGCACTAAAATTGGCATTTCAGACATAATATTTGGCATTTAAGGCACTATAATTGGCATTTCTGGCACTATAATTGGCATTTCAGACACTATAAAATATTAACAAATAACTGTAATAATTTAGATATTTTTAAAACTATAACAATCAATTTCAAATATTTGGATATTTTTGTCATAGATACTAATAAAATATTAACAATTAACTCTTATAATTGGCATTTCAGACATTATAATTGGCATTTCAGGCACTATATTTGGCATTTCAGGCGCTATAATTAGTAATTCAGACATTTTAATTGGCATTTCTGGCACTAAAATTGGCATTTCAGACATTATAATTGGCATTTCAGGCACTATAATTGGCATTTCAGACATTATAATTGGCATTTCTGGCATTTCATATATTATAATTGGCATTTCAGGCACTTTTTTTGGCATTTAAGGCGCTATAATTGGCATTTAGGGCACTATAATTGGCATTTAAGGTACTATAATAGGCATTTTAGGCACTATAATTGGCATTTCAGACACTATAAAATATTAACAAATAACTGTAATAATTTAGATATTTTTAAAACTATAACAATCAATTTCAAATATTTAGATATTTTTGACATGGATACTTATAAAATATTAACAATCAACTCTAAATATTTGGATAATTTTATAAAATAACAACAATCGATTTTACATTTCGATATTTTTGTCATAGATACTAATAAAATATTAACAATTAACTCTTATAATTGGCATTTCAGACATTATAATTGGCATTTCAGGCACTATATTTGGCATTTCAGGTGCTATAATTAGTAATTCAGACATTTTAATTGGCATTTAAGGCACTATAATTGGCATTTCAGGCACTATAATTGGCATTTAGGACACTAAAATTGGCATTTCAGACATAATATTTGGCATTTAAGGCACTATAATTGGCATTTCTGGCACTATAATTGGCATTTCAGACATTATAATTGGCATTTCAGGCACTATATTTGGCATTTCTGGCATTATAATTGGCATTTCAGATATTATAATTGGCATTTCAGGCACTATTTTTGGCATTTAAGGCGCTATAATTGTCATTTAGGGCACTAAAATTGGCATTTCAGACATAATATTTGGCATTTAAGGCAATATAATTGGCATTTCTGGCACTATAATTGGCATTTCAAACATTATAATTGGCATTTCTGGCACTATAATTGGAATTTCAGACATTAAAATTGGCATTTCAGGCACTATAATTGGAATTTCAGGCACTAAAATTGGCATTTCAGACTTAATATTTTGCATTTTAGGCACTATAGTTGCTTTTCAGACTTTATATTTGGCATTTCATACATTATTATTGGCTTTTCAGACATTATATTTGGCGTTTAAGCCACTATAATTGGCATTTCAGACACTATATTTGGCATTTAAGGCACTTTAATTGGCATTTAAATTACTGAAATAGGCATTTAAGGCACTTTAATTGGCATTTAAATTACTGAAATAGGCATTTTAGGCACTATAATTGGCATTTAGGGCACTAAAATTGGTATTTTAGACATAATATTTGGCATTTAAGGCACTATAATTGGCATTTCTGACACTATAATTGGCATTTCAGACATTATAATTGGCATTTCTGGCACTAAAATTGGCATTTCAGACATTATAATTGGCATTTCAGGCACTATAATTGGCATTTCAGACATTATAATTGGCATTTCTGGCATTATAATTGGCATTTCATATATTATAATTGGCATTTCAGGCCCTATTTTTGGCATTTAAGGTGCTATAATTGGCATTTAGGGCACTATAATCGGCATTTAAGGTACTAAAATAGGCATTTTAGGCACTATAATTGGCATTTCAGACACTATAAAATATTAACAAATAACTGTAATAATTTAGATATTTTTAAAACTATAACAATCAATTTCAAATATTTAGATATTTTTGACATGGATACTTATAAAATATTAACAATCAACTCTAAATATTTGGATAATTTTATAAAATAACAACAATCGATTTTACATTTCGATATTTTTGTCATAGATACTAATAAAATATTAACAATTAACTCTTATAATTGGCATTTCAGACATTATAATTGGCATTTCAGGCACTATATTTGGCATTTTAGGCGCTATAATTAGTAATTCAGACATTTTAATTGGCATTTAAGCCACTATAATTGGCATTTCAGACACTATATTTGGCATTTAAGGCACTATAATTGGCATTTAAATTACTGAAATAGGCATTTTAGGCACTATAATTGGCATTTAGGGCACTAAAATTGGTATTTTAGACATAATATTTGGCATTTAAGGCACTATAATTGGCATTTCTGACACTATAATTGGTATTTCAGACATTATAATTTTCATTTCTGGCACTAAAATTGGCATTTCAGACATTATAATTGGCATTTCAGGCACTATAATTGGCATTTCAGACATTATAATTGGCATTTCTGGCATTATAATTGGCATTTCATATATTATAATTGGCATTTCAGGCACTATTTTTGTCATTTAAGGCGCTATAATTGGCAATTAGGGCACTATAATTGGCATTTAAGGTACTAAAGTAGGCATTTTAGGCACTATAATTGGCATTTCAGACACTATAAAATATTAACAAATAACTGTAATAATTTAGATATTTTTAAAACTATAACAATCAATTTCAAATATTTAGATATTTTTGACATGGATACTTATAAAATATTAACAATCAACTCTAAATATTTGTATAATTTTATAAAATAACAACAATCGATTTTACATTTCGATATTTTTGTCATAGATACTAATAAAATATTAACAATTAACTCTTATAATTGGCATTTCAGACATTATAATTGGCATTTCAGGCACTATATTTGGCATTTTAGGCGCTATAATTAGTAATTCAGACATTTTAATTGGCATTTAAGGCACTATAATTGGCATTTCAGGCACTATAATTGGCATTTAGGGCACTAAAATTGGCATTTCAGACATAATATTTGGCATTTAAGGCACTATAATTGGCATTTCTGGCACTATAATTGGCATTTAAGACATTATAATTGGCATTTCAGGCACTATATTTGGCATTTCAGGCGCTATAATTGGCATTTAGGGCACTAAAATTGGTATTTCAGACATAATATTTGGCATTTAAGGCACTATAATTGGCATTTCTGGCACTATAATTGGCATTTCAGACATTATAATTGGCATTTCTGGCACTAAAATTGGCATTTCAGACATTATAATTGGCATTTCAGGCACTATAATTGGCATTTCAGACATTATAATTGGCATTTCTGGCATTATAATTGGCATTTCAGATATTATAATTGGCATTTCAGGCACTATTTTTGGCATTTAAGGCTCTATAATTGGCATTTAGGGCACTAAAATTGGCATTTCAGACATAATATTTGGCATTTAAGGCACTATAAGTGGCATTTCTGGCACTATAATTGGCATTTCAAACATTATAATTGGCATTTCTGGCACTATAATTGGCATTTCAGACATTATAATTGGCATTTCAGGCACTATAATTGGCATTTCAGGCACTATTTTTGGCATTTCAGATATTATAATTGGCATTTCAGGCACTATTTTTGGCATTTAAGGCGCTATAATTGGCATTTAGGGCACTAAAATTGGCATTTCAGACATAATATTTGGCATTTAAGGCACTATAATTGGCATTTCTGGCACTATAATTGGCATTTCAAACATTATAATTGGCATTTCTGGCACTATAATTGGAATTTAAGACATTATAATTGGCATTTCTGGCACTATAATTGGAATTTCAGGCACTAAAATTGGCATTTCAGACTTAATATTTTGCATTTTAGGCACTATAGTTGCTTTTCAGACTTTATATTTGGCATTTCATACATTATTATTGGCTTTTCAGACACTATATTTGGCATTTAAGCCACTATAATTGGCATTTCAGACAATATATTTGGCATTTAAGGCACTATAATTGGCATTTAAATTACTGAAATAGGCATTTAAGCCACTATAATTGGCATTTAAGGCACTATAATTGGCATTTCTGACACTATAATTGGCATTTCAGACATTATAATTGGCATTTCTGGCACTAAAATTGGCATTTCAGACATTATAATTGGCATTTCAGGCACTATAATTGGCATTTCAGACATTATAATTGGCATTTCTGGCATTATAATTGGCATTTCATATATTATAATTGGCATTTCAGGCACTATTTTTGGCATTTAAGGCGCTATAATTGGCATTTAGGGCACTATAATCGGCATTTAAGGTACTAAAATAGGCATTTCAGACAATATATTTGGCATTTAAGGCACTATAAGTGGCATTTAAATTACTGAAATAGGCATTTAAGCCACTATAATTGGCATTTAAGGCACTATAATTGGCATTTCTGACACTATAATTGGCATTTCAGACATTATAATTGGCATTTCTGGCACTAAAATTGGCATTTCAGACATTATAATTGGCATTTCAGGCACTATAATTGGCATTTCAGACATTATAATTGGCATTTCTGGCATTATAATTGGCATTTCATATATTATAATTGGCATTTCAGGCACTATTTTTGGCATTTAAGGCGCTATAATTGGCATTTAGGGCACTATAATCGGCATTTAAGGTACTAAAATAGGCATTTTAGGCACTATAATTGGCATTTCAGACACTATAAAATATTAACAAATAACTGTAATAATTTAGATATTTTTAAAACTATAACAACCAATTTCAAATATTTAGATATTTTTGACATGGATACTTATAAAATATTAACAATCAACTCTAAATATTTGGATAATTTTATAAAATAACAACAATCGATTTTACATTTCGATATTTTTGTCATAGATACTAATAAAATATTAACAATTAACTCTTATAATTGGCATTTCAGACATTATAATTGGCATTTCAGGCACTATATTTGGCATTTTAGGCGCTATAATTAGTAATTCAGACATTTTAATTGGCATTTAAGGCACTATAATTGGCATTTCAGGCACTATAATTGGCATTTAGGGCACTAAAATTGGCATTTCAGACATAATATTTGGCATTTAAGGCACTATAATTGGCATTTCTGGCACTATAATTGGCATTTAAGACATTATAATTGGCATTTCAGGCACTATATTTGGCATTTCTGGCATTATAATTAGTAATTCAGACATTTTAATTGGCATTTAAGCCACTATAATTGGCATTTCAGACACTATATTTGGCATTTAAGGCACTATAATTGGCATTTAAATGACTGAAATAGGCATTTAAGCCACTATAATTGGCATTTCAGACACTATATTTGGCATTTAAGGCACTATAATTGGCATTTAAATTACTGAAATAGGCATTTTAGGCACTATAATTGGCATTTAGGGCACTAAAATTGGTATTTTAGACATAATATTTGGCATTTAAGGCACTATAATTGGCATTTCTGACACTATAATTGGTATTTCAGACATTATAATTTTCATTTCTGGCACTAAAATTGGCATTTCAGACATTATAATTGGCATTTCAGGCACTATAATTGGCATTTCAGACATTATAATTGGCATTTCTGGCATTATAATTGGCATTTCATATATTATAATTGGCATTTCAGGCACTATTTTTGTCATTTAAGGCGCTATAATTGGCAATTAGGGCACTATAATTGGCATTTAAGGTACTAAAATAGGCATTTTAGGCACTATAATTGGCATTTCAGACACTATAAAATATTAACAAATAACTGTAATAATTTAGATATTTTTAAAACTATAACAATCAATTTCAAATATTTAGATATTTTTGACATGGATACTTATAAAATATTAACAATCAACTCTAAATATTTGGATAATTTTATAAAAAAACAACAATCGATTTTACATTTCGATATTTTTGTCATAGATACTAATAAAATATTAACAATTAACTCTTATAATTGGCATTTCAGACATTATAATTGGCATTTCAGGCACTATATTTGGCATTTAAGGCACTATAATTGGCATTTCAGGCACTATAATTGGCATTTAGGGCACTAAAATTGGCATTTCAGACATAATATTTGGCATTTAAGGCACTATAATTGGCATTTCTGGCACTATAATTGGCATTTAAGACATTATAATTGGCATTTCAGGCACTATATTTGGCATTTCAGGCGCTATAATTGGCATTTAGGGCACTAAAATTGGTATTTCAGACATAATATTTGGCATTTAAGGCACTATAATTGGCATTTCTGGCACTATAATTGGCATTTCAGACATTATAATTGGCATTTCTGGCACTAAAATTGGCATTTCAGACATTATAATTGGCATTTCAGGCACTATAATTGGCATTTCAGACATTATAATTGGCATTTCTGGCATTATAATTGGCATTTCAGATATTATAATTGGCATTTCAGGCACTATTTTTGGCATTTAAGGCGCTATAATTGGCATTTAGGGCACTAAAATTGGCATTTCAGACATAATATTTGGCATTTAAGGCACTATAATTGGCATTTCTGGCACTATAATTGGCATTTCAAACATTATAATTGGCATTTCTGGCACTATAATTTGCATTTCAGACATTATAATTGGCATTTCAGGCACTATAATTGGCATTTCAGGCACTATTTTTGGCATTTCAGATATTATAATTGGCATTTCAGGCACTATTTTTGGCATTTAAGGCGCTATAATTGGCATTTAGGGCACTAAAATTGGCATTTCAGACATAATATTTGGCATTTAAGGCACTATAATTGGCATTTCTGGCACTATAATTGGCATTTCAAACATTATAATTGGCATTTCTGGCACTATAATTGGAATTTAAGACATTATAATTGGCATTTCAGGCACTATAATTGGAATTTCAGGCACTAAAATTGGCATTTCTGGCATTATAATTGGCATTTCAGATATTATAATTGGCATTTCAGGCACTATTTTTGGCATTTAAGGCGCTATAATTAGTAATTCAGACATTTGAATTGGCATTTAAGGCACTATAATTGGCATTTCAGGCACTATAATTGGCATTTAGGGCACTAAAATTGGCATTTCAGACATAATATTTGGCATTTAAGGCACTATAATTGGCATTTCTGGCACTATAATTGGCATTTCAGACATTATAATTGGCATTTCAGGCACTATATTTGGCATTTCAGGCACTATAATTGGCATTTAGGGCACTAAAATTGGCATTTCAGACATAATATTTGGCATTTAAGGCACTATAATTGGCATTTCAGACATAATATTTGGTTTTTAAGGCACTATAATTGGCATTTCTGGCACTAAAATTTGCATTTCTGGCACTATAATTGGCATTTCAGACATTATAATTGGCATTTCTGGAACTATAATTGGCATTTCAGACATTATAATTGGCATTTCAGGCACTATAATTGGCAGTTCAGGCACTAAAATTGGCATTTCAGACATTATATTTGGCATTTAAGCCACTATAATTGGCATTTCGTACACTATAATTGGCATTTCAGACATAATATTTGGCATTTAAGGCACTATAATTGGCATTTCTGGCACTATAATTGGCATTTCAAACATTATAATTGGCATTTCTGGCACTATAATTGGAATTTAAGACATTATAATTGGCATTTCAGGCACTATAATTGGAATTTCAGGCACTAAAATTGGCATTTCTGGCATTATAATTGGCATTTCAGATATTATAATTGGCATTTCAGGCACTATTTTTGGCATTTAAGGCGCTATAATTAGTAATTCAGACATTTTAATTGGCATTTAAGGCACTATAATTGGCATTTCAGGCACTATAATTGGCATTTAGGGCACTAAAATTGGCATTTCAGACATAATATTTGGCATTTAAGGCACTATAATTGGCATTTCTGGCACTATAATTGGCATTTCAGACATTATAATTGGCATTTCAGGCACTATATTTGGCATTTCAGGCACTATAATTGGCATTTAGGGCACTAAAATTGGCATTTCAGACATAATATTTGGCATTTAAGGCACTATAATTGGCATTTCAGACATAATATTTGGTTTTTAAGGCACTATAATTGGCATTTCTGGCACTAAAATTTGCATTTCTGGCACTATAATTGGCATTTCAGACATTATAATTGGCATTTCTGGAACTATAATTGGCATTTCAGACATTATAATTGGCATTTCAGGCACTATAATTGGCATTTCAGGCACTAAAATTGGCATTTCAGACATTATATTTGGCATTTAAGCCACTATAATTGGCATTTCGTACACTATAATTGGCATTTTAGGCACTATAATTGGCATTTAAGGTAATATAATAGGCATTTTAGGCACTATAATTGGCATTTCAGACACTATAAAATATTAACAAATAACTGTAATAATTTAGATATTTTTAACTTATAACAATCAATTTCAAATATTTAGATATTTTTGACATGGATACTTATAAAATATTAACAATCAACTCTAAATATTTGGATAATTTTATAAAATAACAACAATCGATTTTACATTTCGATATTTTTGTCATAGATACTAATGAAATATTAACAATTAACTCTTATAATTGGCATTTCAGACATTATAATTGGCATTTCAGGCACTATATATGGCATTTCAGGCGTAATAATTAGTAATTCAGACATTTTAATTGGCATTTAAGGCACTATAATTGGCATTTCAGGCACTATAATTGGCATTTAGGGCACTAAAATTGGCATTTCAGACATAATATTTGGCATTTAAGGCACTATAATTAGCATTTCTGGCACTATAATTGGCATTTCAGACATTATAATTGGCATTTCAGGCACTATATTTGGCATTTCAGGCGATATAATTGGCATTTAGGGCACTAAAATTGGTATTTCAGAGATAATATTTGGCATTTAAGGCACTATAATTAGCATTTCTGGCACTATAATTGGCATTTCAGACATTATAATTGGCATTTCTGGCACTAAAATTGGCATTTCAGACATTATAATTGGCATTTCAGGCACTATAATTGGCCTTTCAGACATTATAATTGGCATTTCTGGCATTATAATTGGCATTTCAGATATTATAATTGGCATTTCAGGCACTATTTTTGGCATTTAAGGCGCTATAATTGGCATTTAGGGCACTAAAATTGGCATTTCAGACATAATATTTGGCATTTAAGGTACTATAATTGGCATTTCTGGCACTATAATTGGCATTTCAGACACTATAAAATATTAAAAAATAACTGTAATAATTTAGATATATTAAAACTATAACAATCAATTTCAAATATTTAGATATTTTTGACATGGATACTTATAAAATATTAACAATCAACTCTAAATATTTGGATAATTTTATAAAATAACAACAATCGATTTTACATTTCGATATTTTTGTCATAGATACTAATAAAATATTAACAATTAACTCTTATAATTGGCATTTCAGACATTATAATTGGCATTTCAGGCACTATATTTGGCATTTCAGGCGCTATAATTAGTAATTCAGACATTATAATTGGCATTTCTGGCACTAAAATTGGCATTTCAGACATTATAATTGGCATTTCAGGCACTATAATTGGCATTTCAGACATTATAATTGGCATTTCTGGCATTATAATTGGCATTTCAGATATTATAATTGGCATTTCAGGCACTATTTTTGGCATTTAAGGCGCTATAATTGGCATTTAGGGCACTAAAATTGGCATTTCAGACATAATATTTGGCATTTAAGGCACTATAATTGGCATTTCTGGCACTATAATTGGCATTTCAAACATTATAATTGGCATTTCTGGCACTATAATTTGCATTTCAGACATTATAATTGGCATTTCAGGCACTATAATTGGCATTTCAGGCACTATTTTTGGCATTTCAGATATTATAATTGGCATTTCAGGCACTATTTTTGGCATTTAAGGCGCTATAATTGGCATTTAGGGCACTAAAATTGGCATTTCAGACATAATATTTGGCATTTAAGGCACTATAATTGGCATTTCTGGCACTATAATTGGCATTTCAAACATTATAATTGGCATTTCTGGCACTATAATTGGAATTTAAGACATTATAATTGGCATTTCAGGCACTATAATTGGAATTTCAGGCACTAAAATTGGCATTTCTGGCATTATAATTGGCATTTCAGATATTATAATTGGCATTTCAGGCACTATTTTTGGCATTTAAGGCGCTATAATTAGTAATTCAGACATTTGAATTGGCATTTAAGGCACTATAATTGGCATTTCAGGCACTATAATTGGCATTTAGGGCACTAAAATTGGCATTTCAGACATAATATTTGGCATTTAAGGCACTATAATTGGCATTTCTGGCACTATAATTGGCATTTCAGACATTATAATTGGCATTTCAGGCACTATATTTGGCATTTCAGGCACTATAATTGGCATTTAGGGCACTAAAATTGGCATTTCAGACATAATATTTGGCATTTAAGGCACTATAATTGGCATTTCAGACATAATATTTGGTTTTTAAGGCACTATAATTGGCATTTCTGGCACTAAAATTTGCATTTCTGGCACTATAATTGGCATTTCAGACATTATAATTGGCATTTCTGGAACTATAATTGGCATTTCAGACATTATAATTGGCATTTCAGGCACTATAATTGGCATTTCAGGCACTAAAATTGGCATTTCAGACATTATATTTGGCATTTAAGCCACTATAATTGGCATTTCGTACACTATAATTGGCATTTCAGACATAATATTTGGCATTTAAGGCACTATAATTGGCATTTCTGGCACTATAATTGGCATTTCAAACATTATAATTGGCATTTCTGGCACTATAATTGGAATTTAAGACATTATAATTGGCATTTCAGGCACTATAATTGGAATTTCAGGCACTAAAATTGGCATTTCTGGCATTATAATTGGCATTTCAGATATTATAATTGGCATTTCAGGCACTATTTTTGGCATTTAAGGCGCTATAATTAGTAATTCAGACATTTTAATTGGCATTTAAGGCACTATAATTGGCATTTCAGGCACTATAATTGGCATTTAGGGCACTAAAATTGGCATTTCAGACATAATATTTGGCATTTAAGGCACTATAATTGGCATTTCTGGCACTATAATTGGCATTTCAGACATTATAATTGGCATTTCAGGCACTATATTTGGCATTTCAGGCACTATAATTGGCATTTAGGGCACTAAAATTGGCATTTCAGACATAATATTTGGCATTTAAGGCACTATAATTGGCATTTCAGACATAATATTTGGTTTTTAAGGCACTATAATTGGCATTTCTGGCACTAAAATTTGCATTTCTGGCACTATAATTGGCATTTCAGACATTATAATTGGCATTTCTGGAACTATAATTGGCATTTCAGACATTATAATTGGCATTTCAGGCACTATAATTGGCATTTCAGGCACTAAAATTGGCATTTCAGACATTATATTTGGCATTTAAGCCACTATAATTGGCATTTCGTACACTATAATTGGCATTTTAGGCACTATAATTGGCATTTAAAGTAATATAATAGGCATTTTAGGCACTATAATTGGCATTTCAGACACTATAAAATATTAACAAATAACTGTAATAATTTAGATATTTTTAACTTATAACAATCAATTTCAAATATTTAGATATTTTTGACATGGATACTTATAAAATATTAACAATCAACTCTAAATATTTGGATAATTTTATAAAATAACAACAATCGATTTTACATTTCGATATTTTTGTCATAGATACTAATGAAATATTAACAATTAACTCTTATAATTGGCATTTCAGACATTATAATTGGCATTTCAGGCACTATATATGGCATTTCAGGCGTAATAATTAGTAATTCAGACATTTTAATTGGCATTTAAGGCACTATAATTGGCATTTCAGGCACTATAATTGGCATTTAGGGCACTAAAATTGGCATTTCAGACATAATATTTGGCATTTAAGGCACTATAATTAGCATTTCTGGCACTATAATTGGCATTTCAGACATTATAATTGGCATTTCAGGCACTATATTTGGCATTTCAGGCGATATAATTGGCATTTAGGGCACTAAAATTGGTATTTCAGAGATAATATTTGGCATTTCAGACATTATAATTGGCATTTCTGGCACTAAAATTGGCATTTCAGACATTATAATTGGCATTTCAGGCACTATAATTGGCCTTTCAGACATTATAATTGGCATTTCTGGCATTATAATTGGCATTTCAGATATTATAATTGGCATTTCAGGCACTATTTTTGGCATTTAAGGCGCTATAATTGGCATTTAGGGCACTAAAATTGGCATTTCAGACATAATATTTGGCATTTAAGGCACTATAATTGGCATTTCTGGCACTATAATTGGCATTTCAGACACTATAAAATATTAAAAAATAACTGTAATAATTTAGATATATTAAAACTATAACAATCAATTTCAAATATTTAGATATTTTTGACATGGATACTTATAAAATATTAACAATCAACTCTAAATATTGGGATAATTTTATAAAATAACAACAATCGATTTTACATTTCGATATTTTTGTCATAGATACTAATAAAATATTAACAATTAACTCTTATAATTGGCATTTCAGACATTATAATTGGCATTTCAGGCACTATATTTGGCATTTCAGGCGCTATAATTAGTAATTCAGACATTTTAATTGACATTTCTGGCATTAAAATTTGCATTTCAGACATTATAATTGGCATTTCAGGCACTATAATTGGCATTTCAGACATTATAATTGGCATTTCTGGCATTATAATTGGCATTTCATATATTATAATTGGCATTTCAGGCACTATTTTTGGCATTTAAGGCGCTATAATTGGCATTTAGGGCACTATAATTGGCATTTAAGGTACTATAATAGGCATTTTAGGCACTATAATTGGCATTTCAGACACTATAAAATATTAACAAATAACTGTAATAATTTAGATATTTTTAAAACTATAACAATAAATTTCAAATATTTAGATATTTTTGACATGGATACTTATAAAATATTAACAATCAACTCTAAATATTTGGATAATTTTATAAAATAACAACAATCGATTTTACATTTCGATATTTTTGTCATAGATACTAATAAAATATTAACAATTAACTCTTATAATTGGCATTTCAGACATTATAATTGGCATTTCAGGCACTATATTTGGCATTTCAGGTGCTATAATTAGTAATTCAGACATTTTAATTGGCATTTAAGGCACTATAATTGGCATTTCAGGCACTATAATTGGCATTTAGGGCACTAAAATTGGCATTTCAGACATAATATTTGGCATTTAAGGCACTATAATTGGAATTTCTGGCACTATAATTGGCATTTCAGACATTATAATTGGCATTTCAGGCACTATATTTAGCATTTCTGGCATTATAATTGGCATTACAGATATTATAATTGGCATTTCAGGCACTATTTTTGGCATTTAAGGCGCTATAATTGGCATTTAGGGAACTAAAATTGGCATTTCAGACATAATATTTGGCATTTAAGGCACTATAATTGGCATTTCTGGCACTATAATTGGCATTTCAAACATTATAATTGGCATTTCTGGCACTATATTTGGCATTTCTGGCATTATAATTGGCATTTCAGATATTATAATTGGCATTTCAGGCACTATTTTTGGCATTTAAGGCGCTATAATTGGCATTTAGGGCACTAAAATTGGCATTTCAGACATAATATTTGGCATTTAAGGCACTATAATTGGCATTTCTGGCACTATAATTGGCATTTCAAACATTATAATTGGCATTTCAGGCACTAAAATTGGCATTTCAGACTTAATATATTGCATTTTAGGCACTATTGTTGGCTTTTCAGACTTTATATTTGGCATTTCAGGCACTATAATTGGCCTTTCAGACATTATAATTGGCATTTCTGGCATTATAATTGGCATTTCAGATATTATAATTGGCATTTCAGGCACTATTTTTGGCATTTAAGGCGCTATAATTGGCATTTAGGGCACTAAAATTGGCATTTCAGACATAATATTTGGCATTTAAGGCACTATAATTGGCATTTCTGGCACTATAATTGGCATTTCAGACACTATAAAATATTAACAAATAACTGTAATAATTTAGATATTTTTAAAACTATAACAATCAATTTCAAATATTTAGATATTTTTGACATGGATACTTATAAAATATTAACTATCAACTCTAAATATTTGGATAATTTTATAAAATAACAACAATCGATTTTACATTTCGATATTTTTGTCATAGATACTAATAAAATATTAACAATTAACTCTTATAATTGGCATTTCAGACATTATAATTGGCATTTCAGGCACTATATTTGGCATTTCAGGCGCTATAATTAGTAATTCAGACATTTTAATTGGCATTTCTGGCACTAAAATTGGCATTTCAGACATTATAATTGGCATTTCAGGCACTATAATTGGCATTTCAGACATAATATTTGGCATTTAAGGCACTATAATTGGAATTTCTGGCACTATAATTGGCATTTCAGACATTATAATTGGCATTTCAGGCACTATATTTAGCATTTCTGGCATTATAATTGGCATTTCAGATATTATAATTGGCATTTCAGGCACTATTTTTGGCATTTAAGGCGCTATAATTGGCATTTAGGGAACTAAAATTGGCATTTCAGACATAATATTTGGCATTTAAGGCACTATAATTGGCATTTCTGGCACTATAATTGGCATTTCAAACATTATAATTGGCATTTCTGGCACTATATTTGGCATTTCTGGCATTATAATTGGCATTTCAGATATTATAATTGGCATTTCAGGCACTATTTTTGGCATTTAAGGCGCTATAATTGGCATTTAGGGCACTAAAATTGGCATTTCAGACATAATATTTGGCATTTAAGGCACTATAATTGGCATTTCTGGCATTATAATTGGCATTTCAAACATTATAATTGGCATTTCTGGCACTATAATTGGAATTTCAGACATTATAATTGGCATTTCAGGCACTATAATTGGCATTTCAGGCACTAAAATTGGCATTTCAGACTTAATATATTGCATTTTAGGCACTATAGTTGGCTTTTCAGACTTTATATTTGGCATTTCATACATTATTATTGGCTTTTCAGACATTATATTTGGCATTTAAGCCACTATAATTGGCATTTCAGACACTATATTTGGCATTTAAGGCACTATAATTGGCATTTAAATTACTGAAATAGGCATTTAAGCCACTATAATTGGCATTTCAGACACTATATTTGGCATTTAAGGCACTATAATTGGCATTTAGATTACTGAAATAGGCATTTTAGGCACTATAATTGGCATTTAGGGCACTAAAATTGGCATTTCAGACATAATATTTGGCATTTCAGACATTATAATTGGCATTTCTGGCACTAAAATTGGCATTTCAGACATTATAATTGGCATTTCAGGCACTATAATTGGCATTTCAGACATTATAATTGGCATTTCTGGCATTATAATTGGCATTTCATATATTATAATTGGCATTTCAGGCACTATTTTTGGCATTTAAGGCGCTATAATAGGCCTTTTAGGCACTATAATTGGCATTTCAGACACTATAAAATATTAACAAATAACTGTTATAATTTAGATATTTTTAAAACTATAACAATCAATTTCAAATATTTAGATATTTTTGACATGGATACTTATAAAATATTAACAATCAACTCTAAATATTTCGATAATTTTATAAAATAACAACAATCGATTTTACATTTCGAAATTTTTGTCATAGATACTAATAAAATATTAACAATTAACTCTTATAATTGGCATTTCAGACATTATAATTGGCATTTCAGGCACTATATTTGGCATTTTAGGCGCTATAATTAGTAATTCAGACATTTTAATTGGCATTTAAGGCACTATAATTGGCATTTATGCCACTATAATTAGCATTTAGGGCACTAAAATTGGCATTTCAGACATAATATTTGGCATTTAAGGCACTATAATTGGCATTTCTGGCACTATAATTGGCATTTCAAACATTATAATTGGCATTTCTGGCACTATAATTGGCATTTCAGACATTATAATTGTCATTTCAGGCACTATAATTGGCATTTCAGGCACTAAAATTGGCATTTCAGACTTAATATTTTGCATTTTAGGCACTATAGTTGGCTTTTCAGACTTTATATTTGGCATTTCATACATTATTATTGGCTTTTCAGACATTATATTTGGCATTTAAGCCACTATAATTGGCATTTCAGACACTATATTTGGCATTTAAGGCACTATAATTGGCATTTAAATACCTGAAATAGGCATTTTAGGCACTATAATTGGCATTTCTGGCACTAAAATTGGCATTTCAGACATTATAATTGGCATTTCAGGCACTATAATTGGCATTTCAGACATTATAATTGGCATTTCTGGCATTATAATTGGCATTTCATATATTATAATTGGCATTTCAGGCACTATTTTTGGCATTTAAGGCGCTATAATTGGCATTTAGGGCACTATAATTGGCATTTAAGGTACTATAATAGGCATTTTAGGCACTATAATTGGCATTTCAGACACTATAAAATATTAACAAATAACTGTTATAATTTAGATATTTTTAAAACTATAACAATCAATTTCAAATATTTAGATATTTTTGACATGGATACTTATAAAATATTAACAATCAACTCTAAATATTTGGATAATTTTATAAAATAACAACAATCGATTTTACATTTCGATATTTTTGTCATAGATACTAATAAAATATTAACAATTAACTCTTATAATTGGCATTTCAGACATTATAATTGGCATTTCAGGCACTATATTTGGCATTTCAGGTGCTATAATTAGTAATTCAGACATTTTAATTGGCATTTAAGGCACTATAATTGGCATTTCAGACACTATATTTGGCATTTAAGGCACTATAATTGGCATTTAAATTACTGAAATAGGCATTTAAGCCACTATAATTGGCATTTCAGACACTATATTTGGCATTTAAGGCACTATAATTGGCATTTAGATTACTGAAATAGGCATTTTAGGCACTATAATTGGCATTTAGGGCACTAAAATTGGCATTTCAGACATAATATTTGGCATTTCAGACATTATAATTGGCATTTCTGGCACTAAAATTGGCATTTCAGACATTATAATTGGCATTTCAGGCACTATAATTGGCATTTCAGACATTATAATTGGCATTTCTGGCATTATAATTGGCATTTCATATATTATAATTGGCATTTCAGGCACTATTTTTGGCATTTAAGGCGCTATAATAGGCCTTTTAGGCACTATAATTGGCATTTCAGACACTATAAAATATTAACAAATAACTGTTATAATTTAGATATTTTTAAAACTATAACAATCAATTTCAAATATTTAGATATTTTTGACATGGATACTTATAAAATATTAACAATCAACTCTAAATATTTCGATAATTTTATAAAATAACAACAATCGATTTTACATTTCGAAATTTTTGTCATAGATACTAATAAAATATTAACAATTAACTCTTATAATTGGCATTTCAGACATTATAATTGGCATTTCAGGCACTATATTTGGCATTTTAGGCGCTATAATTAGTAATTCAGACATTTTAATTGGCATTTAAGGCACTATAATTGGCATTTATGCCACTATAATTAGCATTTAGGGCACTAAAATTGGCATTTCAGACATAATATTTGGCATTTAAGGCACTATAATTGGCATTTCTGGCACTATAATTGGCATTTCAAACATTATAATTGGCATTTCTGGCACTATAATTGGCATTTCAGACATTATAATTGTCATTTCAGGCACTATAATTGGCATTTCAGGCACTAAAATTGGCATTTCAGACTTAATATTTTGCATTTTAGGCACTATAGTTGGCTTTTCAGACTTTATATTTGGCATTTCATACATTATTATTGGCTTTTCAGACATTATATTTGGCATTTAAGCCACTATAATTGGCATTTCAGACACTATATTTGGCATTTAAGGCACTATAATTGGCATTTAAATACCTGAAATAGGCATTTTAGGCACTATAATTGGCATTTCTGGCACTAAAATTGGCATTTCAGACATTATAATTGGCATTTCAGGCACTATAATTGGCATTTCAGACATTATAATTGGCATTTCTGGCATTATAATTGGCATTTCATATATTATAATTGGCATTTCAGGCACTATTTTTGGCATTTAAGGCGCTATAATTGGCATTTAGGGCACTATAATTGGCATTTAAGGTACTATAATAGGCATTTTAGGCACTATAATTGGCATTTCAGACACTATAAAATATTAACAAATAACTGTTATAATTTAGATATTTTTAAAACTATAACAATCAATTTCAAATATTTAGATATTTTTGACATGGATACTTATAAAATATTAACAATCAACTCTAAATATTTGGATAATTTTATAAAATAACAACAATCGATTTTACATTTCGATATTTTTGTCATAGATACTAATAAAATATTAACAATTAACTCTTATAATTGGCATTTCAGACATTATAATTGGCATTTCAGGCACTATATTTGGCATTTCAGGTGCTATAATTAGTAATTCAGACATTTTAATTGGCATTTAAGGCACTATAATTGGCATTTCAGGCACTATAATTGGCATTTAGGGCACTAAAATTGGCATTTCAGACATAATATTTGGCATTTAAGGCACTATAATTGGAATTTCTGGCACTATAATTGGCATTTCAGACATTATAATTGGCATTTCAGGCACTATATTTAGCATTTCTGGCATTATAATTGGCATTTCAGATATTATAATTGGCATTTCAGGCACTATTTTTGGCATTTAAGGCGCTATAATTGGCATTTAGGGAACTAAAATTGGCATTTCAGACATAATATTTGGCATTTAAGGCACTATAATTGGCATTTCTGGCACTATAATTGGCATTTCAAACATTATAATTGGCATTTCTGGCACTATATTTGGCATTTCTGGCATTATAATTGGCATTTCAGATATTATAATTGGCATTTCAGGCACTATTTTTGGCATTTAAGGCGCTATAATTGGCATTTAGGGCACTAAAATTGGCATTTCAGACATAATATTTGGCATTTAAGGCACTATAATTGGCATTTCTGGCACTATAATTGGCATTTCAAACATTATAATTGGTATTTCTGGCACTATATTTGGCATTTCTGGCATTATAATTGGCATTTCAGATATTATAATTGGCATTTCAGGCACTATTTTTGGCATTTAAGGCGCTATAATTGGCATTTAGGGCACTAAAATTGGCATTTCAGACATAATATTTGGCATTTAAGGCACTATAATTGGCATTTCTGGCACTATAATTGGCATTTCAAACATTATAATTGGCATTTCAGGCACTAAAATTGGCATTTCAGACTTAATATATTGCATTTTAGGCACTATTGTTGGCTTTTCAGACTTTATATTTGGCATTTCAGGCACTATAATTGGCCTTTCAGACATTATAATTGGCATTTCTGGCATTATAATTGGCATTTCAGATATTATAATTGGCATTTCAGGCACTATTTTTGGCATTTAAGGCGCTATAATTGGCATTTAGGGCACTAAAATTGGCATTTCAGACATAATATTTGGCATTTAAGGCACTATAATTGGCATTTCTGGCACTATAATTGGCATTTCAGACACTATAAAATATTAACAAATAACTGTAATAATTTAGATATTTTTAAAACTATAACAATCAATTTCAAATATTTAGATATTTTTGACATGGATACTTATAAAATATTAACTATCAACTCTAAATATTTGGATAATTTTATAAAATAACAACAATCGATTTTACATTTCGATATTTTTGTCATAGATACTAATAAAATATTAACAATTAACTCTTATAATTGGCATTTCAGACATTATAATTGGCATTTCAGGCACTATATTTGGCATTTCAGGCGCTATAATTAGTAATTCAGACATTTTAATTGGCATTTCTGGCACTAAAATTGGCATTTCAGACATTATAATTGGCATTTCAGGCACTATAATTGGCATTTCAGACATAATATTTGGCATTTAAGGCACTATAATTGGAATTTCTGGCACAATAATTGGCATTTCAGACATTATAATTGGCATTTCAGGCACTATATTTAGCATTTCTGGCATTATAATTGGCATTTCAGATATTATAATTGGCATTTCAGGCACTATTTTTGGCATTTAAGGCGCTATAATTGGCATTTAGGGAACTAAAATTGGCATTTCAGACATAATATTTGGCATTTAAGGCACTATAATTGGCATTTCTGGCACTATAATTGGCATTTCAAACATTATAATTGGCATTTCTGGCACTATATTTGGCATTTCTGGCATTATAATTGGCATTTCAGATATTATAATTGGCATTTCAGGCACTATTTTTGGCATTTAAGGCGCTATAATTGGCATTTAGGGCACTAAAATTGGCATTTCAGACATAATATTTGGCATTTAAGGCACTATAATTGGCATTTCTGGCATTATAATTGGCATTTCAAACATTATAATTGGCATTTCTGGCACTATAATTGGAATTTCAGACATTATAATTGGCATTTCAGGCACTATAATTGGCATTTCAGGCACTAAAATTGGCATTTCAGACTTAATATATTGCATTTTAGGCACTATAGTTGGCTTTTCAGACTTTATATTTGGCATTTCATACATTATTATTGGCTTTTCAGACATTATATTTGGCATTTAAGCCACTATAATTGGCATTTCAGACACTATATTTGGCATTTAAGGCACTATAATTGGCATTTAAATTACTGAAATAGGCATTTAAGCCACTATAATTGGCATTTCAGACACTATATTTGGCATTTAAGGCACTATAATTGGCATTTAGATTACTGAAATAGGCATTTTAGGCACTATAATTGGCATTTAGGGCACTAAAATTGGCATTTCAGACATAATATTTGGCATTTCAGACATTATAATTGGCATTTCTGGCACTAAAATTGGCATTTCAGACATTATAATTGGCATTTCAGGCACTATAATTGGCATTTCAGACATTATAATTGGCATTTCTGGCATTATAATTGGCATTTCATATATTATAATTGGCATTTCAGGCACTATTTTTGGCATTTAAGGCGCTATAATATGCCTTTTAGGCACTATAATTGGCATTTCAGACACTATAAAATATTAACAAATAACTGTTATAATTTAGATATTTTTAAAACTATAACAATCAATTTCAAATATTTAGATATTTTTGACATGGATACTTATAAAATATTAACAATCAACTCTAAATATTTCGATAATTTTATAAAATAACAACAATCGATTTTACATTTCGAAATTTTTGTCATAGATACTAATAAAATATTAACAATTAACTCTTATAATTGGCATTTCAGACATTATAATTGGCATTTCAGGCACTATATTTGGCATTTTAGGCGCTATAATTAGTAATTCAGACATTTTAATTGGCATTTAAGGCACTATAATTGGCATTTATGCCACTATAATTAGCATTTAGGGCACTAAAATTGGCATTTCAGACATAATATTTGGCATTTAAGGCACTATAATTGGCATTTCTGGCACTATAATTGGCATTTCAAACATTATAATTGGCATTTCTGGCACTATAATTGGCATTTCAGACATTATAATTGTCATTTCAGGCACTATAATTGGCATTTCAGGCACTAAAATTGGCATTTCAGACTTAATATTTTGCATTTTAGGCACTATAGTTGGCTTTTCAGACTTTATATTTGGCATTTCATACATTATTATTGGCTTTTCAGACATTATATTTGGCATTTAAGCCACTATAATTGGCATTTCAGACACTATATTTGGCATTTAAGGCACTATAATTGGCATTTAAATACCTGAAATAGGCATTTTAGGCACTATAATTGGCATTTAGGGCACTAAAATTGGTATTTCAGACATAATATTTGGCATTTAAGGCACTATAATTGGCATTTCTGGCACTATAATTGGCATTTCAGACATTATAATTGGCATTTCAGGCACTATAATTGGCATTTCAGACATTATAATTGGCATTTCAGATATTATAATTGGCATTTCAGGCACTATTTTTGGCATTTAAGGCGCTATAATTGGCATTTAGGGCACTAAAATTGGCATTTCAGACATAATATTTGGCATTTAAGGCACTATAATTGGCATTTCTGGCACTATAATTGGCATTTCAGACATTATAATTGGCATTTCTGGCACTAAAATTGGCATTTCAGACATTATAATTGGCATTCCAGGCACTATAATTGGCATTTCAGGCACTATAATTGCCCTTACAGACATTATAATTAGCATTTCTGGCACTATAATTGGCATTTCAGACACTATAAAATATTAACAAATAACTGTAATAATTTAGATATTTTTAAAACTATAACAATCAATTTCAAATATTTAGATATTTTTGACATGGATACTTATAAAATATTAACAATCAACTCTAAATATTTGGATAATTTTATAAAATAACAACAATCGATTTTACATTTCGATATTTTTGTCATAGATACTAATAAAATATTAACAATTAACTCTTATAATTGGCATTTCAGACATTATAATTGGCATTTCAGGCACTATATTTGGCATTTCAGGTGCTATAATTAGTTATTCAGACATTTTAATTGGCATTTAAGGCACTATAATTGGCATTTCAGGCACTATAATTGGCATTTAGGGCACTAAAATTGGCATTTCAGACATAATATTTGGCATTTAAGGCACTATAATTGGCATTTCAGGCACTATTTTTGGCATTTAAGGCGCTATAATTGGCATTTAGGGCAGTATAATTGGCATTTAAGGTACTATAATAGGCCTTTTAGGCACTATAATTGGCATTTCAGACACTATAAAATATTAACAAATAACTGTAATAATTTAGATATTTTTAAAACTATAACAATCAATTTCAAATATTTAGATATTTTTGACATGGATACTTATAAAATATTAACAATCAACTCTAAATATTTGGATAATTTTATAAAATAACAACAATCGATTTTACATTTCGATATTTTTGTCATAGATACTAATAAAATATTAACAATTAACTCTTATAATTGGCATTTCAGACATTATAATTGGCATTTCAGGCACTATATTTGGCATTTCAGGCGCTATAATTAGTAATTCAGAAATTTTAATTGGCATTTCTGGCACTAAAATTGGCATTTCAGACATTATAATTGGCATTTCAGGCACTATAATTGGCATTTCAGACATTATAATTGGTATTTCTGGCATTATAATTGGCATTTCATATATTATAATTGGCATTTCAGGCACTATTTTTGGCATTTAAGGCGCTATAATTGGCATTTAGGGCACTATAATTGGCATTTAAGGTACTATAATAGGCATTTTAGGCACTATAATTGGCATTTCAGACACTATAAAATATTAACAAATAACTGTTATAATTTAGATATTTTTAAAACTATAACAATCAATTTCAAATATTTAGATATTTTTGACATGGATACTTATAAAATATTAACAATCAACTCTAAATATTTGGATAATTTTATAAAATAACAACAATCGATTTTACATTTCGATATTTTTGTCATAGATACTAATAAAATATTAACAATTAACTCTTATAATTGGCATTTCAGACATTATAATTGGCATTTCAGGCACTATATTTGGCATTTCAGGTGCTATAATTAGTAATTCAGACATTTTAATTGGCATTTAAGGCACTATAATTGGCATTTCAGGCACTATAATTGGCATTTAGGGCACTAAAATCGGCATTTCAGACATAATATTTGGCATTTAAGGCACTATAATTGGAATTTCTGGCACTATAATTGGCATTTCAGACATTATAATTGGCATTTCAGGCACTATATTTAGCATTTCTGGCATTATAATTGGCATTTCAGATATTATAATTGGCATTTCAGGCACTATTTTTGGCATTTAAGGCGCTATAATTGGCATTTAGGGAACTAAAATTGGCATTTCAGACATAATATTTGGCATTTAAGGCACTATAATTGGCATTTCTGGCACTATAATTGGCATTTCAAACATTATAATTGGCATTTCTGGCACTATATTTGGCATGTCTGGCATTATAATTGGCATTTCAGATATTATAATTGGCATTTCAGGCACTATTTTTGGCATTTAAGACATTATAATTGGCATTTCAGACATTATAATTGGCATTTCAGGCACTATATTTGGCATTTCAGGCGCTATAATTAGTAATTCAGACATTTTAATTGGCATTTCTGGCACTAAAATTGGCATTTCAGACATTATAATTGGCATTTCTGGCATTATAATTGGCATTTCATATATTATAATTGGCATTTCAGGCACTATTTTTGGCATTTAAGGCGCTATAATTGGCATTTAGGGCACTATAATTGGCATTTAAGGTACTATAATAGGCATTTTAGGCACTATAATTGGCATTTTAGACACTATAAAATATTAACAAATAACTGTAATAATTTAGATATTTTTAAAACTATAACAATCAATTTCAAATATTTAGATATTTTTGACATGGATACTTATAAAATATTAACAATCAACTCTAAATATTTGGATAATTTTATAAAATAACAACAATCGATTTTACATTTCGATATTTTTGTCATAGATACTAATAAAATATTAACAATTAACTCTTATAATTGGCATTTCAGACATTATAATTGGCATTTCAGGCACTATATTTGGCATTTCAGGTGCTATAATTAGTAATTCAGACATTTTAATTGGCATTTAAGGCACTATAATTGGCATTTCAGGCACTATAATTGGCATTTAGGGCACTAAAATTGGCATTTCAGACATAATATTTGGCATTTAAGGCACTATAATTGGAATTTCTGGCACTATAATTGGCATTTCAGACATTATAATTGGCATTTAAGGCGCTATAATTGGCATTTAGGGAACTAAAATTGGCATTTCAGACATAATATTTGGCATTTAAGGCACTATAATTGGCATTTCTGGCACTATATTTAGCATTTCTGGCATTATAATTGGCATTTCAGATATTATAATTGGCATTTCAGGCACTATTTTTGGCATTTAAGGCGCTATAATTGGCATTTAGGGAACTAAAATTGGCATTTCAGACATAATATTTGGCATTTAAGGCACTATAATTGGCATTTCTGGCACTATAATTGGCATTTCAAACATTATAATTAGCATTTCTGGCACTATATTTGGCATTTCTGGCATTATAATTGGCATTTCAGATATTATAATTGGCATTTCAGGCACTATTTTTGGCATTTAAGGCGCTATAATTGGCATTTAGGGCACTAAAATTGGCATTTCAGACATAATATTTGGCATTTAAGGCACTATAATTGGCATTTCTGGCACTATAATTGGCATTTCTAACATTATAATTGGCATTTCTGGCACTATAATTGGAATTTCAGACATTATAATTGGCATTTCAGACATTATAATTGGCATTTCAGGCACTATATTTGGCATTTCAGGCGCTATAATTAGTAATTCAGACATTTTAATTGGTATTTCTGGCACTAAAATTGGCATTTCAGACATTATAATTGGCATTTCTGGCATTATAATTGGCATTTCATATATTATAATTGGCATTTCAGGCACTATTTTTGGCATTTAAGGCGCTATAATTGGCATTTAGGGCACTATAATAGGCATTTTAGGCACTATAATTGGCATTTCAGACACTATAAAATATTAACAAATAACTGTAATAATTTAGATATTTTTAAAACTATAACAATCAATTTCATATATTTAGATATTTTTGACATGGATACTTATAAAATATTAACAATCAACTCTAAATATTTGGATAATTTTATAAAATAACAACAATCGATTATACATTTCGATATTTTTGTCATAGATACTAATAAAATATTAACAATTAACTCTTATAATTGGCATTTCAGACATTATAATTGGCATTTCAGGCACTATATTTGGCATTTCAGGTGCTATAATTAGTAATTCAGACATTTTAATTGGCATTTAAGGCACTATAATTGGCATTTCAGGCACTATAATTGGCATTTAGGGCACTAAAATTGGCATTTCAGACATTATAATTGGCATTTAAGGCGCTATAATTGGCATTTAGGGAACTAAAATTGGCATTTCAGACATAATATTTGGCATTTAAGGCACTATAATTGGCATTTCTGGCACTATAATTGGCATTTCAGATATTATAATTGGCATTTCAGGCACTATTTTTGGCATTTAAGGCGCTATAATTGGCATTTAGGGAACTAAAATTGGCATTTAAGGCGCTATAATTGGCATTTAGGGCAGTATAATTGGCATTTAAGGTACTATAATTGGCATTTCAAACATTATAATTGGCATTTCTGGCACTATATTTGGCATTTCTGGCATTATAATTGGCATTTCAGATATTATAATTGGCATTTCAGGCACTATTTTTGGCATTTAAGGCGCTATAATTGGCATTTAGGGCACTAAAATTGGCATTTCAGACATAATATTTGGCATTTAAGGCACTATAATTGGCATTTCTGGCACTATAATTGGCATTTCAAACATTATAATTGGCATTTCTGGCACTATAATTGGAATTTCAGACATTATAATTGGCATTTCAGGCACTATAATTGGCATTTCAGGCACTAAAATTGGCATTTCAGACTTAATATATTGCATTTTAGGCACTATAGTTGGCTTTTCAGACTTTATATTTGGCATTTCATACATTATTATTGGCTTTTCAGACATTATATTTGGCATTTAAGCCACTATAATTGGCATTTCAGACACTATATTTGGCATTTAAGGCACTATAATTGGCATTTAAATTACTGAAATAGGCATTTAAGCCACTATAATTGGCATTTCAGACACTATATTTGGCATTTAAGGCACTATAATTGGCATTTAGGGCACTAAAATTGGTATTTTAGACATAGTATTTGGCATTTAAGGCACTATAATTGGCATTTCTGACACTATAATGGGCATTTCAGACATTATAATTGGTATTTCTGGCACTAAAATTGGCATTTCAGACATTATAATTGGCATTTCAGGCACTATAATTGGCATTTCAGACATTATAATTGGCATTTCTGGCATTATAATTGGCATTTCATATATTATAATTGGCATTTCAGGCACTATTTTTGGCATTTAAGGCGCTATAATTGGCATTTAGGGCAGTATAATTGGCATTTAAGGTACTATAATAGGCCTTTTAGGCACTATAATTGGCATTTCAGACACTATAAAATATTAACAAATAACTGGCATTATAATTGGCATTTCTGGCACTATTTTTGGCATTTAAGGCGCTATAATTGGCATTTAGGGCACTAAAATTGGCATTTCAGACATAATATTTGGCATATAAGGCACTATAATTGGCATTTCTGGCACTATAATTGGCATTTCAGACATTATAATTGTCATTTCAGGCACTATAATTGGCATTTCAGGCAATAAAATTGGCATTTCAAACATTATAATTGGCATTTCTTGCACTATAATTGGCATTTCAGACATTATAATTGTCATTTCAGGCACTATAATTGGCATTTCAGGCACTAAAATTTGCATTTCAGACTTAATATTTTGCATTTTAGGCACTATAGTTGGCTTTTCAGACTTTATATTTGGCATTTCATACATTATTATTGGCTTTTCAGACATTATATTTGGCATTTAAGCCACTATAATTGGCATTTCAGACACTATATTTGGCATTTAAGGCACTATAATTGGCATTTAAATACCTGAAATAGGCATTTTAGGCACTATAATTGGCATTTAGGGCACTAAAATTGGTATTTCAGACATAATATTTGGCATTTAAGGCACTATAATTTGCATTTCTGTCACTATAATTGGCATTTCAGACATTATAATTGGCATTTCAGGCACTATAATTGGCATTTCAGACATTATAATTGGCATTTCAGATATTATAATTGGCATTTCAGGCACTATTTTTGGCATTTAAGGCGCTATAATTGGCATTTAGGGCACTAAAATTGGCATTTCAGACATAATATTTGGCATTTAAGGCACTATAATTGGCATTTCTGGCACTATAATTGGCATTTCAGACATTATAATTGGCATTTCTGGCATTAAAATTGGCATTTCAGACATTATAATTGGCATTCCAGGCACTATAATTGGCATTTCAGGCACTATAAAATATTAACAAATAACTGTAATAATTTAGATATTTTTAAAACTATAACAATCAATTTCAAATATTTAGATATTTTTGACATGGATACTTATAAAATATTAACAATCAACTCTAAATATTTGGATAATTTTATAAAATAACAACAATCGATTTTACATTTCGATATTTTTGTCATAGATACTAATAAAATATTAACAATTAACTCTTATAATTGGCATTTCAGACATTATAATTGGCATTTCAGGCACTATATTTGGCATTTCAGGTGCTATAATTAGTAATTCAGACATTTTAATTGGCATTTAAGGCACCATAATTGGCATTTCAGGCACTATAATTGGCATTTAGGGCACTAAAATTGGCATTTCAGACATAATATTTGGCATTTAAGGCACTATAATTGGCATTTCTGGCACTATAATTGGCATTTCAGACATTATAATTGGCATTACAGGCACTATATTTGGCATTTCAGGCACTATTTTTGGCATTTAAGGCGCTATAATTGGCATTTAGGGCACTAAAATTGGCATTTCAGACATAATATTTGGCATTTAAGGCACTATAATTGGCATTTCTGGCACTATAATTGGCATTTCAAACATTATAATTGGCATTTCTGGCACTATAATTGGAATTTCAGACATTATAATTGGCATTTCAGGCACTATAATTGGCATTTCAGGCACTAAAATTGGCATTTCAGACTTAATATATTGCATTTTAGGCACTATAGTTGGCTTTTCAGACTTTATATTTGGCATTTCATACATTATTATTGGCTTTTCGGACATTATATTTGGCATTTAAGCCACTATAATTGGCATTTCTGGCACTATAATTGGCATTTCAGACATTATAATTGGCATTTCAGGCACTATATTTGGCATTTCTGGCATTATAATTGGCATTTCAGATATTATAATTGGCATTTCAGGCACTATTTTTGGCATTTAAGGCGCTATAATTGGCATTTAGGGAACTAAAATTGGCATTTCAGACATAATATTTGGCATTTAAGGCACTATAATTGGCATTTCTGGCACTATAATTGGCATTTCAAACATTAAAATTGGCATTTCTGGCACTATATTTGGCATTTCTGGCATTATAATTGGCATTTCAGATATTATAATTGGCATTTCAGGCACTATTTTTGGCATTTAAGGCTCTATTATTGGCATTTAGGGCACTAATATTGGCATTTCAGACATAATATTTGGCATTTAAGGCACTATAATTGGCATTTCTGGCACTATAATTGGCATTTCAAACATTATAATTGGCATTTCTGGCACTATAATTGGAATTTCAGACATTATAATTGGCATTTCAGGCACTATAATTGGCATTTCAGGCACTAAAATTGGCATTTCAGACTTAATATATTGCATTTTAGGCACTATAGTTGGCTTTTCAGACTTTATATTTGGCATTTCATACATTATTATTGGCTTTTCAGACATTATATTTGGCATTTAAGCCACTATAATTGGCATTTCAGACACTATATTTGGCATTTAAGGCACTATAATTGGCATTTAAATTACTGAAATAGGCATTTAAGCCACTATAATTGGCATTTCAGACACTATATTTGGCATTTAAGGCACTATAATTGGCATTTAGATTACTGAAATAGGCATTTTAGGCACTATAATTGGCATTTAGGGCATTAAAATTGGTATTTTAGACATAGTATTTGGCATTTAAGGCACTATAATTGGCATTTCTGACACTATAATGGGCATTTCAGACATTATAATTGGCATTTCGGGCACTAAAATTGGCATTTCAGACATTATAATTGGCATTTCAGGCACTATAATTGGCATTTCAGACATTATAATTGGCATTTCTGGCATTATAATTGGCATTTCATATATTATAATTGGCATTTCAGGCACTATTTTTGGCATTTAAGGCGCTATAATTGGCATTTAGGGCAGTATAATTGGCATTTAAGGTACTATAATAGGCCTTTTAGGCACTATAATTGGCATTTCAGACACTATAAAATATTAACAAATAACTGTAATAATTTAGATATTTTTAAAACTATAACAATCAATTTCAAATATTTAGATATTTTTGACATGGATACTTATAAAATATTAACAATCAACTCTAAATATTTGGATAATTTTATAAAATAACAACAATCGATTTTACATTTCGATATTTTTGTCATAGATACTAATAAAATATTAACAATTAACTCTTATAATTGGCATTTCAGACATTATAATTGGCATTTCAGGCACTATATTTGGCATTTCAGGTTCTATAATTAGTTATTCAGACATTTTAATTGGCATTTAAGGCACTATAATTGGCATTTCAGGCACTATAATTGGCATTTAGGGCACTAAAATTGGCATTTCAGACATTATAATTGGCATTTCAGGCACTATATTTGGCATTTCAGGCGCTATAATTGGCATTTAGGGCACTAAAATTGTATTTCAGACATAATATTTGGCATTTAAGGCACTATAATTGGCATTTCTGGCACTATAATTGGCATTTCAGACATTATAATTGGCATTTCTGGCACTAAAATTGGCATTTCAGAAATTATAATTGGCATTTCAAGCACTATAATTGGCATTTCAGACATTATAATTGGCATTTCTGGCATTATAATTGGCATTTCAGATATTATAATTGACATTTCAGGCACTATTTTTGGCATTTAAGGCGCTATAATTGGCATTTAGGGCACTAAAATTGGCATTTCAGACATAATATTTGGCATATAAGGCACTATAATTGGCATTTCTGGCACTATAATTGGCATTTCAGACATTATAATTGTCATTTCAGGCACTATAATTGGCATTTCAGGCACTAAAATTGGCATTTCAAACATTATAATTGGCATTTCTTGCACTATAATTGGCATTTCAGACATTATAATTGTCATTTCAGGCACTATAATTGGCATTTCAGGCACTAAAATTGGCATTTCAGACTTAATATTTTGCATTTTAGGCACTATAGTTGGCTTTTCAGACTTTATATTTGGCATTTCATACATTATTATTGGCTTTTCAGACATTATATTTGGCATTTAAGCCACTATAATTGGCATTTCAGACACTATATTTGGCATTTAAGGCACTATAATTGGCATTTAAATACCTGAAATAGGCATTTTAGGCACTATAATTGGCATTTAGGGCACTAAAATTGGTATTTCAGACATAATATTTGGCATTTAAGGCACTATAATTTGCATTTCTGTCACTATAATTGGCATTTCAGACATTATAATTGGCATTTCAGGCACTATAATTGGCATTTCAGACATTATAATTGGCATTTCAGATATTATAATTGGCATTTCAGGCACTATTTTTGGCATTTAAGGCGCTATAATTGGCATTTAGGGCACTAAAATTGGCATTTCAGACATAATATTTGGCATTTAAGGCACTATAATTGGCATTTCTGGCACTATAATTGGCATTTCAGACATTATAATTGGCATTTCTGGCACTAAAATTGGCATTTCAGACATTATAATTGGCATTCCAGGCACTATAATTGGCATTTCAGGCACTATAAAATATTAACAAATAACTGTAATAATTTAGATATTTTTAAAACTATAACAATCAATTTCAAATATTTAGATATTTTTGACATGGATACTTATAAAATATTAACAATCAACTCTAAATATTTGGATAATTTTATAAAATAACAACAATCGATTTTACATTTCGATATTTTTGTCATAGATACTAATAAAATATTAACAATTAACTCTTATAATTGGCATTTCAGACATTATAATTGGCATTTCAGGCACTATATTTGGCATTTCAGGTGCTATAATTAGTAATTCAGACATTTTAATTGGCATTTAAGGCACTATAATTGGCATTTCAGGCACTATAATTGGCATTTAGGGCACTAAAATTGGCATTTCAGACATAATATTTGGCATTTAAGGCACTATAATTGGCATTTCTGGCACTATAATTGGCATTTCAGACATTATAATTGGCATTTCAGGCACTATATTTGGCATTTCAGGCACTATTTTTGGCATTTAAGGCGCTATATTTGGCATTTAGGACACTAAAATTGGCATTTCAGACATAATATTTGGCATTTAAGGCACTATAATTGGCATTTCTGGCACTATAATTGGCATTTCAAACATTATAATTGGCATTTCTGGCACTATAATTGGAATTTCAGACATTATAATTGGCATTTCAGGCACTATAATTGGCATTTCAGGCACTAAAATTGGCATTTCAGACTTAATATATTGCATTTTAGGCACTATAGTTGGCTTTTCAGACTTTATATTTGGCATTTCATACATTATTATTGGCTTTTCGGACATTATATTTGGCATTTAAGCCACTATAATTGGCATTTCTGGCACTATAATTGGCATTTCAGACATTATAATTGGCATTTCAGGCACTATATTTGGCATTTCTGGCATTATAATTGGCATTTCAGATATTATAATTGGCATTTCAGGCACTATTTTTGGCATTTAAGGCGCTATAATTGGCATTTAGGGAACTAAAATTGGCATTTCAGACATAATATTTGGCATTTAAGGCACTATAATTGGCATTTCTGGCACTATAATTGGCATTTCAAACATTAAAATTGGCATTTCTGGCACTATATTTGGCATTTCTGGCATTATAATTGGCATTTCAGATATTATAATTGGCATTTCAGGCACTATTTTTGGCATTTAAGGCTCTATTATTGGCATTTAGGGCACTAATATTGGCATTTCAGACATAATATTTGGCATTTAAGGCACTATAATTGGCATTTCTGGCACTATAATTGGCATTTCAAACATTATAATTGGCATTTCTGGCACTATAATTGGAATTTCAGACATTATAATTGGCATTTCAGGCACTATAATTGGCATTTAGGCACTAAAATTGGCATTTCAGACTTAATATATTGCATTTTAGCCACTATAGTTGGCTTTTCAGACTTTATATTTGGCATTTCATACATTATTATTGGCTTTTCAGACATTATATTTGGCATTTAAGCCACTATAATTGGCATTTCAGACACTATATTTGGCATTTAAGGCACTATAATTGGCATTTAAATTACTGAAATAGGCATTTAAGCCACTATAATTGGCATTTCAGACACTATATTTGGCATTTAAGGCACTATAATTGGCATTTAGATTACTGAAATAGGCATTTTAGGCACTATAATTGGCATTTAGGGCATTAAAATTGGTATTTTAGACATAGTATTTGGCATTTAAGGCACTATAATTGGCATTTCTGACACTATAATGGGCATTTCAGACATTATAATTGGCATTTCGGGCACTAAAATTGGCATTTCAGACATTATAATTGGCATTTCAGGCACTATAATTGGCATTTCAGACATTATAATTGGCATTTCTGGCATTATAATTGGCATTTCATATATTATAATTGGCATTTCAGGCACTATTTTTGGCATTTAAGGCGCTATAATTGGCATTTAGGGCAGTATAATTGGCATTTAAGGTACTATAATAGGCCTTTTAGGCACTATAATTGGCATTTCAGACACTATAAAATATTAACAAATAACTGTAATAATTTAGATATTTTTAAAACTATAACAATCAATTTCAAATATTTAGATATTTTTGACATGGATACTTATAAAATATTAACAATCAACTCTAAATATTTGGATAATTTTATAAAATAACAACAATCGATTTTACATTTCGATATTTTTGTCATAGATACTAATAAAATATTAACAATTAACTCTTATAATTGGCATTTCAGACATTATAATTGGCATTTCAGGCACTATATTTGGCATTTCAGGTGCTATAATTAGTTATTCAGACATTTTAATTGGCATTTAAGGCACTATAATTGGCATTTCAGGCACTATAATTGGCATTTAGGGCACTAAAATTGGCATTTCAGACATTATAATTGGCATTTCAGGCACTATATTTGGCATTTCAGGCGCTATAATTGGCATTTAGGGCACTAAAATTGTATTTCAGACATAATATTTGGCATTTAAGGCACTATAATTGGCATTTCTGGCACTATAATTGGCATTTCAGACATTATAATTGGCATTTCTGGCACTAAAATTGGCATTTCAGAAATTATAATTGGCATTTCAAGCACTATAATTGGCATTTCAGACATTATAATTGGCATTTCTGGCATTATAATTGGCATTTCAGATATTATAATTGACATTTCAGGCACTATTTTTGGCATTTAAGGCGCTATAATTGGCATTTAGGGCACTAAAATTGGCATTTCAGACATAATATTTGGCATATAAGGCACTATAATTGGCATTTCTGGCACTATAATTGGCATTTCAGACATTATAATTGTCATTTCAGGCACTATAATTGGCATTTCAGGCACTAAAATTGGCATTTCAAACATTATAATTGGCATTTCTTGCACTATAATTGGCATTTCAGACATTATAATTGTTATTTCAGGCACTATAATTGGCATTTCAGGCACTAAAATTGGCATTTCAGACTTAATATTTTGCATTTTAGGCACTATTGTTGGCTTTTCAGACTTTATATTTGGCATTTCATACATTATTATTGGCTTTTCAGACATTATATTTGGCATTTAAGCCACTATAATTGGCATTTCAGACACTATATTTGGCATTTAAGGCACTATAATTGGCATTTAAATACCTGAAATAGGCATTTTAGGCACTATAATTGGCATTTAGGGCACTAAAATTGGTATTTCAGACATAATATTTGGCATTTAAGGCACTATAATTTGCATTTCTGTCACTATAATTGGCATTTCAGACATTATAATTGGCATTTCAGGCACTATAATTGGCATTTCAGACATTATAATTGGCATTTCAGATATTATAATTGGCATTTCAGGCACTATTTTTGGCATTTAAGGCGCTATAATTGGCATTTAGGGCACTAAAATTGGCATTTCAGACATAATATTTGGCATTTAAGGCACTATAATTGGCATTTCTGGCACTATAATTGGCATTTCAGACATTATAATTGGCATTTCTGGCACTAAAATTGGCATTTCAGACATTATAATTGGCATTCCAGGCACTATAATTGGCATTTCAGGCACTATAAAATATTAACAAATAACTGTAATAATTTAGATATTTTTAAAACTATAACAATCAATTTCAAATATTTAGATATTTTTGACATGGATACTTATAAAATATTAACAATCAACTCTAAATATTTGGATAATTTTATAAAATAACAACAATCGATTTTACATTTCGATATTTTTGTCATAGATACTAATAAAATATTAACAATTAACTCTTATAATTGGCATTTCAGACATTATAATTGGCATTTCAGGCACTATATTTGGCATTTCAGGTGCTATAATTAGTAATTCAGACATTTTAATTGGCATTTAAGGCACTATAATTGGCATTTCAGGCACTATAATTGGCATTTAGGGCACTAAAATTGGCATTTCAGACATAATATTTGGCATTTAAGGCACTATAATTGGC
Organism: Troilus luridus; assembly: GCA_964056705.1. Lineage (NCBI taxonomy): Eukaryota > Metazoa > Arthropoda > Insecta > Hemiptera > Pentatomidae > Troilus > Troilus luridus. The sequence continues at coordinate 1,604,003 of CAXKTH010000163.1, read as the reverse complement.
ATTTCTGGCACTATAATTGGCATTTCAGACATTATAATTGGCATTTCAGGCACTATATTTGGCATTTCAGGCACTATTTTTGGCATTTAAGGCGCTATAATTGGCATTTAGGGCACTAAAATTGGCATTTCAGACATAATATTTGGCATTTAAGGCACTATAATTGGCATTTCTGGCACTATAATTGGCATTTCAAACATTATAATTGGCATTTCTGGCACTATAATTGGAATTTCAGACATTATAATTGGCATTTCAGGCACTATAATTGGCATTTCAGGCACTAAAATTGGCATTTCAGACTTAATATATTGCATTTTAGGCACTATAGTTGGCTTTTCAGACTTTATATTTGGCATTTCATACATTATTATTGGCTTTTCGGACATTATATTTGGCATTTAAGCCACTATAATTGGCATTTCAGACACTATATTTGGCATTTAAGGCACTATAATTGGCATTTAAATTACTGAAATAGTCATTTAAGCCACTATAATTGGCATTTCAGACACTATATTTGGCATTTAAGGCACTATAATTGGCATTTATATTACTGAAATAGGCATTTTAGGCACTATAATTGGCATTTAGGGCACTAAAATTGGTATTTTAGACATAGTATTTGGCATTTAAGGCACTATAATTGGCATTTCTGACACTATAATTGGCATTTCAGACATTATAATTGGCATTTCTGGCACTAAAATTGGCATTTCAGACATTATAATTGGCATTTCAGGCACTATAATTGGCATTTCAGACATTATAATTGGCATTTCTGGCATTATAATTGGCATTTCATATATTATAATTGGCATTTCAGGCACTATTTTTGGCATTTAAGGCGCTATAATTGGCATTTAGGGCAGTATAATTGGCATTTAAGGTACTATAATAGGCCTTTTAGGCACTATAATTGGCATTTCAGACACTATAAAATATTAACAAATAACTGTTATAATTTAGATATTTTTAAAACTATAACAATCAATTTCAAATATTTAGATATTTTTGACATGGATACTTATAAAATATTAACAATCAACTCTAAATATTTGGATAATTTTATAAAATAACAACAATCGATTTTACATTTCGAAATTTTTGTCATAGATACTAATAAAATATTAACAATTAACTCTTATAATTGGCATTTCAGACATTATAATTGGCATTTCAGGCACTATATTTGGCATTTTAGGCGCTATAATTAGTAATTCAGACATTTTAATTGGCATTTAAGGCACTATAATTGGCATTTATGCCACTATAATTAGCATTTAGGGCACTAAAATTGGCATTTCAGACATAATATTTGGCATTTAAGGCACTATAATTGGCATTTCTGGCACTATAATTGGCATTTCAGACATTATAATTGGCATTTCAGGCACTATATTTGGCATTTCAGGCGCTATAATTGGCATTTAGGGCACTAAAATTGGTATTTCAGACATAATATTTGGCATTTAAGGCACTATAATTGGCATTTCTGGCACTATAATTGGCATTTCAGACATTATAATTGGCATTTCTGGCACTAAAATTGGCATTTCAGAAATTATAATTGGCATTTCAAGCACTATAATTGGTATTTCAGACATTATAATTGGCATTTCTGGCATTATAATTGGCATTTCAGATATTATAATTGGCATTTCAGGCACTATTTTTGGCATTTAAGGCGCTATAATTGGCATTTAGGGCACTAAAATTGGCATTTCAGACATAATATTTGGCATTTAAGGCACTATAATTGGCATTTCTGGCACTATAATTGGCATTTCAAACATTATAATTGGCATTTCTGGCACTATAATTGGCATTTCAGACATTATAATTGTCATTTAAGGCGCTATAATTGGCATTTAGGGCACTAAAATTGGCATTTCAGACATAATATTTGGCATTTAAGGCACTATAATTGGCATTTCTGGCACTATAATTGGCATTTCAAACATTATAATTGGCATTTCTGGCACTATAATTGGCATTTCAGACATTATAATTGTCATTTCAGGCACTATAATTGGCATTTCAGGCACTAAAATTGGCATTTCAGACTTAATATTTTGCATTTTAGGCACTATAGTTGGCTTTTCAGACTTTATATTTGGCATTTCATACATTATTATTGGCTTTTCAGACATTATATTTAGCATTTAAGCCACTATAATTGGCATTTCAGACACTATATTTGGCATTTAAGGCACTATAATTGGCATTTAAATACCTGAAATAGGCATTTTAGGCACTATAATTGGCATTTAGGGCACTAAAATTGGTATTTCAGACATAATATTTGGCATTTAAGGCACTATAATTGGCATTTCTGGCACTATAATTGGCATTTCAGACATTATAATTGGCATTTCAGGCACTATAATTGGCATTTCAGACATTATAATTGGCATTTCAGATATTATAATTGGCATTTCAGGCACTATTTCTGGCATTTAAGGCGCTATAATTGGCATTTAGGGCACTAAAATTGGCATTTCAGACATAATATTTGGCATTTAAGGCACTATAATAGGCATTTCTGGCACTATAATTGGCATTGCAAACATTATAATTGGCATTTCTGGCACTATAATTGGCATTTCAGACATTATAAATGGCATTTCAGGCACTATAATTGGCATTTCAGGCACTAAAATAGGCATTTCAGACTTAATTTTTGCATTTTAGGCACTATAGTTGGCTTTTCAGACTTTATATTTGGCATTTCTTACATTATTATTGGCTTTTCAGACATTATATTTGGCATTTAAGCCACTATAATTGGCATTTCAGACACTATATTTAGCATTTAAGGCACTATAATTGGCATTTAAATTACTGAAATAGGCATTTTAGGCACTATAATTGGCATTTAGGGCACTCAAATTGGTATTTCAGACATAATATTTGGCATTTAAGGCACTATTATTGGCATTTCTGGCACTATAATTGGCATTTCAGACATTATAATTGGCATTTCTTGCACTAAAATTGGCATTTCAGACATTATAATTGGCATTTCATATATTATAATTGGCATTTCAGGCACTATTTTTGGCATTTAAGGCGCTATAATTGGCATTTAGGGCACTAAAATTGGCATTATAGACATTATATTTGGCATTTAAGGCACTAAAATTTGCATTTCTGGCACTATAATTGGCATTTCAGACATTATAATTGGCATTTCTGGAACTATAATTGGCATTTCAGACATTATAATTGGCATTTCAGGCACTATTTTTGGCATTTAAGGCGCTATAATTGGCATTTAGGGCACTAAAATTGGCATTTCAGACATAATATTTGGCATTTAAGGCACTATAATTGGCATTTCTGGCACTATAATTGGCATTGCAAACATTATAATTGGCATTTCTGGCACTATAATTGGCATTTCAGACATTATAAATGGCATTTCAGGCACTATAATTGGCATTTCAGCACTAAAATAGGCATTTCAGACTTAATTTTTGCATTTTAGGCACTATAGTTGGCTTTTCAGACTTTATATTTGGCATTTCTTACATTATTATTGGCTTTTCAGACATTATATTTGGCATTTCAGGCACTATTTTTGGCATTTAAGGCGCTATAATTGGCATTTAGGGCACTAAAATTGGCATTTCAGACATAATATTTGGCATTTAAGGCACTATAATTGGCATTTCTGGCACTATAATTGGCATTGCAAACATTATAATTGGCATTTCTGGCACTATAATTGGCATTTCAGACATTATAAATGGCATTTCAGGCACTATAATTGGCATTTCAGGCACTAAAATAGGCATTTCAGACTTAATTTTTGCATTTTAGGCACTATAGTTGGCTTTTCAGACTTTATATTTGGCATTTCTTACATTATTATTGGCTTTTCAGACATTATATTTGGCATTTAAGCCACTATAATTGGCATTTCAGACACTATATTTGGCATTTAAGGCACTATAATTGGCATTTAAATTACTGAAATAGGCATTTTAGGCACTATAATTGGCATTTAGGGCACTAAAATTGGTATTTCAGACATAATATTTGGCATTTAAGGCACTATAATTGGCATTTCTGGCACTATAATTGGCATTTCAGACATTATAATTGGCATTTCTTGCACTAAAATTGGCATTTCAGACGTTATAATTGGCATTTCATATATTATAATTGGCATTTCAGGCACTATTTTTGGCATTTAAGGCGCTATAATTGGCATTTAGGGCACTAAAATTGGCATTTTAGACATTATATTTGGCATTTAAGCCTCTATAATTGGCATTTCGTACACTATAATTGGCATTTTAGGCACTATAATTGGCATTTAAGGTAATATAATAGGCATTTTAGGCACTATAATTGGCATTTCAGACACTATAAAATATTAACAAATAACTGTAATAATTTAGATATTTTTAAAACTATAACAATCAATTTCAAATATTTAGATATTTTTGACATGGATACTTATAAAATATTAACAATCAACTCTAAATATTTGGATAATTTTATAAAATAACAACAATCGATTTTACATTTCGATATTTTTGTCATAGATACTAATGAAATATTAACAATTAACTCTTATAATTGGCATTTCAGACATTATAATTGGCATTTCAGGCACTATATATGGCATTTCAGGCGTAATAATTAGTAATTCAGACATTTTAATTGGCATTTAAGGCACTATAATTGGCATTTCAGGCACTATAATTGGCATTTAGGGCACTAAAATTGGCATTTCAGACATAATATTTGGCATTTAAGGCACTATAATTAGCATTTCTGGCACTATAATTGGCATTTCAGACATTATAATTGGCATTTCAGGCACTATATTTGGCATTTCAGGCGATATAATTGGCATTTAGGGCACTAAAATTGGTATTTCAGAGATAATATTTGGCATTTAAGGCACTATAATTAGCATTTCTGGCACTATAATTGGCCTTCCAGACATTATAATTGGCATTTCTGGCACTAAAATTGGCATTTCAGACATTATAATTGGCATTTCAGGCACTATAATTGGCCTTTCAGACATTATAATTGGCATTTCAGATATTATAATTGGCATTTCAGGCACTATTTTTGGCATTTAAGGCGCTATAATTGGCATTTAGGGCACTAAAATTGGCATTTCAGACATAATATTTGGCATTTAAGGCACTATAATTGGCATTTCTGGCACTATAATTGGCATTTCAGACATTATAATTGGCATTTCTGGCACTAAAATTGGCATTTCAGACATTATAATTGGCATTCCAGGCACTATAATTGGCATTTCAGGCACTATAATTGCCCTTACAGACATTATAATTAGCATTTCTGGCACTATAATTGGCATTTCAGACACTATAAAATATTAACAAATAACTGTAATAATTTAGATATTTTTAAAACTATAACAATCAATTTCAAATATTTAGATATTTTTGACATGGATACTTATAAAATATTAACAATCAACTCTAAATATTTGGATAATTCTATAAAATAACAACAATCGATTTTACAGTTCGATATTTTTGTCATAGATACTAATAAAATATTAACAATTAACTCTTATATTTGGCATTTCAGACATTATAATTGGCATTTCAGGCACTATATTTGGCATTTCAGGTGCTATAATTAGTAATTCAGACATTTTAATTGGCATTTAAGGCACTATAATTGGCATTTCAGGCACTATAATTGGCATTTAGGGCACTAAAATTGGCATTTCAGACATAATATTTGGCATTTCAGGCACTATATTTGGCATTTCTGGCATTATAATTGGCATTTCAGATATTATAATTGGCATTTCAGGCACTATTTTTCTCATTTAAGGCGCTATAATTGGCATTTAGGGCACTAAAATTGGTATTTCAGACATAATATTTGGCATTTAAGGCACTATAATTGGCATTTCTGGCACTATAATTGGCATTTCAAACATTATAATTGGCATTTCTGGCACTATAATTGGAATTTCAGACATTATAATTGGCATTTCAGGCACTATAATTGGAATTTCAGGCACTAAAATTGGCATTTCAGACTTAATATTTTGCATTTTAGGCACTATAGTTGCTTTTCAGACTTTATATTTGGCATTTCATACATTATTATTGGCTTTTCAGACATTATATTTGGCATTTAAGCCACTATAATTGGCATTTCAGACACTATATTTGGCATTTAAGGCACTATAATTGGCATTTAAATTACTGAAATAGGCATTTAAGCCACTATAATTGGCATTTCAGACACTATATTTGGCATTTAAGGCACTATAATTGGCATTTAGATTACTGAAATAGGCATTTTAGGCACTATAATTGGCATTTAGGGCACTAAAATTGGTATTTTAGACATAGTATTTGGCATTTAAGGCACTATAATTGGCATTTCTGACACTATAATTGGCATTTCAGACATTATAATTGGCATTTCTGGCACTAAAATTGGCATTTCAGACATTATAATTGGCATTTCAGGCACTATAATTGGCATTTCAGACATTATAATTGGCATTTCTGGCATTATAATTGGCATTTCATATATTATAATTGGCATTTCAGGCACTATTTTTGGCATTTAAGGCGCTATAATTGGCATTTAGGGCAGTATAATTGGCATTTAAGGTACTATAATAGGCCTTTTAGGCACTATAATTGGCATTTCAGACACTATAAAATATTAACAAATAACTGTAATAATTTAGATATTTTTAAAACTATAACAATCAATTTCAAATATTTAGATATTTTTGACATGGATACTTATAAAATATTAACAATCAACTCTAAATATTTGGATAATTTTATAAAATAACAACAATCGATTTTACATTTCAAAATTTTTGTCATAGATACTAATAAAATATTAACAATTAACTCTTATAATTGGCATTTCAGACATTATAATTGGCATTTCAGGCACTATATTTGGCATTTTAGGAGCTATAATTAGTAATTCAGACATTTTAATTGGCATTTAAGGCACTATAATTGGCATTTATGCCACTATAATTAGCATTTAGGGCACTAAAATTGGTATTTCAGACATAATATTTGGCATTAAAGGCACTATAATTGGCATTTCTGGCACTATAATTGGCATTTCAGACATTATAATTGGCATTTCAGGCACTATATTTGGCATTTCAGGCGCTATAATTGGCATTTAGGGCACTAAAATTGGTATTTCAGACATAATATTTGGCATTTAAGGCACTATAATTGGCATTTCTGGCACTATAATTGGCATTTCAGACATTATAATTGGCATTTCTGGCACTAAAATTGGCATTTCAGAAATTATAATTGGCATTTCAAGCACTATAATTGGCATTTCAGACATTATAATTGGCATTTCTGGCATTATAATTGGCATTTCAGATATTATAATTGGCATTTCAGGCACTATTTTTGGCATTTAAGGCGCTATAATTGGCATTTAGGGCACTAAAATTGGCATTTCAGACATAATATTTGGCATTTAAGGCACTATAATTTGCATTTCTGGCACTATAATTGGCATTTCAAACATTATAATTGGCATTTCTGGCACTATAATTGGCATTTCAGACATTATAATTGTCATTTCAGGCACTATAATTGGCATTTCAGGCACTAAAATTGGCATTTCAGACTTAATATTTCTCATTTTAGGCACTATAGTTGGCTTTTCAGACTTTATATTTGGCATTTCATACATTATTATTGGCTTTTCAGACATTATATTTGGCATTTAAGCCACTATAATTGGCATTTCAGACACTATATTTGGCATTTAAGGCACTATAATTGGCATTTAAATACCTGAAATAGGCATTTTAGGCACTATAATTGGCATTTAGGGCACTAAAATTGGTATTTCAGACATAATATTTGGCATTTAAGGCACTATAATTGGCATTTCTGGCACTATAATTGGCATTTCAGACATTATAATTGGCATTTCAGGCACTATAATTGGCATTTCAGACATTATAATTGGCATTTCAGATATTATAATTGGCATTTCAGGCACTATTTTTGGCATTTAAGGCGCTATAATTGGCATTTAGGGCACTATAATTGGCATTTCAGACATAATATTTGGCATTTAAGGCACTATAATTGGCATTTCTGGCACTATAATTGGCATTGCAAACATTATAATTGGCATTTCTGGCACTATAATTGGCATTTCAGACATTATAAATGGCATTTCAGGCACTATAATTGGCATTTCAGGCACTAAAATAGGCATTTCAGACTTAATATTTTGCATTTTAGGCACTATAGTTGGCTTTTCAGACTTTATATTTGGCATTTCTTACATTATTATTGGCTTTTCAGACATTATATTTGGCATTTAAGCCACTATAATTGGCATTTCAGACACTATATTTGGCATTTAAGGCACTATAATTGGCATTTAAATTACTGAAATAGGCATTTTAGGCACTATAATTGGCATTTAGGGCACTAAAATTGGTATTTCAGACATAATATTTGGCATTTAAGGCACTATAATTGGCATTTCTGGCACTATAATTGGCATTTCAGACATTATAATTGGCATTTCTTGCACTAAAATTGGCATTTCAGACATTATAATTGGCATTTCATATATTATAATTGGCATTTCAGGCACTATTTTTGGCATTTAAGGCGCTATAATTGGCATTTAGGGCACTAAAATTGGCATTTTAGACATTATATTTGGCATTTAAGGCACTAAAATTTGCATTTCTGGCACTATAATTGGCATTTCAGACATTATAATTGGCATTTCTGGAACTATAATTGGCATTTCAGACATTATAATTGGCATTTCAGGCACTATAATTGGCATTTCAGGCACTAAAATTGGCATTTCAGACATTATATTTGGCATTTAAGCCTCTATAATTGGCATTTCGTACACTATAATTGGCATTTTAGGCACTATAATTGGCATTTAAGGTAATATAATAGGCATTTTAGGCACTATAATTGGCATTTCAGACACTATAAAATATTAACAAATAACTGTAATAATTTAGATACTTTTAAAACTATAACAATCAATTTCAAATATTTAGATATTTTTGACATGGATACTTATAAAATATTAACAATCAACTCTAAATATTTGGATAATTTTATAAAATAACAACAATCGATTTTACATTTCGATATTTTTGTCATAGATACTAATGAAATATTAACAATTAACTCTTATAATTGGCATTTCAGACATTATAATTGGCATTTCAGGCACTATATATGGCATTTCAGGCGTAATAATTAGTAATTCAGACATTTTAATTGGCATTTAAGGCACTAAAATTGGCATTTCAGACTTAATATTTTGCATTTTAGGCACTATAGTTGGCTTTTCAGACTTTATATTTGGCATTTCATACATTATTATTGGCTTTTCAGACATTATATTTGGCATTTAAGCCACTATAATTGGCATTTCAGACACTATATTTGGCATTTAAGGCACTATAATTGGCATTTAAATACCTGAAATAGGCATTTTAGGCACTATAATTGGCATTTAGGGCACTAAAATTGGTATTTCAGACATAATATTTGGCATTTAAGGCACTATAATTGGCATTTCTGGCACTATAATTGGCATTTCAGACATTATAATTGGCATTTATGGCACTAAAATTGGCATTTCAGACATTATAATTGGCATTTAAGCCACTATAATTGGCATTTCAGACACTATATTTGGCATTTAAGGCACTATAATTGGCATTTAAATTACTGAAATAGGCATTTTAGGCGCTATAATTGGCATTTAGGGCACTAAAATTGGTATTTCAGACATAATATTTGGCATTTAAGGCACTATAATTGGCATTTCTGGCACTATAATTGGCATTTCAGACATTATAATTGGCATTTCTTGCACTAAAATTGGCATTTAAGACACTATAAAATATTAACAAATAACTGTAATAATTTAGATATTTTTAAAACTATAACAATCAATTTCAAATATTTAGATATTTTTGACATGGATACTTATAAAATATTAACAATCAACTCTAAATATTTGGATAATTTTATAAAATAACAACAATCGATTTTACATTTCGATATTTTTGTCATAGATACTAATGAAATATTAACAATTAACTCTTATAATTGGCATTTCAGACATTATAATTGGCATTTCAGGCACTATATATGGCATTTCAGGCGCAATAATTAGTAATTCAGACATTTTAATTGGCATTTAAGGCACTATAATTGGCATTTCAGGCACTCTAATTGGCATTTAGGGCACTAAAATTGGCATTTCAGACATAATATTTGGCATTTAAGGCACTATAATTAGCATTTCTGGCACTATAATTGGCATTTCAGACATTATAATTGGCATTTCTGGCACTAAAATTGGCATTTAAGGCACTATAATTAGCATTTCTGGCACTATAATTGGCATTTCAGACATTATAATTGGCATTTCTGGCACTAAAATTGGCATTTCAGACATTATAATTGGCATTTCAGGCACTATATTTGGCATTTCTTGCATTATAATTGGCATTTCAGATATTATAATTGGCATTTCAGGCACTATTTTTGGCATTTAAGGCGCTATAATTGGCATTTAGGGCACTAAAATTGGCATTTCAGACATAATATTTGGCATTTAAGGCACTATAATTGGCATTTCTGGCACTATAATTGGCATTTCAAACATTATAATTGGCATTTCTGGCACTATAATTGGAATTTCAGACATTATAATTGGCATTTCAGGCACTATAATTGGCATTTCAGGCACTATAGTTGGCTTTTCAGACTTTATATTTGGCATTTCATACATTATTATTGGCTTTTCAGACATTATATTTGGCATTTAAGCCACTATAATTGGTATTTCAGACACTATATTTGGCATTTAAGGCACTATAATTGGCATTTAAATTACTGAAATAGGATTTTTAGGCACTATAATTGGCATTTAGGGCACTAAAATTGGTATTTCAGACATAATATTTGGCATTTAAGGCACTATAATTGGCATTTCTGACACTATAATTGGCATTTCAGACATTATAATTGGCATTTCTGGCACTAAAATTGGCATTTCAGGCACTATAATTGGCATTTCAGACATTATAATTGGCATTTCTGGCACTATAATTGGCATTTCAGACATTATAAATGGCATTTCAGGCACTATAATTGGCATTTCAGGCACTAAAATAGGCATTTCAGACTTAATATTTTGCATTTTAGGCACTATAGTTGGCTTTTCAGACTTTATATTTGGCATTTCTTACATTATTATTGGCTTTTCAGACATTATATTTGGCATTTAAGCCACTATAATTGGCATTTAAGGTACTATAATAGGTATTTTAGGCACTATAATTGGCATTTCAGACACTATAAAATATTAACAAATAACTGTAATAATTTAGATATTTTTAAAACTATAAAAATCAATTTCAAATATTTAGATATTTTTGACATGGATACTTATAAAATATTAACAATCAACTGTAAATATTTGGATAATTTTATAAAATAACAACAATCGATTTTACATTTCGATATTTTTGTCATAGATACTAATAAAATATTAACAATTAACTCTTATAATTGGCATTTCAGACATTATAATTGGCATTTCAGGCACTATATATGGCATTTCAGGCGCTATAATTAGTAATTCAGACATTTTAATTGGCATTTAAGGCACTATAATTGGCATTTCAGGCACTATAATTGGCATTTAGGGCACTAAAATTGGCATTTCAGACATAATATTTGGCATTTAAGGCACTATAATTAGCATTTCTTGCACTATAATTGGCATTTCAGACATTATAATTGGCATTTCAGGCACTATATTTGGCATTTCAGGCGATATAATTGGCATTTAGGGCATTAAAATTGGTATTTCAGACATAATATTTGGCATTTAAGGCACTATAATTAGCATTTCTGGCACTATAATTGGTATTTCAGACATTATAATTGGCATTTCTGGCACTAAAATTGGCATTTCAGACATTATAATTGGCATTTCAGGCACTATAATTGGCCTTTCAGACATTATAATTGGCATTTCAGACATTATAATTGGCATTTCTGGCATTATAATTGGCATTTCATATATTATAATTGGCATTTCAGGCACTATTTTTGGCATTTAAGGCACTATAGTTGGCATTTAGGGCACTATAATTGGCATTTAAGGTACTATAATAGGCATTTTAGGCACTATAATTGGCATTTCAGACACTATAAAATATTAACAAATAACTGTAATAATTTAGATATTTTTAAAACTATAACAATCAATTTCAAATATTTAGATATTTTTGACATGGATACTTATAAAATATTAACAATCAACTCTAAATATTTGGATAATTTTATAAAATAACAACAATCGATTTTACATTTCGATATTTTTGTCATAGATACTAATAAAATATTAACAATTAACTCTTATAATTGGCATTTCAGACATTATAATTGGCATTTCAGGCACTATAGTTGGCTTTTCAGACTTTATATTTGGCATTTCATACATTATTATTGGCTTTTCAGACATTATATTTGGCATTTAAGCCACTATAATTGGCATTTCAGACACTATATTTGGCATTTAAGGGACTATAATTGGCATTTAAATTACTGAAATAGGCATTTAAGCCACTATAATTGGCATTTCAGACACTATATTTGGCATTTAAGGCACTATAATTGGCATTTAAATTACTGAAATAGGATTTTTAGGCACTATAATTGGCATTTAGGGCACTAAAATTGGTATTTCAGACATAATATTTGGCATTTAAGGCACTATAATTGGCATTTCTGACACTATAATTGGCATTTCAGACATTATAATTGGCATTTCTGGCACTAAAATTGGCATTTCAGGCACTATAATTGGCATTTCAGACATTATAATTGGCATTTCTGGCATTATAATTGGCATTTCATATATTATAATTGGCATTTCAGGAACTATTTTTGGCATTTAAGGCGCTATAATTGGCATTTAGGGCACTATAATTGGCATTTAAGGTACTATAATAGGTATTTTAGGCACTATAATTGGCATTTCAGACACTATAAAATATTAACAAATAACTGTAATAATTTAGATATTTTTAAAACTATAAAAATCAATTTCAAATATTTAGATATTTTTGACATGGATACTTATAAAATATTAACAATCAACTGTAAATATTTGGATAATTTTATAAAATAACAACAATCGATTTTACATTTCGATATTTTCGTCATAGATACTAATAAAATATTAATAATTAACTCTTATAATTGGCATTTCAGACATTATAATTGGCATTTCAGGCACTATATATGGCATTTCAGGCGCTATAATTAGTAATTCAGACATTTTAATTGGCATTTAAGGCACTATAATTGGCATTTCAGGCACTATAATTGGCATTTAGGGCACTAAAATTGGCATTTCAGACATAATATTTGGCATTTAAGGCACTATAATTAGCATTTCTGGCACTATAATTGGCATTTCAGACATTATAAGTGGGATTTCAGGCACTATATTTGGCATTTCAGGCGATATAATTGGCATTTAGGTCATTAAAATTGGTATTTCAGACATAATATTTGGCATTTAAGGCACTATAATTAGCATTTCTGGCACTATAATTGGCATTTCAGACATTATAATTGGCATTTCTGGCACTAAAATTGGCATTTCTGACATTATAATTGGCATTTCAGGCACTATAATTGGCCTTTCAGACATTATAATTGGCATTTCAGACATTATAATTGGCATTTCTGGCATTATAATTGGCATTTCATATATTATAATTGGCATTTCAGGCACTATTTTTGGCATTTAAGGCGCTATAGTTGGCATTTAGGGCACTATAATTGGCATTTAAGGTACTATAATAGGCATTTTAGGCACTATAATTGGCATTTCAGACACTATAAAATATTAACAAATAACTGTAATAATTTAGATATTTTAAAAACTATAACAATCAATTTCAAATATTTAGATATTTTTGACATGGATACTTATAAAATATTAACAATCAACTCTAAATATTTGGATAATTTTATAAAATAACAACAATCGATTTTACATTTCGATATTTTTGTCATAGATACTAATAAAATATTAACAATTAACTCTTATAATTGGCATTTCAGACATTATAATTGGCATTTCAGGCACTATAGTTGGCTTTTCAGACTTTATATTTGGCATTTCATACATTATTATTGGCTTTTCAGACATTATATTTGGCATTTAAGCCACTATAATTGGCATTTCAGACACTATATTTGGCATTTAAGGGACTATAATTGGCATTTAAATTACTGAAATAGGCATTTAAGCCACTATAATTGGCATTTCAGACACTATATTTGGCATTTAAGGCACTATAATTGGCATTTAAATTACTGAAATAGGATTTTTAGGCACTATAATTGGCATTTAGGGCACTAAAATTGGTATTTCAGACATAATATTTGGCATTTAAGGCACTATAATTGGCATTTCTGACACTATAATTGGCATTTCAGACATTATAATTGGCATTTCTGGCACTAAAATTGGCATTTCAGGCACTATAATTGGCATTTCAGACATTATAATTGGCATTTCTGGCATTATAATTGGCATTTCATATATTATAATTGGCATTTCAGGCACTATTTTTGGCATTTAAGGCGCTATAATTGGCATTTAGGGCACTATAATTGGCATTTAAGGTACTATAATAGGCATTTTAGGCACTATAATTGGCATTTCAGACACTATAAAATATTAACAAATAACTGTAATAATTTAGATATTTTTAAAACTATAAAAATCAATTTCAAATATTTAGATATTTTTGACATGGATACTTATAAAATATTAACAATCAACTGTAAATATTTGGATAATTTTATAAAATAACAACAATCGATTTTACATTTCGATATTTTTGTCATAGATACTAATAAAATATTAACAATTAACTCTTATAATTGGCATTTCAGACATTATAATTGGCATTTCAGGCACTATATATGTCATTTCAGGCGCTATAATTAGTAATTCAGACATTTTAATTGGCATTTAAGGCACTATAATTGGCATTTCAGGCACTATAATTGGCATTTAGGGCACTAAAATTGGCATTTCAGACATAATATTTGGCATTTAAGGCACTATAATTAGCATTTCTGGCACTATAATTGGCATTTCAGACATTATAATTGGCATTTCAGGCACTATATTTGGCATTTCAGGCGATATAATTGGCATTTAGGGCACTAAAATTGGTATTTCAGACATAATATTTGGCATTTAAGGCACTATAATTAGCATTTCTGGCACTATAATTGGCATTTCAGACATTATAATTGGCATTTCTGGCACTAAAATTGGCATTTCAGACATTATAATTGGCATTTCAGGCACTATAATTGGCCTTTCAGACATTATAATTGGCATTTCAGACATTATAATTGGCATTTCTGGCATTATAATTGGCATTTCATATATTATAAGTGGCATTTCAGGCACTATTTTTGGCATTTAAGGCGCTATAGTTGGCATTTAGGGCACTATAATTGGCATTTAAGGTACTATAATAGGCATTTTAGGCACTATAATTGGCATTTCAGACACTATAAAATATTAACAAATAACTGTAATAATTTAGATATTTTTAAAACTATAACAATCAATTTCAAATATTTAGATATTTTTGACATGGATACTTATAAAATATTAACAATCAACTCTAAATATTTGGATAATTTTATAAAATAACAACAATCGATTTTACATTTCGATATTTTTGTCATAGATACTAATAAAATATTAACAATTAACTCTTATAATTGGCATTTCAGACATTATAATTGGCATTTCAGGCACTATATATGGCATTTCAGGCGCTATAATTAGTAATTCAGACATTTTAATTGGCATTTAAGGCACTATAATTGGCATTTCAGGCACTATAATTGGCATTTAGGGCACTAAAATTGGCATTTCAGACATAATATTTGGCATTTAAGGCACTATAATTAGCATTTCTGGCACTATAATTGGCATTTCAGACATTATAATTGGCATTTCAGGCACTATATTTGGCATTTCAGGCGATATAATTGGCATTTAGGTCATTAAAATTGGTATTTCAGACATAATATTTGGCATTTAAGGCACTATAATTAGCATTTCTGGCACTATAATTGGCATTTCAGACATTATAATTGGCATTTCTGGCACTAAAATTGGCATTTCAGACATTATAATTGGCATTTCAGGCACTATAATTGGCCTTTCAGACATTATAATTGGCATTTCAGACATTATAATTGGCATTTCTGGCATTATAATTGGCATTTCATATATTATAATTGGCATTTCAGGCACTATTTTTGGCATTTAAGGCGCTATAGTTGGCATTTAGGGCACTATAATTGGCATTTAAGGTACTATAATAGGCATTTTAGGCACTATAATTGGCATTTCAGACACTATAAAATATTAACAAATAACTGTAATAATTTAGATATTTTTAAAACTATAACAATCAATTTCAAATATTTAGATATTTTTGACATGGATACTTATAAAATATTAACAATCAACTCTAAATATTTGGATAATTTTATAAAATAACAACAATCGATTTTACATTTCGATATTTTTGTCATAGATACTAATAAAATATTAACAATTAACTCTTATAATTGGCATTTCAGACATTATAATTGGCATTTCAGGCACTATAGTTGGCTTTTCAGACTTTATATTTGGCATTTCATACATTATTATTGGCTTTTCAGACATTATATTTGGCATTTAAGCCACTATAATTGGCATTTCAGACACTATATTTGGCATTTAAGGGACTATAATTGGCATTTAAATTACTGAAATAGGCATTTAAGCCACTATAATTGGCATTTCAGACACTATATTTGGCATTTAAGGCACTATAATTGGCATTTAAATTACTGAAATAGGATTTTTAGGCACTATAATTGGCATTTAGGGCACTAAAATTGGTATTTCAGACATAATATTTGGCATTTAAGGCACTATAATTGGCATTTCTGACACTATAATTGGCATTTCAGACATTATAATTGGCATTTCTGGCACTAAAATTGGCATTTCAGGCACTATAATTGGCATTTAAATTACTGAAATAGGATTTTTAGGCACTATAATTGGCATTTAGGGCACTAAAATTGGTATTTCAGACATAATATTTGGCATTTAAGGCACTATAATTGGCATTTCTGACACTATAATTGGCATTTCAGACATTATAATTGGCATTTCTGGCACTAAAATTGGCATTTCAGGCACTATAATTGGCATTTCAGACATTATAATTGGCATTTCTGGCATTATAATTGGCATTTCATATATTATAATTGGCATTTCAGGCACTATTTTTGGCATTTAAGGCGCTATAATTGGCATTTAGGGCACTATAATTGGCATTTAAGGTACTATAATAGGCATTTTAGGCACTATAATTGGCATTTCAGACACTATAAAATATTAACAAATAACTGTAATAATTTAGATATTTTTAAAACTATAAAAATCAATTTCAAATATTTAGATATTTTTGACATGGATACTTATAAAATATTAACAATCAACTGTAAATATTTGGATAATTTTATAAAATAACAACAATCGATTTTACATTTCGATATTTTTGTCATAGATACTAATAAAATATTAACAATTAACTCTTATAATTGGCATTTCAGACATTATAATTGGCATTTCAGGCACTATATATGACATTTTAGGCGCTATAATTAGTAATTCAGACATTTTAATTGGCATTTAAGGCACTATAATTGGCATTTCAGGCACTATAATTGGCATTTAGGGCACTAAAATTGGCATTTCAGACATAATATTTGGCATTTAAGGCACTATAATTAGCATTTCTGGCACTATAATTGGCATTTCAGACATTATAATTGGCATTTCAGGCACTATATTTGGCATTTCAGGCGATATAATTGGCATTTAGGGCATTAAAATTGGTATTTCAGACATAATATTTGGCATTTAAGGCACTATAATTGGCATTTCAGACATTATAATTGGCATTTCTGGCACTAAAATTGGCATTTCAGACATTATAATTGGCATTTCAGGCACTATAATTGGCCTTTCAGACATTATAATTGGCATTTGAGACATTATAATTGGCATTTCTGGCATTATAATTGGCATTTCATATATTATAATTGGCATTTCAGGCACTATTTTTGGCATTTAAGGCACTATAGTTGGCATTTAGGGAACTATAATTGGCATTTAAGGTACTATAATAGGCATTTTAGGCACTATAATTGGCATTTCAGACACTATAAAATATTAACAAATAACTGTAATAATTTAGATATTTTTAAAACTATAACAATCAATTTCAAATATTTAGATATTTTTGACATGGATACTTATAAAATATTAACAATCAACTCTAAATATTTGGATAATTTTATAAAATAACAACAATCGATTTTACATTTCGATATTTTTGTCATAGATACTAATAAAATATTAACAATTAACTCTTATAATTGGCATTTCAGACATTATAATTGGCATTTCAGGCACTATATTTGGCATTTCAGGCGCTATAATTAGTAATTCAGACATTTTAATTGGCATTTCTGGCACTAAAATTGGCATTTCAGACATTATAATTGGCATTTCAGATATTATAATTGGCATTTCAGGCACTATTTTTGGCATTTAAGGCGCTATAATTGGCATTTAGGGCACTAAAATTGGCATTTCAGACATAATATTTGGCATTTAAGGCACTATAATTGGCATTTCTGGCACTATAATTGGCATTTCAAACATTATAATTGGCATTTCTGGCACTATAATTGGAATTTCAGACATTATAATTGGCATTTCAGGCACTATAATTGGCATTTCAGGCACTATAGTTGGCTTTTCAGACTTTATATTTGGCATTTCATACATTATTATTGGCTTTTCAGACATTATTTTTGGCATTTAAGCCACTATAATTGGCATTTCAGACACTATATTTGGCATTTAAGGGACTATAATTGGCATTTAAATTACTGAAATAGGCATTTAAGCCACTATAATTGGCATTTCAGACACTATATTTGGCATTTAAGGCACTATAATTGGCATTTAAATTACTGAAATAGGATTTTTAGGCATTATAATTGGCATTTAGGGCACTAAAATTGGTATTTCAGACATAATATTTGGCATTTAAGGCACTATAATTGGCATTTCTGACACTATAATTGGCATTTCAGACATTATAATTGGCATTTCTGGCACTAAAATTGGCATTTCAGGCACTATAATTGTTATTTCAGACATTATAATTGGCATTTCTGGCATTATAATTGGCATTTCATATATTATAATTGGCATTTCAGGCACTTTTTTTGGCATTTAAGGCGCTAAAATTGGCATTTCAGACATTATAATTGGCATTTCAGGCACTATAATTGGCATTTCAGACATTATAATTGGCATTTCTGGCATTATAATTGGCATTTCATATATTATAATTGGCATTTCAGGCACTTTTTTTGGCATTTAAGGCGCTATAATTGGCATTTAGGGCACTATAATTGGCATTTAAGGTACTATAATAGGCATTTTAGGCACTATAATTGGCATTTCAGACACTATAAAATATTAACAAATAACTGTAATAATTTAGATATTTTTAAAACTATAAAAATCAATTTCAAATATTTAGATATTTTTGACATGGATACTTATAAAATATTAACAATCAACTGTAAATATTTGGATAATTTTATAAAATAACAACAATCGATTTTACATTTCGATATTTTTGTCATAGATACTAATAAAATATTAACAATTAACTCTTATAATTGGCATTTCAGACATTATAATTGGCATTTCAGGCACTATATATGGCATTTCAGGCGCTATAATTAGTAATTCAGACATTTTAATTGGCATTTAAGGCACTATAATTGGCATTTCAGGCACTATAATTGGCATTTAGGGCACTAAAATTGGCATTTCAGACATAATATTTGGCATTTAAGGCACTATAATTAGCATTTCTGGCACTATAATTGGCATTTCAGACATTATAATTGGCATTTCAGGCACTATATTTGGCATTTCAGGCGATATAATTGGCATTTAGGGCACTAAAATTGGTATTTCAGACATAATATTTGGCATTTAAGGCACTATAATTAGCATTTCTGGCACTATAATTGGCATTTCAGACATTATAATTGGCATTTCTGGCACTAAAATTGGCATTTCAGACATTATAATTGGCATTTCAGGCACTATAATTGGCCTTTCAGACATTATAATTGGCATTTCAGACATTATAATTGGCATTTCTGGCATTATAATTGGCATTTCATATATTATAATTGGCATTTCAGGCACTATTTTTGGCATTTAAGGCGCTATAGTTGGCATTTAGGGCACTATAATTGGCATTTAAGGTACTATAATAGGCATTTTAGGCACTATAATTGGCATTTCAGACACTATAAAATATTAACAAATAACTGTAATAATTTAGATATTTTTAAAACTATAACAATCAATTTCAAATATTTAGATATTTTTGACATGGATACTTATAAAATATTAACAATCAACTCTAAATATTTGGATAATTTTATAAAATAACAACAATCGATTTTACATTTCGATATTTTTGTCATAGATACTAATAAAATATTAACAATTAACTCTTATAATTGGTATTTCAGACATAATATTTGGCATTTAAGGCACTATAATTAGCATTTCTGGCACTATAATTGGCATTTCAGACATTATAATTGGCATTTCTGGCACTAAAATTGGCATTTCAGACATTATAATTGGCATTTCAGGCACTATAATTGGCCTTTCAGACATTATAATTGGCATTTCAGACATTATAATTGGCATTTCTGGCATTATAATTGGCATTTCATATATTATAATTGGCATTTCAGGCACTATTTTTGGCATTTAAGGCGCTATAGTTGGCATTTAGGGCACTATAATTGGCATTTAAGGTACTATAATAGGCATTTTAGGCACTATAATTGGCATTTCAGACACTATAAAATATTAACAAATAACTGTAATAATTTAGATATTTTTAAAACTATAACAATCAATTTCAAATATTTAGATATTTTTGACATGGATACTTATAAAATATTAACAATCAACTCTAAATATTTGGATAATTTTATAAAATAACAACAATCGATTTTACATTTCGATATTTTTGTCATAGATACTAATAAAATATTAACAATTAACTCTTATAATTGGCATTTCAGACATTATAATTGGCATTTCAGGCACTATATTTGGCATTTCAGGCGCTATAATTAGTAATTCAGACATTTTAATTGGCATTTCTGGCACTAAAATTGGCATTTCAGACATTATAATTGGCATTTCAGGCACTATAATTGGCATTTCAGACATTATAATTGGCATTTCATATATTATAATTGGCATTTCAGGCACTATTTTTGGCATTTAAGGCGCTATAATTGGCATTTAGGGCACTATAATTGGCATTTAAGGTACATTAATAGGCATTTTAGGCACTATAATTGGCATTACAGACACTATAAAATATTAACAAATAACTGTAATAATTGAGATATTTTTAAAACTATAACAATCAATTTCAAATATTTAGATATTTTTGACATGGATACTTATAAAATATTAACAATCAACTCTAAATATTTGGATAATTTTATAAAATAACAACAATCGATTTTACATTTCGATATTTTTGTCATAGATACTAATAAAATATTAACAATTAACTCTTATAATTGGCATTTCAGACATTATAATTGGCATTTCAGGCACTATAGTTGGCTTTTCAGACTTTATATTTGGCATTTCATACATTATTATTGGCTTTTCAGACATTATATTTGCCATTTAAGCCACTATAATTGGCATTTCAGACACTATATTTGGCATTTAAGGGACTATAATTGGCATTTAAATTACTGAAATAGGCATTTAAGCCACTATAATTGGCATTTCAGACACTATATTTGGCATTTAAGGCACTATAATTGGCATTTAAATTACTGAAATAGGATTTTTAGGCACTATAATTGGCATTTAGGGCACTAAAATTGGTATTTCAGACATAATATTTGGCATTTAAGGCACTATAATTGGCATTTCTGACACTATAATTGGCATTTCAGACATTATAATTGGCATTTCTGGCACTAAAATTGGCATTTCAGGCACTATAATTGGCATTTCAGACATTATAATTGGCATTTCTGGCATTATAATTGGCATTTCATATATTATAATTGGCATTTCAGGCACTATTTTTGGCATTTAAGGCGCTATAATTGGCATTTAGGGCACTATAATTGGCATTTAAGGTACTATAATAGGCATTTTAGGCACTATAATTGGCATTTCAGACACTATAAAATATTAACAAATAACTGTAATAATTTAGATATTTTTAAAACTATAAAAATCAATTTCAAATATTTAGATATTTTTGACATGGATACTTATAAAATATTAACAATCAACTGTAAATATTTGGATAATTTTATAATATAACAACAATCGATTTTACATTTCGATATTTTTGTCATAGATACTAATAAAATATTAACAATTAACTCTTATAATTGGCATTTCAGACATTATAATTGGCATTTCAGGCACTATATATGGCATTTCAGGCGCTATAATTAGTAATTCAGACATTTTAATTGGCATTTAAGGCACTATAATTGGCATTTCAGGCACTATAATTGGCATTTAGGGCACTAAAATTGGCATTTCAGACATAATATTTGGCATTTAAGGCACTATAATTAGCATTTCTGGCACTATAATTGGCATTTCAGACATTATAATTGGCATTTCAGGCACTATATTTGGCATTTCAGGCGATATAATTGGCATTTAGGGCACTAAAATTGGTATTTCAGACATAATATTTGGCATTTAAGGCACTATAATTAGCATTTCTGGCACTATAATTGGCATTTCAGACATTATAATTGGCATTTCTGGCACTAAAATTGGCATTTCAGACATTATAATTGGCATTTCAGGCACTATAATTGGCCTTTCAGACATTATAATTGGCATTTCAGACATTATAATTGGCATTTCTGGCATTATAATTGGCATTTCATATATTATAATTGGCATTTCAGGCACTATTTTTGGCATTTAAGGCGCTATAGTTGGCATTTAGGGCACTATAATTGGCATTTAAGGTACTATAATAGGCATTTTAGGCACTATAATTGGCATTTCAGACACTATAAAATATTAACAAATAACTGTAATAATTTAGATATTTTTAAAACTATAACAATCAATTTCAAATATTTAGATATTTTTGACATGGATACTTATAAAATATTAACAATCAACTCTAAATATTTGGATAATTTTATAAAATAACAACAATCGATTTTACATTTCGATATTTTTGTCATAGATACTAATAAAATATTAACAATTAACTCTTATAATTGGCATTTCAGACATTATAATTGGCATTTCAGGCACTATATTTGACATTTCAGGCGCTATAATTAGTAATTCAGACATTTTAATTGGCATTTCTGGCACTAAAATTGGCATTTCAGACATTATAATTGGCATTTCAGGCACTATAATTGGCATTTCAGACATTATAATTGGCATTTCATATATTATAATTGGCATTTCAGGCACTATTTTTGGCATTTAAGGCGCTATAATTGGCATTTAGGGCACTATAATTGGCATTTAAGGTACATTAATAGGCATTTTAGGCACTATAATTGGCATTACAGACACTATAAAATATTAACAAATAACTGTAATAATTTAGATATTTTTAAAACTATAACAATCAATTTCAAATATTTAGATATTTTTGACATGGATACTTATAAAATATTAACAATCAACTCTAAATATTTGGATAATTTTATAAAATAACAACTATAGATTTTACATTTCGATATTTTTGTCATAGATACTAATAAAATATTAACAATTAACTCTTATAATTGGCATTTCAGACATTATAATTGGCATTTCAGGCACTATATTTGGCATTTCAGGTGCTATAATTAGTAATTCAGACATTTTAATTGGCATTTAAGGCACTATAATTGGCATTTCAGACATTATAATTGGCATTTCAGATATTATAATTGGCATTTCAGGCACTATTTTTGGCATTTAAGGCGCTATAATTGGCATTTAGGGCACTAAAATTGGCATTTCAGACATAATATTTGGCATTTAAGGCACTATAATTGGCATTTCTGGCACTATAATTGGCATTTCAAACATTATAATTGGCATTTCTGGCACTATAATTGGAATTTCAGACATTATAATTGGCATTTCAGGCACTATAATTGGCATTTCAGGCACTATAGTTGGCTTTTCAGACTTTATATTTGGCATTTCATACATTATTATTGGCTTTTCAGACATTATTTTTGGCATTTAAGCCACTATAATTGGCATTTCAGACACTATATTTGGCATTTAAGGGACTATAATTGGCATTTAAATTACTGAAATAGGCATTTAAGCCACTATAATTGGCATTTCAGACACTATATTTGGCATTTAAGGCACTATAATTGGCATTTAAATTACTGAAATAGGATTTTTAGGCATTATAATTGGCATTTAGGGCACTAAAATTGGTATTTCAGACATAATATTTGGCATTTAAGGCACTATAATTGGCATTTCTGACACTATAATTGGCATTTCAGACATTATAATTGGCATTTCTGGCACTAAAATTGGCATTTCAGGCACTATAATTGGCATTTCAGACATTATAATTGGCATTTCTGGCATTATAATTGGCATTTCATATATTATAATTGGCATTTCAGGCACTATTTTTGGCATTTAAGGCGCTATAATTGGCATTTAGGGCACTATAATTGGCATTTAAGGTACTATAATAGGCATTTTAGGCACTATAATTGGCATTTCAGACACTATAAAATATTAACAAATAACTGTAATAATTTAGATATTTTTAAAACTATAAAAATCAATTTCAAATATTTAGATATTTTTGACATGGATACTTATAAAATATTAACAATCAACTGTAAATATTTGGATAATTTTATAAAATAACAACAATCGATTTTACATTTCGATATTTTTGTCATAGATACTAATAAAATATTAACAATTAACTCTTATAATTGGCATTTCAGACATTATAATTGGCATTTCAGGCACTATATATGGCATTTCAGGCGCTATAATTAGTAATTCAGACATTTTAATTGGCATTTAAGGCACTATAATTGGCATTTCAGGCACTATAATTGGCATTTAGGGCACTAAAATTGGCATTTCAGACATAATATTTGGCATTTAAGGCACTATAATTAGCATTTCTGGCACTATAATTGGCATTTCAGACATTATAATTGGCATTTCAGGCACTATATTTGGCATTTCAGGCGATATAATTGGCATTTAGGGCACTAAAATTGGTATTTCAGACATAATATTTGGCATTTAAGGCACTATAATTAGCATTTCTGGCACTATAATTGGCATTTCAGACATTATAATTGGCATTTCTGGCACTAAAATTGGCATTTCAGACATTATAATTGGCATTTCAGGCACTATAATTGGCCTTTCAGACATTATAATTGGCATTTCAGACATTATAATTGGCATTTCTGGCATTATAATTGGCATTTCTGGCATTATAATTGGCATTTCATATATTATAATTGGCATTTCAGGCACTATTTTTGGCATTTAAGGCGCTATAGTTGGCATTTAGGGCACTATAATTGGCATTTAAGGTACTATAATAGGCATTTTAGGCACTATAATTGGCATTTCAGACACTATAAAATATTAACAAATAACTGTAATAATTTAGATATTTTTAAAACTATAACAATCAATTTCAAATATTTAGATATTTTTGACATGGATACTTATAAAATATTAACAATCAACTCTAAATATTTGGATAATTTTATAAAATAACAACAATCGATTTTACATTTCGATATTTTTGTCATAGATACTAATAAAATATTAACAATTAACTCTTATAATTGGCATTTCAGGCACTATATTTGGCATTTCAGGCGCTATAATTAGTAATTCAGACATTTTAATTGGCATTTCTGGCACTAAAATTGGCATTTCAGACATTATAATTGGCATTTCAGGCACTATAATTGGCATTTCAGACATTATAATTGGCATTTCTGGCATTATAATTGGCATTACATATATTATAATTGGCATTTTAGGCACTATTTTTGGCATTTAAGGCGCTATAATTGGCATTAAGGGCACTATAATTGGCATTTAAGGTACTATAATAGGCATTTTAGGCACTATAATTGGCATTACAGACACTATAAAATATTAACAAATAACTGTAATAATTTAGATATTTTTAAAACTATAACAATCAATTTCAAATATTTAGATATTTTTGACATGGATACTTATAAAATATTAACAATCAACTCTAAATATTTGGATAATTTTATAAAATAACAACTATAGATTTTACATTTCGATATTTTTGTCATAGATACTAATAAAATATTAACAATTAACTCTTATAATTGGCATTTCAGACATTATAATTGGCATTTCAGGCACTATATTTGGCATTTCAGGTGCTATAATTAGTAATGCAGACATTTTAATTGGCATTTAAGGCACTATAATTGGCATTTCAGGCACTATAATTGGCATTTAGGGCACTAAAATTGGCATTTCAGCCATAATATTTGGCATTTAAGGCACTATAATTGGCATTTCTGGCACTATAATTGGCATTTCAGACATTATAATTGGCATTTCAGGCACTATATTTGGCATTTCTGGCATTATAATTGGCATTTCAGATATTATAATTGGCATTTCAGGCACTATAATTGGCCTTTCAGACATTATAATTGGCATTTCTGGCATTATAATTGGCATTTCAGATATTATAATTGGCATTTCAGGCACTATTTTTGGCATTTAAGGCGATATAATTGGCATTTAAGGCGCTATAATTGGCATTTAGGGCACTATAATTGGCATTTAAGGTACTATATTAGGCATTTTAGGCATTATAATTGGCATTTCAGACACTAAATATTAACAAATAACTGTAATAATTTAGATATTTTTAAAACTATAACAATCAATTTTAAATATTTAGATATTTTTGACATGGATACTTATAAAATATTAACAATCAACTCTAAATATTTGGATAATTTTATAAAATAACAACAATCGATTTTACATTTCGATATTTTTGTCATAGATACTAATAAAATATTAACAATTAACTCTTATAATTGGCATTTCAGACATTATAATTGGCATTTCAGGCACTATATTTGGCATTTCAGGCGCTATAATTAGTAATTCAGACATTTTAATTGGCATTTCTGGCACTAAAATTGGCATTTCAGACATTATAATTGGCATTTCAGGCACTATAATTGGCATTTCAGACATTATAATTGGCATTTCTGGCATTATAATTGGCATTACATATATTATAATTGGCATTTTAGGCACTATTTTTGGCATTTAAGGCGCTATAATTGGCATTAAGGGCACTATAATTGGCATTTAAGGTACTATAATAGGCATTTTAGGCACTATAATTGGCATTACAGACACTATAAAATATTAACAAATAACTGTAATAATTTAGATATTTTTAAAACTATAACAATCAATTTCAAATATTTAGATATTTTTGACATGGATACTTATAAAATATTAACAATCAACTCTAAATATTTGGATAATTTTATAAAATAACAACAATCGATTTTACATTTCGATATTTTTGTCATAGATACTAATAAAATATTAAAAATTAACTCTTATAATTGGCATTTCAGACATTATAATTGGCATTTCAGGCACTATATTTGGCATTTCAGGTGCTATAATTAGTAATTCAGACATTTTAATTGGCATTTAAGGCACTATAATTGGCATTTCAGGCACTATAATTGGCATTTAGGGCACTAAAATTGGCATTTCAGACATAATATTTGGCATTTAAGGCACTATAATTGGCATTTCTGGCACTATAATTGGCATTTCAGACATTATAATTGGCATTTCAGGCACTATATTTGGCATTTCAGGCGCTATAATTGGCATTTAGGGCACTAAAATTGGTATTTCAGACATAATATTTGGCATTTAAGGCACTATAATTGGCATTTCAGACATTATAATTGGCATTTCTGGCATTATAATTGGCATTTCAGATATTATAATTGGCATTTCTGGCATTATAATTGGCATTTCATATATTATAATTGGCATTTCAGGCACTATTTTTGGCATTTAAGGCGCTATAGTTGGCATTTAGGGCACTAAAATTGGCATTTCAGACATAATATTTGGCATTTAAGGCACTATAATTGGCATTTCTGGCACTATAATTGGCATTTCAGACATTATAATTGGCATTTCAGGCACTATATTTGGCATTTCAGGCGCTATAATTGGCATTTAGGGCACTAAAATTGGTATTTCAGACATAATATTTGGCATTTAAGGCACTATAATTGGCATTTCAGACATTATAATTGGCATTTCTGGCATTATAATTGGCATTTCAGATATTATAATTGGCATTTCTGGCATTATAATTGGCATTTCATATATTATAATTGGCATTTCAGGCACTATTTTTGGCATTTAAGGCACTATAATTGGCATTTAAATTACTGAAATAGGATTTTTAGGCATTATAATTGGCATTTAGGGCACTAAAATTGGTATTTCAGACATAATATTTGGCATTTAAGGCACTATAATTGGCATTTCTGACACTATAATTGGCATTTCAGACATTATAATTGGCATTTCTGGCACTAAAATTGGCATTTCAGGCACTATAATTGGCATTTCAGACATTATAATTGGCATTTCTGGCATTATAATTGGCATTTCATATATTATAATTGGCATTTCAGGCACTATTTTTGGCATTTAAGGCGCTATAATTGGCATTTAGGGCACTATAATTGGCATTTAAGGTACTATAATAGGCATTTTAGGCACTATAATTGGCATTTCAGACACTATAAAATATTAACAAATAACTGTAATAATTTAGATATTTTTAAAACTATAAAAATCAATTTCAAATATTTAGATATTTTTGACATGGATACTTATAAAATATTAACAATCAACTGTAAATATTTGGATAATTTTATAAAATAACAACAATCGATTTTACATTTCGATATTTTTGTCATAGATACTAATAAAATATTAACAATTAACTCTTATAATTGGCATTTCAGACATTATAATTGGCATTTCAGGCACTATATATGGCATTTCAGGCGCTATAATTAGTAATTCAGACATTTTAATTGGCATTTAAGGCACTATAATTGGCATTTCAGGCACTATAATTGGCATTTAGGGCACTAAAATTGGCATTTCAGACATAATATTTGGCATTTAAGGCACTATAATTAGCATTTCTGGCACTATAATTGGCATTTCAGACATTATAATTGGCATTTCAGGCACTATATTTGGCATTTCAGGCGATATAATTGGCATTTAGGGCACTAAAATTGGTATTTCAGACATAATATTTGGCATTTAAGGCACTATAATTAGCATTTCTGGCACTATAATTGGCATTTCAGACATTATAATTGGCATTTCTGGCACTAAAATTGGCATTTCAGACATTATAATTGGCATTTCAGGCACTATAATTGGCCTTTCAGACATTATAATTGGCATTTCAGACATTATAATTGGCATTTCTGGCATTATAATTGGCATTTCTGGCATTATAATTGGCATTTCATATATTATAATTGGCATTTCAGGCACTATTTTTGGCATTTAAGGCGCTATAGTTGGCATTTAGGGCACTATAATTGGCATTTAAGGTACTATAATAGGCATTTTAGGCACTATAATTGGCATTTCAGACACTATAAAATATTAACAAATAACTGTAATAATTTAGATATTTTTAAAACTATAACAATCAATTTCAAATATTTAGATATTTTTGACATGGATACTTATAAAATATTAACAATCAACTCTAAATATTTGGATAATTTTATAAAATAACAACAATCGATTTTACATTTCGATATTTTTGTCATAGATACTAATAAAATATTAACAATTAACTCTTATAATTGGCATTTCAGACATCATAATTGGCATTTCAGGCACTATATTTGGCATTTCAGGCGCTATAATTAGTAATTCAGACATTTTAATTGGCATTTCTGGCACTAAAATTGGCATTTCAGACATTATAATTGGCATTTCAGGCACTATAATTGGCATTTCAGACATTATAATTGGCATTTCATATATTATAATTGGCATTTCAGGCACTATTTTTGGCATTTAAGGCGCTATAATTGGCATTTAGGGCACTATAATTGGCATTTAAGGTACATTAATAGGCATTTTAGGCACTATAATTGGCATTACAGACACTATAAAATATTAACAAATAACTGTAATAATTTAGATATTTTTAAAACTATAACAATCAATTTCAAATATTTAGATATTTTTGACATGGATACTTATAAAATATTAACAATCAACTCTAAATATTTGGATAATTTTATAAAATAACAACTATAGATTTTACATTTCGATATTTTTGTCATAGATACTAATAAAATATTAACAATTAACTCTTATAATTGGCATTTCAGACATTATAATTGGCATTTCAGGCACTATATTTGGCATTTCAGGTGCTATAATTAGTAATGCAGACATTTTAATTGGCATTTAAGGCACTATAATTGGCATTTCAGGCACTATAATTGGCATTTAGGGCACTAAAATTGGCATTTCAGCCATAATATTTGGCATTTAAGGCACTATAATTGGCATTTCTGGCACTATAATTGGCATTTCAGACATTATAATTGGCATTTCAGGCACTATATTTGGCATTTCTGGCATTATAATTGGCATTTCAGATATTATAATTGGCATTTCAGGCACTATAATTGGCCTTTCAGACATTATAATTGGCATTTCTGGCATTATAATTGGCATTTCAGATATTATAATTGGCATTTCAGGCACTATTTTTGGCATTTAAGGCGATATAATTGGCATTTAAGGCGCTATAATTGGCATTTAGGGCACTATAATTGGCATTTAAGGTACTATATTAGGCATTTTAGGCATTATAATTGGCATTTCAGACACTAAATATTAACAAATAACTGTAATAATTTAGATATTTTTAAAACTATAACAATCAATTTTAAATATTTAGATATTTTTGACATGGATACTTATAAAATATTAACAATCAACTCTAAATATTTGGATAATTTTATAAAATAACAACAATCGATTTTACATTTCGATATTTTTGTCATAGATACTAATAAAATATTAACAATTAACTCTTATAATTGGCATTTCAGACATTATAATTGGCATTTCAGGCACTATATTTGGCATTTCAGGCGCTATAATTAGTAATTCAGACATTTTAATTGGCATTTCTGGCACTAAAATTGGCATTTCAGACATTATAATTGGCATTTCAGGCACTATAATTGGCATTTCAGACATTATAATTGGCATTTCTGGCATTATAATTGGCATTACATATATTATAATTGGCATTTTAGGCACTATTTTTGGCATTTAAGGCGCTATAATTGGCATTAAGGGCACTATAATTGGCATTTAAGGTACTATAATAGGCATTTTAGGCACTATAATTGGCATTACAGACACTATAAAATATTAACAAATAACTGTAATAATTTAGATATTTTTAAAACTATAACAATCAATTTCAAATATTTAGATATTTTTGACATGGATACTTATAAAATATTAACAATCAACTCTAAATATTTGGATAATTTTATAAAATAACAACAATCGATTTTACATTTCGATATTTTTGTCATAGATACTAATAAAATATTAAAAATTAACTCTTATAATTGGCATTTCAGACATTATAATTGGCATTTCAGGCACTATATTTGGCATTTCAGGTGCTATAATTAGTAATTCAGACATTTTAATTGGCATTTAAGGCACTATAATTGGCATTTCAGGCACTATAATTGGCATTTAGGGCACTAAAATTGGCATTTCAGACATAATATTTGGCATTTAAGGCACTATAATTGGCATTTCTGGCACTATAATTGGCATTTCAGACATTATAATTGGCATTTCAGGCACTATATTTGGCATTTCAGGCGCTATAATTGGCATTTAGGGCACTAAAATTGGTATTTCAGACATAATATTTGGCATTTAAGGCACTATAATTGGCATTTCAGACATTATAATTGGCATTTCTGGCATTATAATTGGCATTTCAGATATTATAATTGGCATTTCAGGCACTATTTTTGGCATTTAAGGCGCTATAATTGGCATTTAGGGCACTATAATTGGCATTTAAGGTACTATAATAGGCATTTTAGGCACTATAATTGGCATTTCAGACACTATAAAATATTAACAAATAACTGTAATAATTTAGATATTTTTAAAACTATAACAATCAATTTCAAATATTTAGATATTTTTGACATGGATACTTATAAAATATTAACAATCAACTCTAAATATTTGGATAATTTTATAAAATAACAACAATCGATTTTACATTTCGATATTTTTGTCATAGATACTAATAAAATATTAACAATTAACTCTTATAATTGGCATTTCAGACATTATAATTGGCATTTCAGGCACAATATTTGGCATTTCAGGCGCTATAATTAGTAATTCAGACATTTTAATTGGCATTTCTGGCACTAAAATTGGCATTTCAGACATTATAATTGGCATTTCAGGCACTATAATTGGCATTTCAGACATTATAATTGGCATTTCTGGCATTATAATTGGCATTTGATATATTATAATTGGCATTTCAGGCACTATTTTTGGCATTTAAGGCGCTATAATTGGCATTTAGGGCACTATAATTGGCATTTAAGGTGCTATAATAGGCATTTTAGGCACTATAATTGGCATTTCAGACACTATAAAATATTAACAAATAACTGTAATAATTTAGATATTTTTAAAACTATAACAATCAATTTCAAATATTTAGATATTTTTGACATGGATACTTATAAAATATTAACAATCAACTCTAAATATTTGGATAATTTTATAAAATAACAACAATCGATTTTACATTTCGATATTTTTGTCATAGATACTAATAAAATATTAACAATTAACTCTTATAATTGGCATTTCAGACATTATAATTGGCATTTCAGGCACTATATATGGCATTTCAGGTGCTATAATTAGTGATTCAGACATTTTAATTGGCATTTAAGGCACTATAATTGGCATTTCAGGCACTATAATTGGCATTTAGGGCACTAAAATTGGCATTTCAGACATAATATTTGGCATTTAAGGCACTATATTGGCATTTCTGGCACTATAATTGGCATTTCAGACATTATAATTGGCATTTCAGGCACTATATTTGGCATTTCTGGCATTATAATTGGCATTTCAGGCACTATAATTGGCATTTCAGACATTATTATTGGCATTTCTGGCATTATAATTGGCATTTCAGACACTATATTTGGCATTTCAGGCGCTATAATTAGTAATTCAGACATTTTAATTGGCATTTCTGGCACTAAAATTGGCATTTCAGACATTATAATTGGCATTTCAGGCACTATAATTGGCATTTCAGACATTATTATTGGCATTTCTGGCATTATAATTGGCATTTCATATATTATAATTGGCATTTCAGGCAC
This sequence comes from Troilus luridus, assembly GCA_964056705.1. NCBI lineage: Eukaryota > Metazoa > Arthropoda > Insecta > Hemiptera > Pentatomidae > Troilus > Troilus luridus. The sequence goes on along the minus strand of CAXKTH010000163.1, from coordinate 1,570,110 downwards.
TATTTTTGGCATTTAAGGCGCTATAATTGGCATTTAGGGCACTATAATTGGCATTTAAGGTACTATAATAGGCATTTTAGGCACTATAATTGGCATTTCAGACACTATAAAATATTAACAAATAACTGTAATAATTTAGATATTTTTAAAACTTTAACAATCAATTTTAAATATTTAGATATTTTTGACATGGATACTTATAAAATATTAACAATCAACTCTAAGTATTTGGATAATTTTATAAAATAACAACAATCGATTTTACATTTCGATATTTTTGTCATAGATACTAATAAAATATTAACAATTAACTCTTATAATTGGCATTTCAGACATTATAATTGGCATTTCAGGCACTATATTTGGCATTTTAGGCGCTATAATTAGTAATTCAGACATTTTAATTGGCATTTAAGGCACTATAATTGGCATTTCTGGCACTATAATTGGCATTTCAGACATTATAATTGGCATTTCAGGCACTATATTTGGCATTTCAGGCGCTATAATTGGCATTTAGGGCACTAAAATTGGTATTTCAGACATAATATTTGGCATTTAAGGCACTATAATTGGCATTTCTGGCACTATAATTGGCATTTCAGACATTATAATTGGCATTTCTGGCACTAAAATTGGCATTTCAGACATTATAATTGGCATTTCAGGCACTATAATTGGCATTTCAGACATTATAATTGGCATTTCAGACATTATAATTGGCATTTCAGGCACTATATTTGGCATTTTAGGCGCTATAATTAGTAATTCAGACATTTTAATTGGCATTTAAGGCACTATAATTGGAATTTCAGGCACTATAATTGGCATTTAGGGCACTAAAATTGGCATTTCAGACATAATATTTGGCATTTAAGGCACTATAATTGGCATTTCTGGCACTATAATTGGCATTTCAGACATTATAATTGGCATTTCAGGCACTATATTTGGCATTTCAGGCGCTATAATTGGCATTTAGGGCACTAAAATTGGTATTTCAGACATAATATTTGGCATTTAAGGCACTATAATTGGCATTTCTGGCACTATAATTGGCATTTCAGACATTATAATTGGCATTTCAGGCACTATAATTGGCATTTCAGACATTATAATTGGCATTTCAGATATTATAATTGGCATTTCAGGCACTATTTTTGGCATTTAAGGCGCTATAATTGGCATTTAGGGCACTAAAATTGGCATTTCAGACATAATATTTGGCATTTAAGGCACTATAATTGGCATTTCTGGCACTATAATTGGCCTTTCAGACATTATAATTGGCATTTCTGGCATTATAATTGGCATTTCAGATATTATAATTGGCATTTCAGGCACTATTTTTGGCATTTCAGGCACTAAAATTGGCATTTAGGGCACTAAAATTGGCATTTCAGACATAATATTTGGCATTTAAGGCACTGTAATTGGCATTTCTGGCACTATAATTGGCATTTCAGACACTATAAAATATTAACAAATAACTGTAATAATTTAGATATTTTTAAAACTATAACAATCAATTTCAAATATTTAGATATTTTTGACATGGATACTTATAAAATATTAACAATCAACTCTAAATATTTGGATAATTTTATAAAATAACAACAATCGATTTTACATTTCGATATTTTTGTCATAGATACTAATAAAATATTAACAATTAACTCTTATAATTGGCATTTCAGACATTATAATTGGCATTTCAGGCACAATATTTGGCATTTCAGGCGCTATAATTAGTAATTCAGACATTTTAATTGGCATTTCTGGCACTAAAATTGGCATTTCAGACATTATAATTGGCATTTCAGGCACTATAATTGGCATTTCAGACATTATAATTGGCATTTCTGGCATTATAATTGGCATTTGATATATTATAATTGGCATTTCAGGCACTATTTTTGGCATTTAAGGCGCTATAATTGGCATTTAGGGCACTATAATTGGCATTTAAGGTACTATAATAGGCATTTTAGGCACTATAATTGGCATTTCTGGCACTATAATTGGCATTTCAGACATTATAATTGGCATTTCAGGCACTATAATTGGCATTTCAGACATTATAATTGGCATTTCAGATATTATAATTGGCATTTCAGGCACTATTTTTGGCATTTAAGGCGCTATAATTGGCATTTAGGGCACTAAAATTGGCATTTCAGACATAATAATTGGCATTTCAGACATTATAATTGGCATTTCTGGCATTATAATTGGCATTTCATATATTATAATTGGCATTTCAGGCACTATTTTTGGCATTTAAGGCGCTATAATTGGCATTTAGGGCACTATAATTGGCATTTAAGGTACTATAATAGGCATTTTAGGCACTATAATTGGCATTTCAGACAATATAAAATATTAACAAATAACTGTAATAATTTAGATATTTTTAAAACTATAACAATCAATTTCAAATATTTAGATATTTTTGACATGGATACTTATAAAATATTAACAATCAACTCTAAATATTTGGATAGTTTTATAAAATAACAACAATCGATTTTACATTTCGATATTTTTGTCATAGATACTAATAAAATATTAACAATTAACTCTTATAATTGGCATTTCAGACATTATAATTGGCATTTCAGGCACTATATTTGGCATTTCAGGTGCTATAATTAGTAATTCAGACATTTTAATTGGCATTTAAGGCACTATAATTGGAATTTCAGGCACTATAATTGGCATTTAGGGCACTAAAATTGGCATTTCAGACATAATATTTGGCATTTAAGGCACTATATTGGCATTTCTGGCACTATAATTGGCATTTCAGACATTATAATTGGCATTTCAGGCACAATATTTGGCATTTCAGGCGCTATAATTAGTAATTCAGACATTTTAATTGGCATTTCTGGCACTAAAATTGGCATTTCAGACATTATAATTGGCATTTCAGGCACTATAATTGGCATTTCAGACATTATAATTGGCATTTCTGGCATTATAATTGGCATTTCATATATTATAATTGGCATTTCAGGCACTATTTTTGGCATTTAAGGCGCTATAATTGGCATTTAGGGCACTATAATTGGCATTTAAGGTACTATAATAGGCATTTTAGGCACTATAATTGGCATTTCAGACACTATAAAATATTAACAAATAACTGTAATAATTTAGATATTTTTAAAACTATAACAATCAATTTCAAATATTTAGATATTTTTGACATGGATACTTATAAAATATTAACAATCAACTCTAAATATTTGGATAGTTTTATAAAATAACAACAATCGATTTTACATTTCGATATTTTTGTCATAGATACTAATAAAATATTAACAATTAACTCTTATAATTGGCATTTCAGACATTATAATTGGCATTTCAGGCACTATATTTGGCATTTCAGGTGCTATAATTAGTAATTCAGACATTTTAATTGGCATTTAAGGCACTATAATTGGAATTTCAGGCACTATAATTGGCATTTAGGGCACTAAAATTGGCATTTCAGACATAATATTTGGCATTTAAGGCACTATATTGGCATTTCTGGCACTATAATTGGCATTTCAGACATTATAATTGGCATTTCAGGCACTATATTTGGCATTTCTGGCATTATAATTGGCATTTCAGATATTATAATTGGCATTTCAGGCACTATTTTTGGCATTTAAGGCGCTATAATTAGCATTTAGGGCACTAAAATTGGCATTTCAGACATAATATTTGGCATTTAAGGCACTATAATTGGCATTTCAGGCACTATAATTGGCATTTAGGGCACTAAAATTGGCATTTCAGACATAATATTTGGCATTTAAGGCACTATATTGGCATTTCTGGCACTATAATTGGCATTTCAGACATTATAATTGGCATTTCAGGCACTATATTTGGCATTTCTGGCATTATAATTGGCATTTCAGGCACTATAATTGGCATTTCAGACATTATTATTGGCATTTCTGGCATTATAATTGGCATTTCAGACACTATATTTGGCATTTCAGGCGCTATAATTAGTAATTCAGACATTTTAATTGGCATTTCTGGCACTAAAATTGGCATTTCAGACATTATAATTGGCATTTCAGGCACTATATTTGGCATTTTAGGCGCTATAATTAGTAATTCAGACATTTTAATTGGCATTTAAGGCACTAAAATTGGCATTTCAGACTTAATATTTAGCATTTTAGGCACTATAGTTGGCTTTTCAGACTTTATATTTGGCATTTCATACATTATTATTGGCTTTTCAGACATTATATTTGGCATTTAAGCCACTATAATTGGCATTTCAGACACTATATTTGGCATTTAAGGCACTATAATTGGCATTTAAATTACTGAAATAGGCATTTAAGCCACTATAATTGGCATTTCAGACACTATATTTGGCATTTAAGGCACTCTAATTGGCATTTAAATTACTGAAATAGGCATTTTAGGCACTATAATTGGCATTTAGGGCACTAAAATTGGTATTTTAGACATAATATTTGGCATTTAAGGCACTATAATTGGCATTTCTGACACTATAATTGGCATTTCAGACATTATAATTGGCATTTCTGGCACTAAAATTGGCATTTCAGACATTATAATTGGCATTTCAGGCACTATAATTGGCATTTCAGACATTATAATTGGCATTTCTGGCATTATAATTGGCATTTCATATATTATAATTGGCATTTCAGGCACTATTTTTGGCATTTAAGTCGCTATAATTGGCATTTAGGGCACTATAATTGGCATTTAAGGTACTATAATAGGCAGTTTAGGCACTATAATTGGCATTTCAGACACTATAAAATATTAACAAATAACTGTAATAATTTAGATATTTTTAAAACTATAACAATCAATTTCAAATATTTAGATATTTTTCACATGGATACTTATAAAATATTAACAATCAACTCTAAATATTTGGATAATTTTATAAAATAACAACAATCGATTTTACATTTCGATATTTTTGTCATAGATACTAATAAAATATTAAAAATTAACTCTTATAATTGGCATTTCAGACATTATAATTGGCATTTCAGGCACTATATTTGGCATTTCAGGTGCTATAATTAGTAATTCAGACATTTTAATTGGCATTTAAGGCACTATAATTGGCATTTCAGGCACTATAATTGGCATTAAGGCACTAAAATTGGCATTTCAGACATAATATTTGGCATTTAAGGCACTATAATTGGCATTTCTGGCACTATAATTGGCATTTCAGACATTATAATTGGCATTTCAGGCACTATATTTGGCATTTCAGGCGCTATAATTGGCATTTAGGGCACTAAAATTGGTATTTCAGACATAATATTTGGCATTTAAGGCACTATAATTGGCATTTCTGGCACTATAATTGGCATTTCAGACATTATAATTGGCATTTCTGGCACTAAAATTGGCATTTCAGACATTATAATTGGCATTTCAGGCACTATAATTGGCATTTCAGACATTATAATTGGCATTTCTGGCATTATAATTGGCATTTCAGATATTATAATTGGCATTTCAGGCACTATTTTTGGCATTTAAGGCGCTATAATTGGCATTTAGGGCACTATAATTGGCATTTAAGGTACTATAATAGGCATTTTAGGCACTATAATTGGCATTTCAGACACTATAAAATATTAACAAATAACTGTAATAATTTAGATATTTTTAAAACTATAACAATCAATTTCAAATATTTAGATATTTTTGACATGGATACTTATAAAATATTAACAATCAACTCTAAATATTTGGATAATTTTATAAAATAACAACAATCGATTTTACATTTCGATATTTTTGTCATAGATACTAATAAAATATTAACAATTAACTCTTATAATTGGCATTTCAGACATTATAATTGGCATTTCAGGCACAATATTTGGCATTTCAGGCGCTATAATTAGTAATTCAGACATTTTAATTGGCATTTCTGGCACTAAAATTGGCATTTCAGACATTATAATTGGCATTTCAGGCACTATAATTGGCATTTCAGACATTATAATTGGCATTTCTGGCATTATAATTGGCATTTGATATATTATAATTGGCATTTCAGGCACTATTTTTGGCATTTAAGGGGCTATAATTGGCATTTAGGGCACTATAATTGGCATTTAAGGTACTATAATAGGCATTTTAGGCACTATAATTGGCATTTCAGACACTATAAAATATTAACAAATAACTGTAATAATTTAGATATTTTTAAAACTATAACAATCAATTTCAAATATTTAGATATTTTTGACATGGATACTTATAAAATATTAACAATCAACTCTAAATATTTGGATAATTTTATAAAATAACAACAATCGATTTTACATTTCGATATTTTTGTCATAGATACTAATAAAATATTAACAATTAACTCTTATAATTGGCATTTCAGACATTATAATTGGCATTTCAGGCACTATAATTGGCATTTCAGGCACTTTAATTGGCATTTAAGGCACTAAAATTTGCATTTCAGACTTAATATTTAGCATTTTAGGCACTATAGTTGGCTTTTCAGACTTTATATTTGGCATTTCATACATTATTATTGGCTTTTCAGACATTATATTTGGCATTTAAGCCACTATAATTGGCATTTCAGACACTATATTTGGCATTTAAGGCACTATAATTGGCATTTAAATTACTGAAATAGGCATTTAAGCCACTATAATTGGCATTTCAGACACTATATTTGGCATTTAAGGCACTCTAATTGGCATTTAAATTACTGAAATAGGCATTTTAGGCACTATAATTGGCATTTAGGGCACTAAAATTGGTATTTTAGACATAATATTTGGCATTTAAGGCACTATAATTGGCATTTCTGACACTATAATTGGCATTTCAGACATTATAATTGGCATTTCTGGCACTAAAATTGGCATTTCAGACATTATAATTGGCATTTCAGGCACTATAATTGGCATTTCAGACATTATAATTGGCATTTCTGGCATTATAATTGGCATTTCATATATTATAATTGGCATTTCAGGCACTATTTTTGGCATTTAAGGCGCTATAATTGGCATTTAGGGCACTATATTTGGCATTTAAGGTACTATAATAGCCATTTTAGGCACTATAATTGGCATTTCAGACACTATAAAATATTAACAAATAACTGTAATAATTTAGATATTTTAAAAACTATAACAATCAATTTCAAATATTTAGATATTTTTGACATGGATACTTATAAAATATTAACAATCAACTCTAAATATTTGGATAATTTTATAAAATAACAACAATCGATTTTACATTTCGATATTTTTGTCATAGATACTAATAAAATATTAAAAATTAACTCTTATAATTGGCATTTCAGACATTATAATTGGCATTTCAGGCACTATATTTGGCATTTCAGGTGCTATAATTAGTAATTCAGACATTTTAATTGGCATTTAAGGCACTATAATTGGCATTTCAGGCACTATAATTGGCATTTAGGGCACTAAAATTGGCATTTCAGACATAATATTTGGCATTTAAGGCACTATAATTGGCATTTCTGGCACTATAATTGGCATTTCAGACATTATAATTGGCATTTCAGGCACTATATTTGGCATTTCAGGCGCTATAATTGGCATTTAGGGCACTAAAATTGGTATTTCAGACATAATATTTGGCATTTAAGGCACTATAATTGGCATTTCTGGCACTATAATTGGCATTTCAGACATTATAATTGGCATTTCTGGCACTAAAATTGGCATTTCAGACATTATAATTGGCATTTCAGGCACTATAATTGGCATTTCAGACATTATAATTGGCATTTCTGGCATTATAATTGACATTTCAGATATTATAATTGGCATTTCAGGCACTATTTTTGGCATTTAAGGCGCTATGATTGGCATTTAGGGCACTAAAATTGGCATTTAAGGTACTATAATAGGCAGTTTAGGCACTATAATTGGCATTTCAGACACTATAAAATATTAACAAATAACTGTAATAATTTAGATATTTTTAAAACTATAACAATCAATTTCAAATATTTAGATATTTTTCACATGGATACTTATAAAATATTAACAATCAACTCTAAATATTTGGATAATTTTATAAAATAACAACAATCGATTTTACATTTCGATATTTTTGTCATAGATACTAATAAAATATTAAAAATTAACTCTTATAATTGGCATTTCAGACATTATAATTGGCATTTCAGGCACTATATTTGGCATTTCAGGTGCTATAATTAGTAATTCAGACATTTTAATTGGCATTTAAGGCACTATAATTGGCATTTCAGGCACTATAATTGGCATTTAGGGCACTAAAATTGGCATTTCAGACATAATATTTGGCATTTAAGGCACTATAATTGGCATTTCTGGCACTATAATTGGCATTTCAGACATTATAATTGGCATTTCAGGCACTATATTTGGCATTTCAGGCGCTATAATTGGCATTTAGGGCACTAAAATTGGTATTTCAGACATAATATTTGGCATTTAAGGCACTATAATTGGCATTTCTGGCACTATAATTGGCATTTCAGACATTATAATTGGCATTTCTGGCACTAAAATTGGCATTTCAGACATTATAATTGGCATTTCAGGCACTATAATTGGCATTTCAGACATTATAATTGGCATTTCTGGCATTATAATTGGCATTTCAGATATTATAATTGGCATTTCAGGCACTATTTTTGGCATTTAAGGCGCTATAATTGGCATTTAGGGCACTATAATTGGCATTTAAGGTACTATAATAGGCATTTTAGGCACTATAATTGGCATTTCAGACACTATAAAATATTAACAAATAACTGTAATAATTTAGATATTTTTAAAACTATAACAATCAATTTCAAATATTTAGATATTTTTGACATGGATACTTATAAAATATTAACAATCAACTCTAAATATTTGGATAATTTTATAAAATAACAACAATCGATTTTACATTTCGATATTTTTGTCATAGATACTAATAAAATATTAACAATTAACTCTTATAATTGGCATTTCAGACATTATAATTGGCATTTCAGGCACAATATTTGGCATTTCAGGCGCTATAATTAGTAATTCAGACATTTTAATTGGCATTTCTGGCACTAAAATTGGCATTTCAGACATTATAATTGGCATTTCAGGCACTATAATTGGCATTTCAGACATTATAATTGGCATTTCTGGCATTATAATTGGCATTTGATATATTATAATTGGCATTTCAGGCACTATTTTTGGCATTTAAGGGGCTATAATTGGCATTTAGGGCACTATAATTGGCATTTAAGGTACTATAATAGGCATTTTAGGCACTATAATAGGCATTTCAGACACTATAAAATATTAACAAATAACTGTAATAATTTAGATATTTTTAAAACTATAACAATCAATTTCAAATATTTAGATATTTTTGACATGGATACTTATAAAATATTAACAATCAACTCTAAATATTTGGATAATTTTATAAAATAACAACAATCGATTTTACATTTCGATATTTTTGTCATAGATACTAATAAAATATTAACAATTAACTCTTATAATTGGCATTTCAGACATTATAATTGGCATTTCAGGCACTATATTTGGCATTTCAGGTGCTATAATTAGTAATTCAGACATTTTAATTGGCATTTAAGGCACTATAATTGGCATTTCAGGCACTATAATTGGCATTTAGGGCACTAAAATTGGCATTTCAGACATAATATTTGGCATTTTAGGTGCTATAATTAGTAATTCAGACATTTTAATTGGCATTTAAGGCACTAAAATTGGCATTTCAGACTTAATATTTAGCATTTTAGGCACTATAGTTGGCTTTTCAGACTTTATATTTGGCATTTCATACATTATTATTGGCTTTTCAGACATTATATTTGGCATTTAAGCCACTATAATTGGCATTTCAGACATTATAATTGGCATTTCTGGCACTAAAATTGGCATTTCAGACATTATAATTGGCATTTCAGGCACTATAATTGGCATTTCAGACATTATAATTGGCATTTCTGGCATTATAATTGACATTTCAGATATTATAATTGGCATTTCAGGCACTATTTTTGGCATTTAAGGCGCTATGATTGGCATTTAGGGCACTAAAATTGGCATTTCAGACGTAATATTTGGCATTTAAGGCACTATAATTGGCATTTCTGGCACTATAATTGGCATTTCAAACATTATAATTGGCATTTCTGGCACTATAATTGGCATTTCAGACATTATAATTGGCATTTCAGGCACTATAATTGGCATTTCAGGCACTAAAATTGGCATTTCAGACTTAATATTTTGCATTTTAGGCACTATAGTTGGCTTTTCAGACTTTATATTTGGCATTTCATACATTATTATTGGCTTTTCAGACATTATATTTGGCATTTAAGCCACTATAATTAGAATTTCAGACACTATATTTGGCATTTAAGGCACTATAATTGGCATTAAAATACCTGAAATAGGCATTTTAGGCACTATAATTGGCATTTAGGGCACTAAAATTGGTATTTCAGACATAATATTTGGCATTTAAGGCACTATAATTGGCATTTCTGGCACTATAATTGGCATTTCAGACATTATAATTGGCATTTCTGGCACTAAAATTGGCATTTCAGACATTATAATTGGCATTTCAGGCACTATAATTGGCATTTCAGACATTATAATTGGCATTTCAGATATTATAATTGGCATTTCAGGCACTATTTTTGGCATTTAAGGCGCTATAATTGGCATTTAGGGCACTAAAATTGGCATTTCAGACATAATATTTGGCATTTAAGGCACTATAATTGGCATTTCTGGCACTATAATTGGCATTTCAAACATTATAATTGGCATTTCTGGCACTATAATTGGCATTTCAGACATTATAATTGGCATTTCAGGCACTATAATTGGCATTTCAGGCACTAAAATAGGCATTTCAGACTTAATATTTTGCATTTTAGGCACTATAGTTGGCTTTTCAGACTTTATATTTGGCATTTCTTACATTATTATTGGCTTTTCAGACATTATATTTGGCATTTAAGCCACTATAATTGGCATTTCAGACACTATATTTGGCATTTAAGGCACTATAATTGGCATTTAAATTACTGAAATAGGCATTTTAGGCACTATAATTGGCATTTAGGGCACTAAAATTGGTATTTCAGACATAATATTTGGCATTTAAGGCACTAAAATTGTCATTTCTGGCACTATAATTGGCATTTCAGACATTATAATTGGCATTTCTTGCACTAAAATTGGCATTTCAGACATTATAATTGGCATTTCATATATTATAATTGGCATTTCAGGCACTATTTTTGGCATTTAAGGCGCTATAATTGGCATTTAGGGCACTAAAATTGGCATTTCAGACATTATATTTGGCATTTAAGGCACTAAAATTTGCATTTTTGGCACTATAATTGGCATTTCAGACATTGTAATTGGCATTTCTGAAACTATAATTGGCATTTCAGACATTATAATTGGCATTTCAGGCACTATAATTGGCATTTCAGGCACTAAAATTGGCATTTCAGACATTATATTTGGCATTTAAGCCACTATAATTGGCATTTCGTACACTATAATTGGCATTTAAGGAACTATAATTGGCATTTAAGGTACTATAATAGGCATTTTAGGCACTATAATTGGCATTTCAGACACTATAAAATATTAACAAATAACTGTAATAATTTAGATATTTTTAAAACTATAACAATCAATTTCAAATATTTAGATATTTTTGACATGGATACTTATAAAATATTAACAATCAACTCTAAATATTTGGATAATTTTATAAAATAACAACAATCGATTTTACATTTCGATATTTTTGTCATAGATACTAATAAAATATTAACAATTAACTCTTATAATTGGCATTTCAGACATTATAATTGGCATTTCAGGCACTATATTTGGCATTTCAGGTGCTATAATTAGTAATTCAGACATTTTAATTGGCATTTAAGGCACTATAATTGGCATTTCAGGCACTTTAATTGGCATTTAAGGCACTAAAATTGGCATTTCAGACATTATAATTGGCATTTCTGGCATTATAATTGGCATTTCAGATATTATAATTGGCATTTCAGGCACTATTTTTGGCATTTAAGGCGCTATAATTGGCATTTAGGGCACTAAAATTGGCATTTCAGACATAATATTTGGCATTTAAGGCACTATAATTGGCATTTCTGGCACTATAATTGGCATTTCAAACATTATAATTGGCATTTCTGGCACTATAATTGGCATTTCAGACATTATAATTGGCATTTCAGGCACTATAATTGGCATTTCAGGCACTAAAATTGGCATTTCAGACTTAATATTTTGCATTTTAGGCACTATATTTGGCTTTTCAGACTTTTTATTTGGCATTTCATACATTATTATTGGCTTTTCAGACATTACATTTGGCATTTAAGCCACTATAATTGGCATTTCAGACACTATATTTGGCATTTAAGGCACTATAATTGGCATTTAAATACCTGAAATAGGCATTTTAGGCACTATAATTGGCATTTAGGGCACTAAAATTGGTATTTCAGACATAATAATTGGCATTTAAGGCACTATAATTGGCATTTCTGGCACTATAATTGGCATTTAGGGCACTAAAATTGGCATTTCAGACATAATATTTGGCATTTAAGGCACTATAATTGGCATTTCTGGCACTATAATTGGCATTTCAAACATTATAATTGGCATTTCTGGCACTATAATTGGCATTTCAGACATTATAATTGGCATTTCAGGCACTATAATTGGCATTTCAGGCACTAAAATAGGCATTTCAGACTTAATATTTTGCATTTTAGGCACTATAGTTGGCATTTCAGACTTTATATTTGGCATTTCTTACATTATTATTGGCTTTTCATACATTATATTTGGCATTTAAGCCACTATAATTGGCATTTCAGACACTATATTTGGCATTTAAGGCACTATAATTGGCATTTTAATTACTGAAATAGGCATTTTAGGCACTATAATTGGCATTTAGGGCACTAAAATTGGTATTTCAGACATAATATTTGGCATTTAAGGCACTATTTTTGGCATTTAAGGCGCTATAATTGGCATTTAGGGCACTAAAATTGGCATTTCAGACATTATATTTGGCATTTAAGGCACTAAAATTTGCATTTCTGGCACTATAATTGGCATTTCAGACATTATAATTGGCATTTCAGGCACTATATTTGGCATTTCAGGCGCTATAATTAGTAATTCAGACATTTTAATTGGCGTTTCTGGCACTAAAATTGGCATTTCAGACATTATAATTGGCATTTCAGGCGCTATAATTGGCATTTCAGACATTATAATTGGCATTACATATATTATAATTGGCATTTTAGGCACTATTTTTGGCATTTAAGGCGCTATAATTGGCATTTAGGGCAGTATAATTGGCATTTAAGGTACTATAATAGGCCTTTTAGGCACTATAATTGGCATTTCAGACACTATAAAATATTAACAAATAACTGTAATAATTTAGATATTTTTAAAACTATAACAATCAATTTCAAATATTTAGATATTTTTGACATGGATACTTATAAAATATTAACAATCAACTCTAAATATTTGGATAATTTTATAAAATAACAACAATCGATTTTACATTTCGATATTTTTGTCATAGATACTAATAAAATATTAAAAATTAACTCTTATAATTGGCATTTCAGACATTATAATTGGCATTTCAGGCACTATATTTGGCATTTCAGGTGCTATAATTAGTAATTCAGACATTTTAATTGGCATTTAAGGCACTATAATTGGCATTTCAGGCACTATAATTGGCATTTAGGGCACTAAAATTGGCATTTCAGACATAATATTTGGCATTTAAGGCACTATAATTGGCATTTCTGGCACTATAATTGGCATTTCAGACATTATAATTGGCATTTCAGGCACTATATTTGGCATTTCAGGCGCTATAATTGGCATTTAGGGCACTAAAATTGGTATTTCAGACATAATATTTGGCATTTAAGGCACTATAATTGGCATTTCAGACATTATAATTGGCATTTCTGGCATTATAATTGGCATTTCAGATATTATAATTGGCATTTCAGGCACTATTTTTGGCATTTAAGGCGCTATAATTGGCATTTAGGGCACTATAATTGGCATTTAAGGTACTATAATAGGCATTTTAGGCACTATAATTGGCATTTCAGACACTATAAAATATTAACAAATAACTGTAATAATTTAGATATTTTTAAAACTATAACAATCAATTTCAAATATTTAGATATTTTTGACATGGATACTTATAAAATATTAACAATCAACTCTAAATATTTGGATAATTTTATAAAATAACAACAATCGATTTTACATTTCGATATTTTTGTCATAGATACTAATAAAATATTAACAATTAACTCTTATAATTGGCATTTCAGACATTATAATTGGCATTTCAGGCACAATATTTGGCATTTCAGGCGCTATAATTAGTAATTCAGACATTTTAATTGGCATTTCTGGCACTAAAATTGGCATTTCAGACATTATAATTGGCATTTCAGGCACTATAATTGGCATTTCAGACATTATAATTGGCATTTCTGGCATTATAATTGGCATTTGATATATTATAATTGGCATTTCAGGCACTATTTTTGGCATTTAAGGCGCTATAATTGGCATTTAGGGCACTATAATTGGCATTTAAGGTGCTATAATAGGCATTTTAGGCACTATAATTGGCATTTCAGACACTACAAAATATTAACAAATAACTGTAATAATTTAGATATTTTTAAAACTATAACAATCAATTTCAAATATTTAGATATTTTTGACATGGATACTTATAAAATATTAACAATCAACTCTAAATATTTGGATAATTTTATAAAATAACAACAATCGATTTTACATTTCGATATTTTTGTCATAGATACTAATAAAATATTAACAATTAACTCTTATAATTGGCATTTCAGACATTATAATTGGCATTTCAGGCACTATATTTGGCATTTCAGGTGCTATAATTAGTGATTCAGACATTTTAATTGGCATTTAAGGCACTATAATTGGCATTTCAGGCACTATAATTGGCATTTAGGGCACTAAAATTGGCATTTCAGACATAATATTTGGCATTTAAGGCACTATATTGGCATTTCTGGCACTATAATTGGCATTTCAGACATTATAATTGGCATTTCAGGCACTATATTTGGCATTTCTGGCATTATAATTGGCATTTCAGGCACTATAATTGGCATTTCAGACATTATTATTGGCATTTCTGGCATTATAATTGGCATTTCAGACACTATATTTGGCATTTCAGGCGCTATAATTAGTAATTCAGACATTTTAATTGGCATTTCTGGCACTAAAATTGGCATTTCAGACATTATAATTGGCATTTCAGGCACTATAATTGGCATTTCAGACATTATTATTGGCATTTCTGGCATTATAATTGGCATTTCATATATTATAATTGGCATTTCAGGCACTATTTTTGGCATTTAAGGCGCTATAATTGGCATTTAGGGCACTATAATTGGCATTTAAGGTACTATAATAGGCATTTTAGGCACTATAATTGGCATTTCAGACACTATAAAATATTAACAAATAACTGTAATAATTTAGATATTTTTAAAACTTTAACAATCAATTTTAAATATTTAGATATTTTTGACATGGATACTTATAAAATATTAACAATCAACTCTAAGTATTTGGATAATTTTATAAAATAACAACAATCGATTTTACATTTCGATATTTTTGTCATAGATACTAATAAAATATTAACAATTAACTCTTATAATTGGCATTTCAGACATTATAATTGGCATTTCAGGCACTATATTTGGCATTTTAGGCGCTATAATTAGTAATTCAGACATTTTAATTGGCATTTAAGGCACTATAATTGGCATTTCTGGCACTATAATTGGCATTTCAGACATTATAATTGGCATTTCAGGCACTATATTTGGCATTTCAGGCGCTATAATTGGCATTTAGGGCACTAAAATTGGTATTTCAGACATAATATTTGGCATTTAAGGCACTATAATTGGCATTTCTGGCACTATAATTGGCATTTCAGACATTATAATTGGCATTTCTGGCACTAAAATTGGCATTTCAGACATTATAATTGGCATTTCAGGCACTATAATTGGCATTTCAGACATTATAATTGGCATTTCAGACATTATAATTGGCATTTCAGGCACTATATTTGGCATTTTAGGCGCTATAATTAGTAATTCAGACATTTTAATTGGCATTTAAGGCACTATAATTGGAATTTCAGGCACTATAATTGGCATTTAGGGCACTAAAATTGGCATTTCAGACATAATATTTGGCATTTAAGGCACTATAATTGGCATTTCTGGCACTATAATTGGCATTTCAGACATTATAATTGGCATTTCAGGCACTATATTTGGCATTTCAGGCGCTATAATTGGCATTTAGGGCACTAAAATTGGTATTTCAGACATAATATTTGGCATTTAAGGCACTATAATTGGCATTTCTGGCACTATAATTGGCATTTCAGACATTATAATTGGCATTTCAGGCACTATAATTGGCATTTCAGACATTATAATTGGCATTTCAGATATTATAATTGTCATTTCAGGCACTATTTTTGGCATTTAAGGCGCTATAATTGGCATTTAGGGCACTAAAATTGGCATTTCAGACATAATATTTGGCATTTAAGGCACTATAATTGGCATTTCTGGCACTATAATTGGCCTTTCAGACATTATAATTGGCATTTCTGGCATTATAATTGGCATTTCAGATATTATAATTGGCATTTCAGGCACTATTTTTGGCATTTCAGGCACTAAAATTGGCATTTAGGGCACTAAAATTGGCATTTCAGACATAATATTTGGCATTTAAGGCACTGTAATTGGCATTTCTGGCACTATAATTGGCATTTCAGACACTATAAAATATTAACAAATAACTGTAATAATTTAGATATTTTTAAAACTATAACAATCAATTTCAAATATTTAGATATTTTTGACATGGATACTTATAAAATATTAACAATCAACTCTAAATATTTGGATAATTTTATAAAATAACAACAATCGATTTTACATTTCGATATTTTTGTCATAGATACTAATAAAATATTAACAATTAACTCTTATAATTGGCATTTCAGACATTATAATTGGCATTTCAGGCACAATATTTGGCATTTCAGGCGCTATAATTAGTAATTCAGACATTTTAATTGGCATTTCTGGCACTAAAATTGGCATTTCAGACATTATAATTGGCATTTCAGGCACTATAATTGGCATTTCAGACATTATAATTGGCATTTCTGGCATTATAATTGGCATTTGATATATTATAATTGGCATTTCAGGCACTATTTTTGGCATTTAAGGCGCTATAATTGGCATTTAGGGCACTATAATTGGCATTTAAGGTACTATAATAGGCATTTTAGGCACTATAATTGGCATTTCTGGCACTATAATTGGCATTTCAGACATTATAATTGGCATTTCAGGCACTATAATTGGCATTTCAGACATTATAATTGGCATTTCAGATATTATAATTGGCATTTCAGGCACTATTTTTGGCATTTAAGGCGCTATAATTGGCATTTAGGGCACTAAAATTGGCATTTCAGACATAATAATTGGCATTTCAGACATTATAATTGGCATTTCTGGCATTATAATTGGCATTTCATATATTATAATTGGCATTTCAGGCACTATTTTTGGCATTTAAGGCGCTATAATTGGCATTTAGGGCACTATAATTGGCATTTAAGGTACTATAATAGGCATTTTAGGCACTATAATTGGCATTTCAGACAATATAAAATATTAACAAATAACTGTAATAATTTAGATATTTTTAAAACTATAACAATCAATTTCAAATATTTAGATATTTTTGACATGGATACTTATAAAATATTAACAATCAACTCTAAATATTTGGATAGTTTTATAAAATAACAACAATCGATTTTACATTTCGATATTTTTGTCATAGATACTAATAAAATATTAACAATTAACTCTTATAATTGGCATTTCAGACATTATAATTGGCATTTCAGGCACTATATTTGGCATTTCAGGTGCTATAATTAGTAATTCAGACATTTTAATTGGCATTTAAGGCACTATAATTGGAATTTCAGGCACTATAATTGGCATTTAGGGCACTAAAATTGGCATTTCAGACATAATATTTGGCATTTAAGGCACTATATTGGCATTTCTGGCACTATAATTGGCATTTCAGACATTATAATTGGCATTTCAGGCACAATATTTGGCATTTCAGGCGCTATAATTAGTAATTCAGACATTTTAATTGGCATTTCTGGCACTAAAATTGGCATTTCAGACATTATAATTGGCATTTCAGGCACTATAATTGGCATTTCAGACATTATAATTGGCATTTCTGGCATTATAATTGGCATTTCATATATTATAATTGGCATTTCAGGCACTATTTTTGGCATTTAAGGCGCTATAATTGGCATTTAGGGCACTATAATTGGCATTTAAGGTACTATAATAGGCATTTTAGGCACTATAATTGGCATTTCAGACACTATAAAATATTAACAAATAACTGTAATAATTTAGATATTTTTAAAACTATAACAATCAATTTCAAATATTTAGATATTTTTGACATGGATACTTATAAAATATTAACAATCAACTCTAAATATTTGGATAGTTTTATAAAATAACAACAATCGATTTTACATTTCGATATTTTTGTCATAGATACTAATAAAATATTAACAATTAACTCTTATAATTGGCATTTCAGACATTATAATTGGCATTTCAGGCACTATATTTGGCATTTCAGGTGCTATAATTAGTAATTCAGACATTTTAATTGGCATTTAAGGCACTATAATTGGAATTTCAGGCACTATAATTGGCATTTAGGGCACTAAAATTGGCATTTCAGACATAATATTTGGCATTTAAGGCACTATATTGGCATTTCTGGCACTATAATTGGCATTTCAGACATTATAATTGGCATTTCAGGCACTATATTTGGCATTTCTGGCATTATAATTGGCATTTCAGATATTATAATTGGCATTTCAGGCACTATTTTTGGCATTTAAGGCGCTATAATTAGCATTTAGGGCACTAAAATTGGCATTTCAGACATAATATTTGGCATTTAAGGCACTATAATTGGCATTTCAGGCACTATAATTGGCATTTAGGGCACTAAAATTGGCATTTCAGACATAATATTTGGCATTTAAGGCACTATATTGGCATTTCTGGCACTATAATTGGCATTTCAGACATTATAATTGGCATTTCAGGCACTATATTTGGCATTTCTGGCATTATAATTGGCATTTCAGGCACTATAATTGGCATTTCAGACATTATTATTGGCATTTCTGGCATTATAATTGGCATTTCAGACACTATATTTGGCATTTCAGGCGCTATAATTAGTAATTCAGACATTTTAATTGGCATTTCTGGCACTAAAATTGGCATTTCAGACATTATAATTGGCATTTCAGGCACTATATTTGGCATTTTAGGCGCTATAATTAGTAATTCAGACATTTTAATTGGCATTTAAGGCACTAAAATTGGCATTTCAGACTTAATATTTAGCATTTTAGGCACTATAGTTGGCTTTTCAGACTTTATATTTGGCATTTCATACATTATTATTGGCTTTTCAGACATTATATTTGGCATTTAAGCCACTATAATTGGCATTTCAGACACTATATTTGGCATTTAAGGCACTATAATTGGCATTTAAATTACTGAAATAGGCATTTAAGCCACTATAATTGGCATTTCAGACACTATATTTGGCATTTAAGGCACTCTAATTGGCATTTAAATTACTGAAATAGGCATTTTAGGCACTATAATTGGCATTTAGGGCACTAAAATTGGTATTTTAGACATAATATTTGGCATTTAAGGCACTATAATTGGCATTTCTGACACTATAATTGGCATTTCAGACATTATAATTGGCATTTCTGGCACTAAAATTGGCATTTCAGACATTATAATTGGCATTTCAGGCACTATAATTGGCATTTCAGACATTATAATTGGCATTTCTGGCATTATAATTGGCATTTCATATATTATAATTGGCATTTCAGGCACTATTTTTGGCATTTAAGTCGCTATAATTGGCATTTAGGGCACTATAATTGGCATTTAAGGTACTATAATAGGCAGTTTAGGCACTATAATTGGCATTTCAGACACTATAAAATATTAACAAATAACTGTAATAATTTAGATATTTTTAAAACTATAACAATCAATTTCAAATATTTAGATATTTTTCACATGGATACTTATAAAATATTAACAATCAACTCTAAATATTTGGATAATTTTATAAAATAACAACAATCGATTTTACATTTCGATATTTTTGTCATAGATACTAATAAAATATTAAAAATTAACTCTTATAATTGGCATTTCAGACATTATAATTGGCATTTCAGGCACTATATTTGGCATTTCAGGTGCTATAATTAGTAATTCAGACATTTTAATTGGCATTTAAGGCACTATAATTGGCATTTCAGGCACTATAATTGGCATTTAGGGCACTAAAATTGGCATTTCAGACATAATATTTGGCATTTAAGGCACTATAATTGGCATTTCTGGCACTATAATTGGCATTTCAGACATTATAATTGGCATTTCAGGCACTATATTTGGCATTTCAGGCGCTATAATTGGCATTTAGGGCACTAAAATTGGTATTTCAGACATAATATTTGGCATTTAAGGCACTATAATTGGCATTTCTGGCACTATAATTGGCATTTCAGACATTATAATTGGCATTTCTGGCACTAAAATTGGCATTTCAGACATTATAATTGGCATTTCAGGCACTATAATTGGCATTTCAGACATTATAATTGGCATTTCTGGCATTATAATTGGCATTTCAGATATTATAATTGGCATTTCAGGCACTATTTTTGGCATTTAAGGCGCTATAATTGGCATTTAGGGCACTATAATTGGCATTTAAGGTACTATAATAGGCATTTTAGGCACTATAATTGGCATTTCAGACACTATAAAATATTAACAAATAACTGTAATAATTTAGATATTTTTAAAACTATAACAATCAATTTCAAATATTTAGATATTTTTGACATGGATACTTATAAAATATTAACAATCAACTCTAAATATTTGGATAATTTTATAAAATAACAACAATCGATTTTACATTTCGATATTTTTGTCATAGATACTAATAAAATATTAACAATTAACTCTTATAATTGGCATTTCAGACATTATAATTGGCATTTCAGGCACAATATTTGGCATTTCAGGCGCTATAATTAGTAATTCAGACATTTTAATTGGCATTTCTGGCACTAAAATTGGCATTTCAGACATTATAATTGGCATTTCAGGCACTATAATTGGCATTTCAGACATTATAATTGGCATTTCTGGCATTATAATTGGCATTTGATATATTATAATTGGCATTTCAGGCACTATTTTTGGCATTTAAGGGGCTATAATTGGCATTTAGGGCACTATAATTGGCATTTAAGGTACTATAATAGGCATTTTAGGCACTATAATTGGCATTTCAGACACTATAAAATATTAACAAATAACTGTAATAATTTAGATATTTTTAAAACTATAACAATCAATTTCAAATATTTAGATATTTTTGACATGGATACTTATAAAATATTAACAATCAACTCTAAATATTTGGATAATTTTATAAAATAACAACAATCGATTTTACATTTCGATATTTTTGTCATAGATACTAATAAAATATTAACAATTAACTCTTATAATTGGCATTTCAGACATTATAATTGGCATTTCAGGCACTATAATTGGCATTTCAGGCACTTTAATTGGCATTTAAGGCACTAAAATTTGCATTTCAGACTTAATATTTAGCATTTTAGGCACTATAGTTGGCTTTTCAGACTTTATATTTGGCATTTCATACATTATTATTGGCTTTTCAGACATTATATTTGGCATTTAAGCCACTATAATTGGCATTTCAGACACTATATTTGGCATTTAAGGCACTATAATTGGCATTTAAATTACTGAAATAGGCATTTAAGCCACTATAATTGGCATTTCAGACACTATATTTGGCATTTAAGGCACTCTAATTGGCATTTAAATTACTGAAATAGGCATTTTAGGCACTATAATTGGCATTTAGGGCACTAAAATTGGTATTTTAGACATAATATTTGGCATTTAAGGCACTATAATTGGCATTTCTGACACTATAATTTGCATTTCAGACATTATAATTGGCATTTCTGGCACTAAAATTGGCATTTCAGACATTATAATTGGCATTTCAGGCACTATAATTGGCATTTCAGACATTATAATTGGCATTTCTGGCATTATAATTGGCATTTCATATATTATAATTGGCATTTCAGGCACTATTTTTGGCATTTAAGGCGCTATAATTGGCATTTAGGGCACTATATTTGGCATTTAAGGTACTATAATAGCCATTTTAGGCACTATAATTGGCATTTCAGACACTATAAAATATTAACAAATAACTGTAATAATTTAGATATTTTAAAAACTATAACAATCAATTTCAAATATTTAGATATTTTTGACATGGATACTTATAAAATATTAACAATCAACTCTAAATATTTGGATAATTTTATAAAATAACAACAATCGATTTTACATTTCGATATTTTTGTCATAGATACTAATAAAATATTAAAAATTAACTCTTATAATTGGCATTTCAGACATTATAATTGGCATTTCAGGCACTATATTTGGCATTTCAGGTGCTATAATTAGTAATTCAGACATTTTAATTGGCATTTAAGGCACTATAATTGGCATTTCAGGCACTATAATTGGCATTTAGGGCACTAAAATTGGCATTTCAGACATAATATTTGGCATTTAAGGCACTATAATTGGCATTTCTGGCACTATAATTGGCATTTCAGACATTATAATTGGCATTTCAGGCACTATATTTGGCATTTCAGGCGCTATAATTGGCATTTAGGGCACTAAAATTGGTATTTCAGACATAATATTTGGCATTTAAGGCACTATAATTGGCATTTCTGGCACTATAATTGGCATTTCAGACATTATAATTGGCATTTCTGGCACTAAAATTGGCATTTCAGACATTATAATTGGCATTTCAGGCACTATAATTGGCATTTCAGACATTATAATTGGCATTTCTGGCATTATAATTGACATTTCAGATATTATAATTGGCATTTCAGGCACTATTTTTGGCATTTAAGGCGCTATGATTGGCATTTAGGGCACTAAAATTGGCATTTAAGGTACTATAATAGGCAGTTTAGGCACTATAATTGGCATTTCAGACACTATAAAATATTAACAAATAACTGTAATAATTTAGATATTTTTAAAACTATAACAATCAATTTCAAATATTTAGATATTTTTCACATGGATACTTATAAAATATTAACAATCAACTCTAAATATTTGGATAATTTTATAAAATAACAACAATCGATTTTACATTTCGATATTTTTGTCATAGATACTAATAAAATATTAAAAATTAACTCTTATAATTGGCATTTCAGACATTATAATTGGCATTTCAGGCACTATATTTGGCATTTCAGGTGCTATAATTAGTAATTCAGACATTTTAATTGGCATTTAAGGCACTATAATTGGCATTTCAGGCACTATAATTGGCATTTAGGGCACTAAAATTGGCATTTCAGACATAATATTTGGCATTTAAGGCACTATAATTGGCATTTCTGGCACTATAATTGGCATTTCAGACATTATAATTGGCATTTCAGGCACTATATTTGGCATTTCAGGCGCTATAATTGGCATTTAGGGCACTAAAATTGGTATTTCAGACATAATATTTGGCATTTAAGGCACTATAATTGGCATTTCTGGCACTATAATTGGCATTTCAGACATTATAATTGGCGTTTCTGGCACTAAAATTGGCATTTCAGACATTATAATTGGCATTTCAGGCACTATAATTGGCATTTCAGACATTATAATTGGCATTTCTGGCATTATAATTGGCATTTCAGATATTATAATTGGCATTTCAGGCACTATTTTTGGCATTTAAGGCGCTATAATTGGCATTTAGGGCACTATAATTGGCATTTAAGGTACTATAATAGGCATTTTAGGCACTATAATTGGCATTTCAGACACTATAAAATATTAACAAATAACTGTAATAATTTAGATATTTTTAAAACTATAACAATCAATTTCAAATATTTAGATATTTTTGACATGGATACTTATAAAATATTAACAATCAACTCTAAATATTTGGATAATTTTATAAAATAACAACAATCGATTTTACATTTCGATATTTTTGTCATAGATACTAATAAAATATTAACAATTAACTCTTATAATTGGCATTTCAGACATTATAATTGGCATTTCAGGCACAATATTTGGCATTTCAGGCGCTATAATTAGTAATTCAGACATTTTAATTGGCATTTCTGGCACTAAAATTGGCATTTCAGACATTATAATTGGCATTTCAGGCACTATAATTGGCATTTCAGACATTATAATTGGCATTTCTGGCATTATAATTGGCATTTGATATATTATAATTGGCATTTCAGGCACTATTTTTGGCATTTAAGGGGCTATAATTGGCATTTAGGGCACTATAATTGGCATTTAAGGTACTATAATAGGCATTTTAGGCACTATAATAGGCATTTCAGACACTATAAAATATTAACAAATAACTGTAATAATTTAGATATTTTTAAAACTATAGCAATCAATTTCAAATATTTAGATATTTTTGACATGGATACTTATAAAATATTAACAATCAACTCTAAATATTTGGATAATTTTATAAAATAACAACAATCGATTTTACATTTCGATATTTTTGTCATAGATACTAATAAAATATTAACAATTAACTCTTATAATTGGCATTTCAGACATTATAATTGGCATTTCAGGCACTATATTTGGCATTTCAGGTGCTATAATTAGTAATTCAGACATTTTAATTGGCATTTAAGGCACTATAATTGGCATTTCAGGCACTATAATTGGCATTTAGGGCACTAAAATTGGCATTTCAGACATAATATTTGGCATTTTAGGTGCTATAATTAGTAATTCAGACATTTTAATTGGCATTTAAGGCACTAAAATTGGCATTTCAGACTTAATATTTAGCATTTTAGGCACTATAGTTGGCTTTTCAGACTTTATATTTGGCATTTCATACATTATTATTGGCTTTTCAGACATTATATTTGGCATTTAAGCCACTATAATTGGCATTTCAGACATTATAATTGGCATTTCTGGCACTAAAATTGGCATTTCAGACATTATAATTGGCATTTCAGGCACTATAATTGGCATTTCAGACATTATAATTGGCATTTCTGGCATTATAATTGACATTTCAGATATTATAATTGGCATTTCAGGCACTATTTTTGGCATTTAAGGCGCTATGATTGGCATTTAGGGCACTAAAATTGGCATTTCAGACGTAATATTTGGCATTTAAGGCACTATAATTGGCATTTCTGGCACTATAATTGGCATTTCAAACATTATAATTGGCATTTCTGGCACTATAATTGGCATTTCAGACATTATAATTGGCATTTCAGGCACTATAATTGGCATTTCAGGCACTAAAATTGGCATTTCAGACTTAATATTTTGCATTTTAGGCACTATAGTTGGCTTTTCAGACTTTATATTTGGCATTTCATACATTATTATTGGCTTTTCAGACATTATATTTGGCATTTAAGCCACTATAATTAGAATTTCAGACACTATATTTGGCATTTAAGGCACTATAATTGGCATTAAAATACCTGAAATAGGCATTTTAGGCACTATAATTGGCATTTAGGGCACTAAAATTGGTATTTCAGACATAATATTTGGCATTTAAGGCACTATAATTGGCATTTCTGGCACTATAATTGGCATTTCAGACATTATAATTGGCATTTCTGGCACTAAAATTGGCATTTCAGACATTATAATTGGCATTTCAGGCACTATAATTGGCATTTCAGACATTATAATTGGCATTTCAGATATTATAATTGGCATTTCAGGCACTATTTTTGGCATTTAAGGCGCTATAATTGGCATTTAGGGCACTAAAATTGGCATTTCAGACATAATATTTGGCATTTAAGGCACTATAATTGGCATTTCTGGCACTATAATTGGCATTTCAAACATTATAATTGGCATTTCTGGCACTATAATTGGCATTTCAGACATTATAATTGGCATTTCAGGCACTATAATTGGCATTTCAGGCACTAAAATAGGCATTTCAGACTTAATATTTTGCATTTTAGGCACTATAGTTGGCTTTTCAGACTTTATATTTGGCATTTCTTACATTATTATTGGCTTTTCAGACATTATATTTGGCATTTAAGCCACTATAATTGGCATTTCAGACACTATATTTGGCATTTAAGGCACTATAATTGGCATTTAAATTACTGAAATAGGCATTTTAGGCACTATAATTGGCATTTAGGGCACTAAAATTGGTATTTCAGACATAATATTTGGCATTTAAGGCACTAAAATTGTCATTTCTGGCACTATAATTGGCATTTCAGACATTATAATTGGCATTTCTTGCACTAAAATTGGCATTTCAGACATTATAATTGGCATTTCATATATTATAATTGGCATTTCAGGCACTATTTTTGGCATTTAAGGCGCTATAATTGGCATTTAGGGCACTAAAATTGGCATTTCAGACATTATATTTGGCATTTAAGGCACTAAAATTTGCATTTTTGGCACTATAATTGGCATTTCAGACATTGTAATTGGCATTTCTGAAACTATAATTGGCATTTCAGACATTATAATTGGCATTTCAGGCACTATAATTGGCATTTCAGGCACTAAAATTGGCATTTCAGACATTATATTTGGCATTTAAGCCACTATAATTGGCATTTCGTACACTATAATTGGCATTTAAGGAACTATAATTGGCATTTAAGGTACTATAATAGGCATTTTAGGCACTATAATTGGCATTTCAGACACTATAAAATATTAACAAATAACTGTAATAATTTAGATATTTTTAAAACTATAACAATCAATTTCAAATATTTAGATATTTTTGACATGGATACTTATAAAATATTAACAATCAACTCTAAATATTTGGATAATTTTATAAAATAACAACAATCGATTTTACATTTCGATATTTTTGTCATAGATACTAATAAAATATTAACAATTAACTCTTATAATTGGCATTTCAGACATTATAATTGGCATTTCAGGCACTATATTTGGCATTTCAGGTGCTATAATTAGTAATTCAGACATTTTAATTGGCATTTAAGGCACTATAATTGGCATTTCAGGCACTTTAATTGGCATTTAAGGCACTAAAATTGGCATTTCAGACATTATAATTGGCATTTCTGGCATTATAATTGGCATTTCAGATATTATAATTGGCATTTCAGGCACTATTTTTGGTATTTAAGGCGCTATAATTGGCATTTAGGGCACTAAAATTGGCATTTCAGACATAATATTTGGCATTTAAGGCACTATAATTGGCATTTCTGGCACTATAATTGGCATTTCAAACATTATAATTGGCATTTCTGGCACTATAATTGGCATTTCAGACATTATAATTGGCATTTCAGGCACTATAATTGGCATTTCAGGCACTAAAATTGGCATTTCAGACTTAATATTTTGCATTTTAGGCACTATATTTGGCTTTTCAGACTTTTTATTTGGCATTTCATACATTATTATTGGCTTTTCAGACATTACATTTGGCATTTAAGCCACTATAATTGGCATTTCAGACACTATATTTGGCATTTAAGGCACTATAATTGGCATTTAAATACCTGAAATAGGCATTTTAGGCACTATAATTGGCATTTAGGGCACTAAAATTGGTATTTCAGACATAATAATTGGCATTTAAGGCACTATAATTGGCATTTCTGGCACTATAATTGGCATTTAGGGCACTAAAATTGGCATTTCAGACATAATATTTGGCATTTAAGGCACTATAATTGGCATTTCTGGCACTATAATTGGCATTTCAAACATTATAATTGGCATTTCTGGCACTATAATTGGCATTTCAGACATTATAATTGGCATTTCAGGCACTATAATTGGCATTTCAGGCACTAAAATAGGCATTTCAGACTTAATATTTTGCATTTTAGGCACTATAGTTGGCATTTCAGACTTTATATTTGGCATTTCTTACATTATTATTGGCTTTTCATACATTATATTTGGCATTTAAGCCACTATAATTGGCATTTCAGACACTATATTTGGCATTTAAGGCACTATAATTGGCATTTTAATTACTGAAATAGGCATTTTAGGCACTATAATTGGCATTTAGGGCACTAAAATTGGTATTTCAGACATAATATTTGGCATTTAAGGCACTATTTTTGGCATTTAAGGCGCTATAATTGGCATTTAGGGCACTAAAATTGGCATTTCAGACATTATATTTGGCATTTAAGGCACTAAAATTTGCATTTCTGGCACTATAATTGGCATTTCAGACATTATAATTGGCATTTCAGGCACTATATTTGGCATTTCAGGCGCTATAATTAGTAATTCAGACATTTTAATTGGCGTTTCTGGCACTAAAATTGGCATTTCAGACATTATAATTGGCATTTCAGGCGCTATAATTGGCATTTCAGACATTATAATGTCATTTCTGGCATTATAATTGGCATTTCATATATTATAATTGGCATTTCAGGCACTATTTTTGGCATTTAAGGCGCTATAATTGGCATTTAGGGCACTATAATTGGCATTTAAGGTACTATAATAGGCATTTTAGGCACTATAATTGGCATTTCAGACACTATAAAATATTAACAAATAACTGTAATAATTTAGATATTTTTAAAACTATAACAATCAATTTCAAATATTTAGATATTTTTGACATGGATACTTATAAAATATTAACAATCAACTCTAAATATTTGGATAATTTTATAAAATAACAACAATCGATTTTACATTTCGATATTTTTGTCATAGATACTAATAAAATATTAACAATTAACTCTTATAATTGGCATTTCAGACATTATAATTGGCATTTCAGGCACAATATTTGGCATTTCAGGCGCTATAATTAGTAATTCAGACATTTTAATTGGCATTTCTGGCACTAAAATTGGCATTTCAGACATTATAATTGGCATTTCAGGCACTATAATTGGCATTTCAGACATTATAATTGGCATTTCTGGCATTATAATTGGCATTTCATATATTATAATTGGCATTTCAGGCACTATTTTTGGCATTTAAGGCGCTATAATTGGCATTTAGGGCACTATAATTGGCATTTAAGGTACTATAATAGGCATTTTAGGCACTATAATTGGCATTTCAGACACTATAAAATATTAAGAAATAACTGTAATAATTTAGATATTTTTAAAACTATAACAATCAATTTCAAATATTTAGATATTTTTGACATGGATACTTATAAAATATTAACAATCAACTCTAAATATTTGGATAGTTTTATAAAATAACAACAATCGATTTTACATTTCGATATTTTTGTCATAGATACTAATAAAATATTAACAATTAACTCTTATAATTGGCATTTCAGACATTATAATTGGCATTTCAGGCACTATATTTGGCATTTCAGGTGCTATAATTAGTAATTCAGACATTTTAATTGGCATTTAAGGCACTATAATTGGCATTTCAGGCACTATAATTGGCATTTAGGGCACTAAAATTGGCATTTCAGACATAATATTTGGCATTTAAGGCACTATATTGGCATTTCTGGCACTATAATTGGCATTTCAGACATTATAATTGGCATTTCAGGCACTATATTTGGCATTTCTGGCATTATAATTGGCATTTCAGATATTATAATTGGCATTTCAGGCACTATTTTTGGCATTTAAGGCGCTATAATTAGCATTTAGGGCACTAAAATTGGCATTTCAGACATAATATTTGGCATTTAAGGCACTATAATTGGCATTTCTGGCACTATAATTGGCATTTCAAACATTATAATTGGCATTTCAGGCACTATATTTGGCATTTTAGGCGCTATAATTAGTAATTCAGACATTTTAATTGGCATTTAAGGCACTAAAATTGGCATTTCAGACTTAATATTTAGCATTTTAGGCACTATAGTTGGCTTTTCAGACTTTATATTTGGCATTTCATACATTATTATTGGCTTTTCAGACATTATATTTGGCATTTAAGCCACTATAATTGGCATTTCAGACACTATATTTGGCATTTAAGGCACTATAATTGGCATTTAAATTACTGAAATAGGCATTTAAGCCACTATAATTGGCATTTCAGACACTATATTTGGCATTTAAGGCACTCTAATTGGCATTTAAATTACTGAAATAGGCATTTTAGGCACTATAATTGGCATTTAGGGCACTAAAATTGGTATTTTAGACATAATATTTGGCATTTAAGGCACTATAATTGGCATTTCTGACACTATAATTGGCATTTCAGACATTATAATTGGCATTTCTGGCACTAAAATTGGCATTTCAGACATTATAATTGGCATTTCAGGCACTATAATTGGCATTTCAGACATTATAATTGGCATTTCTGGCATTATAATTGGCATTTCATATATTATAATTGGCATTTCAGGCACTATTTTTGGCATTTAAGTCGCTATAATTGGCATTTAGGGCACTATAATTGGCATTTAAGGTACTATAATAGGCAGTTTAGGCACTATAATTGGCATTTCAGACACTATAAAATATTAACAAATAACTGTAATAATTTAGATATTTTTAAAACTATAACAATCAATTTCAAATATTTAGATATTTTTGACATGGATACTTATAAAATATTAACAATCAACTCTAAATATTTGGATAATTTTATAAAATAACAACAATCGATTTTACATTTCGATATTTTTGTCATAGATACTAATAAAATATTAAAAATTAACTCTTATAATTGGCATTTCAGACATTATAATTGGCATTTCAGGCACTATATTTGGCATTTCAGGTGCTATAATTAGTAATTCAGACATTTTAATTGGCATTTAAGGCACTATAATTGGCATTTCAGGCACTATAAT
The DNA here is from genome assembly GCA_964056705.1 of Troilus luridus. Lineage (NCBI taxonomy): Eukaryota > Metazoa > Arthropoda > Insecta > Hemiptera > Pentatomidae > Troilus > Troilus luridus. The sequence goes on along the minus strand of CAXKTH010000163.1, from coordinate 1,538,698 downwards.
TGGCATTTAGGGCACTAAAATTGGCATTTCAGACATAATATTTGGCATTTAAGGCACTATAATTGGCATTTCTGGCACTATAATTGGCATTTCAGACATTATAATTGGCATTTCAGGCACTATATTTGGCATTTCAGGCGCTATAATTGGCATTTAGGGCACTAAAATTGGTATTTCAGACATAATATTGGGCATTTAAGGCACTATAATTGGCATTTCTGGCACTATAATTGGCATTTCAGACATTATAATTGGCATTTCTGGCACTAAAATTGGCATTTCAGACATTATAATTGGCATTTCAGGCACTATAATTGGCATTTCAGACATTATAATTGGCATTTCTGGTATTATAATTGGCATTTCAGATATTATAATTGGCATTTCAGGCACTATTTTTGGCATTTAAGGCGCTATAATTGGCATTTAGGGCACTATAATTGGCATTTAAGGTACTATAATAGGCATTTTAGGCACTATAATTGGCATTTCAGACACTATAAAATATTAACAAATAACTGTAATAATTTAGATATTTTTAAAACTATAACAATCAATTTCAAATATTTAGATATTTTTGACATGGATACTTATAAAATATTAACAATCAACTCTAAATATTTGGATAATTTTATAAAATAACAACAATCGATTTTACATTTCGATATTTTTGTCATAGATACTAATAAAATATTAACAATTAACTCTTATAATTGGCATTTCAGACATTATAATTGGCATTTCAGGCGCTATAATTAGTAATTCAGACATTTTAATTGGCATTTCTGGCACTAAAATTGGCATTTCAGACATTATAATTGGCATTTCAGGCACTATAATTGGCATTTCAGACATTATAATTGGCATTTCTGGCATTATAATTGGCATTTGATATATTATAATTGGCATTTCAGGCACTATTTTTGGCATTTAAGGCGCTATAATTGGCATTTAGGGCACTATAATTGGCATTTAAGGTACTATAATAGGCATTTTAGGCACTATAATTGGCATTTCAGACACTATAAAATATTAACAAATAACTGTAATAATTTAGATATTTTTAAAACTATAACAATCAATTTCAAATATTTAGATATTTTTGACATGGATACTTATAAAATATTAACAATCAACTCTAAATATTTGGATAATTTTATAAAATAACAACAATCGATTTTACATTTCGATATTTTTGTCATAGATACTAATAAAATATTAACAATTAACACTTATAATTGGCATTTCAGACATTATAATTGGCATTTCAGGCACTATATTTGGCATTTTAGGCGCTATAATTAGTAATTCAGACATTTTAATTGGCATTTAAGGCACTATAATTGGCATTTCAGGCACTATAATTGGCATTTAGGGCACTAAAATTGGCATTTCAGACATAATATTTGGCATTTAAGGCACTATAATTGGCATTTCTGGCACTATAATTGGCATTTCAGACATTATAATTTGCATTTCAGGCACTATATTTGGCATTTCAGGCGCTATAATTGGCATTTAGGGCACTAAAATTGGTATTTCAGACATAATATTTGGCATTTAAGGCACTATAATTGGCATTTCTGGCACTATAATTGGCATTTCAGACATTATAATTGGCATTTCTGGCACTAAAATTGGCATTTCAGACATTATAATTGGCATTTCAGGCACTATAATTGGCATTTCAGGCACTATTTTTTGCATTTAAGGCGCTATAATTGGCATTTAGGGCACTAAAATTGGCATTTCAGACATAATATTTGGCATTTAAGGCACTATAATTGGCATTCATGGCACTATAATTGGCATTTCAAACATTATAATTGGCATTTCTGGCACTATAATTGGCATTTCAGACATTATAATTGGCATTTCAGGCACTATAATTGGCATTTCAGGCACTAAAATTGGCATTTCAGACTTAATATTTTGCATTTTAGGCACTATAGTTGGCTTTTCAGACTTTATATTTGGCATTTCATACATTATTATTGGCTTTTCAGACATTATATTTGGCATTTAAGCCACTATAATTGGCATTTCAGACACTATATATGGCATTTAAGGCACTATAATTGGCATTTAAATACCTGAAATAGGCATTTTAGGCACTATAATTGGCATTTAGGGCACTAAAATTGGTATTTCAGACATAATATTTGGCATTTAAGGCACTATAATTGGCATTTCTGGCACTATAATTGGCATTTCAGACATTATAATTGGCATTTCTGGCACTAAAATTGGCATTTCAGACATTATAATTGGCATTTCAGGCACTATAATTGGCATTTCAAACATTATAATTGGCATTTCAGATATTATAATTGGCATTTCAGGCACTATTTTTGGCATTTAAGGCGCTATAATTGGCATTTAGGGCACTAAAATTGGTCTAAAAGTCTAAAATTAGTCTCCCAAAACATTCTAATATATTTAATTGTCATGTAACCCGTAAGCAACAAGATACTTACAACAATTTTCATTTCTTCTACACTTACGTTCAGAGCATGATTGTGCCTCAGTGACCAATGCACCCTACAGGTGATGCTTACTTTTAGATTGGCTCTGAAGTTTTATTTTTGGTGGCTTATATATAATATTGCTACCATTTGTTCCAGAAAATGCCCACCTAACTATAAATGCAAAAAATATTTGAGTACTTAAGTGTTTCTCGTCATTGTGAGTGAAAAGAGAAGAAAGATTGTCAACACCAACAGAAACCAGAACACTACTTGGCATTTGAAAGATTATATTGTCTAGACCACACCTGATATCAACTCCATATGTGTCCTACCCTTTGACCTAGTTCCAGTAGTACACAAAAACATCGCTATAACCTCGAGAAATTTTTTTTTTTTATAGCACATAACAAAAAAAGTGACTGCACCCTAGGGGGTGCATTGGGAACTGACGGGTTAAGGCACTATAATTGGCATTTCTGGCACTATAATTGGCATTTCAGACATTATAATTGGCATTTCTTGCACTAAAATTGGCATTTCAGACATTATAATTGGCATTTCATATATTATAATTGGCATTTCAGGCACTATTTTTGGCATTTAAGGCGCTATAATTGGCATTTAGGGCACTAAAATTGGCATTTCAGACATTATATTTGGCATTTAAGGCACTAAAATTTGCATTTCTGGCACTATAATTGGCATTTCAGACATTATAATTGGCATTTCAGGCCATATAATTGGCATTTCAGGCACTAAAATTGGCATTTCAGACATTATATTTGGCATTTAAGCCACTATAATTGGCATTTCGTACACTATAATTGGCATTTAAGGCACTATAATTGGCATTTAAGGTAATATAATAGGCATTTTAGGCACTATAATTTGCATTTCAGACACTAAAATTTGCATTTCTGGCACTATAATTGGCATTTCAGACATTATAATTGGCATTTCTGGAACTATAATTGGCATTTCAGACATTATAATTGGCATTTCAGGCACTATAATTGGCATTTCAGGCACTAAAATTGGCATTTCAGACATTATATTTGGCATTTAAGCCACTATAATTGGCATTTCGTACACTATAATTGGCATTTAAGGCACTATAATTGGCATTTAAGGTAATATAATAGGCATTTTAGGCACTATAATTGGCATTTCAGACACTATAAAATATTAACAAATAACTGTAATAATTTAGATATTTTTAAAACTATAACAATCAATTTCAAATATTTAGATATTTTTGACATGGATACTTATAAAATATTAACAATCAACTCTAAATATTTGGATAATTTTATAAAATAACAACAATCGATTTTACATTTCGATATTTTTGTCATAGATACTAATAATATACTAACAATTAACTCTTATAATTGGCATTTCAGACATTATAATTGGCATTTCAGGCACTATATATGGCATTTCAGGCGCTATAATTAGTAATTCAGACATTTTAATTGGCATTTAAGGCACTATAATTGGCATTTCAGGCACTATAATTGGCATTTAGGGCACTAAAATTGGCATTTCAGACATAATATTTGGCATTTAAGGCACTATAATTAGCATTTCTGGCACTATAATTGGCATTTCAGACATTATAATTGGCATTTCAGGCACTATATTTGGCATTTCAGGCGATATAATTGGCATTTAGGGCACTAAAATTGGAATTTCAGACATTATAATTGGCATTTCAGGCACTATATTTGGCATTTCAGGCGCTATAATTAGTAATTCAGACATTTAAATTGGCATTTCTGGCACTAAAATTGGCATTTCAGACATTATAATTGGCATTTCAGGGACTATAATTGGCATTTCAGACATTATAATTGGCATTTCTGGCATTATAATTGGCATTTCATATATTATAAATGGCATTTCAGGCACTATTTTTGGCATTTAAGGTGCTATAATTGGCATTTAGGGCACTATAATTGGCATTTAAGGTACTATAATAGGCATTTTAGGCACTATAATTGGCATTTCAGACACTATAAAATATTAACAAATAACTGTAATAATTTAGATATTTTTAAAACTATAACAATCAATTTCAAATATTTAGATATTTTTGACATGGATACTTATAAAATATTAACAATCAACTCTAAATATTTGGATAATTTTATAAAATAACAACAATCGATTTTACATTTCGATATTTTTGTCATAGATACTAATAAAATATTAACAATTAACTCTTATAATTGGCATTTCAGACATTATAATTGGCATTTCAGGCACTATATTTGGCATTTCAGGTGCTATAATTAGTAATTCAGACATTTTAATTGGCATTTAAGGCACTATAATTGGCATTTCAGGCACTATAATTGGCATTTAGGGCACTAAAATTGGCATTTCAGACATAATATTTGGCATTTAAGGCACTATAATTGGCATTTCTGGCACTATAATTGGCATTTCAGACACTATAATTGGCATTTCAGGCACTATATTTGACATTTCTGGGATTATAATTGGCATTTCAGATATTATAATTGGCATTTCAGGCACTATTTTTTGCATTTAAGGCGCTATAATTGGCATTTAGGGCACTAAAATTGGCATTTCAGACATAATATTTGGCATTTAAGGCGTTATAATTGGCATTTCTGGCACTATAATTGGCATTTCAAACATTATAATTGGCATTTCCGGCACTATAATTGGAATTTCAGACATTATAATTGGCATTTCAGGCACTATAATTGGCATTTCAGGCACTAAAATTGGCATTTCAGACTTAATATTTTGCATTTTAGGCACTATAATTGGCATTTCTGGCACTAGACTTGGCATTTCAGACATTATAATTGGCATTTCAGGCAATATATTTGGCATTTCTGGCATTATAGTTGGCATTTCAGATATTATAATTGGCATTTCAGGCACTATTTTGGCATTTAAGGCGCTATAATTGGCATTTAGGGCACTAAAATTGGCATTTCAGACATAATATTTGGCATTTAAGGCACTATAATTGGCATTTCAAACATTATAATTGGCATTTCTGGCACTATAATTGGAATTTCAGACATTATAATTGGCATTTCAGGCACTATAAATGGCATTTCAGGCACTAAAATTGGCATTTCAGACTTAATATTTTGCATTTTAGGCACTATAGTTGGCTTTTCAGACTTTATATTTGGCATTTCATACATTATTATTGGCTTTTCAGACATTATATTTGGCATTTAAGCCACTATAATTGGCATTTCAGACAATATATTTGGCATTTAAGGCACTATAATTGGCATTTAAATTACTGAAATAGGCATTTTAGGCACTATAATTGGCATTTAGAACACTAAAATTGGCATTTCAGACATTATATTTGGCATTCAAGGCACTAAAATTTGCATTTCTGGCACTATAATTGGCATTTCAGACATTATAATTGGCATTTCTGGAACTATAATTGGCATTTCAGACATTATAATTGGCATTTCAGGCACTATAATTGGCATTTCAGGCACTAAAATTGGCATTTCAGACATTATATTTGGCATTTAAGCCACTATAATTGGCATTTCGTACACTATAATTGGCATTTAAGGCACTATAATTGGCATTTAAGGTAATATAATAGGCATTTTAGGCACTATAATTGGCATTTCAGACACTATAAAATATTAACAAATAACTGTAATAATTTAGATATTTTTAAAACTATAACAATCAATTTCAAATATTTAGATATTTTTGACGTGGATACTTATAAAATATTAACAATCAACTCTAAATATTTGGATAATTTTATAAAATAACAACAATCGATTTTACATTTCGATATTTTTGTCATAGATACTAATAAAATATTAACAATTAACTCTTATAATTGGCATTTCAGGCACTATATTTGGCATTTCAGGTGCTATAATTAGTAATTCAGACATTTTAATTGGCATTTAGAACACTAAAATTGGCATTTCAGACATTATATTTGGCATTCAAGGCACTAAAATTTGCATTTCTGGCACTATAATTGGCATTTCAGACATTATAATTGGCATTTCTGGAACTATAATTGGCATTTCAGACATTATAATTGGCATTTCAGGCACTATAATTGGCATTTCAGGCACTAAAATTGGCATTTCAGACATTATATTTGGCATTTAAGCCACTATAATTGGCATTTCGTACACTATAATTGGCATTTAAGGCACTATAATTGGCATTTAAGGTAATATAATAGGCATTTTAGGCACTATAATTGGCATTTCAGACACTATAAAATATTAACAAATAACTGTAATAATTTAGATATTTTTAAAACTATAACAATCAATTTCAAATATTTAGATATTTTTGACGTGGATACTTATAAAATATTAACAATCAACTCTAAATATTTGGATAATTTTATAAAATAACAACAATCGATTTTACATTTCGATATTTTTGTCATAGATACTAATAAAATATTAACAATTAACTCTTATAATTGGCATTTCAGACATTATAATTGGCATTTCAGGCACTATATATGGCATTTCAGGCGCTATAATTAGTAATTCAGACATTTTAATTGGCATTTAAGGCACTATAATTGGCATTTCAGGCACTATAATTCGCATTTAGGGCACTAAAATTGGCATTTCAGACATAATATTTGGCATTTAAGGCACTATACTTAGCATTTCTGGCACTATAATTGGCATTTCAGACATTATAAATGGCATTTCAGGCACTATATTTGGCATTTAAGGCGCTATAATTGGCATTTAGGGCACTAAAATTGGCATTTCAGACATTATATTTGGCATTTAAGGCACTAAAATTTGCATTTCTGGCACTATAATTGGCATTTCAGACATTATAATTGGCATTTCAGGCCATATAATTGGCATTTCAGGCACTAAAATTGGCATTTCAGACATTATATTTGGCATTTAAGCCACTATAATTGGCATTTCGTACACTATAATTGGCATTTAAGGCACTATAATTGGCATTTAAGGTAATATAATAGGCATTTTAGGCACTATAATTTGCATTTCAGACACTAAAATTTGCATTTCTGGCACTATAATTGGCATTTCAGACATTATAATTGGCATTTCTGGAACTATAATTGGCATTTCAGACATTATAATTGGCATTTCAGGCACTATAATTGGCATTTCAGGCACTAAAATTGGCATTTCAGACATTATATTTGGCATTTAAGCCACTATAATTGGCATTTCGTACACTATAATTGGCATTTAAGGCACTATAATTGGCATTTAAGGTAATATAATAGGCATTTTAGGCACTATAATTGGCATTTCAGACACTATAAAATATTAACAAATAACTGTAATAATTTAGATATTTTTAAAACTATAACAATCAATTTCAAATATTTAGATATTTTTGACATGGATACTTATAAAATATTAACAATCAACTCTAAATATTTGGATAATTTTATAAAATAACAACAATCGATTTTACATTTCGATATTTTTGTCATAGATACTAATAATATACTAACAATTAACTCTTATAATTGGCATTTCAGACATTATAATTGGCATTTCAGGCACTATATATGGCATTTCAGGCGCTATAATTAGTAATTCAGACATTTTAATTGGCATTTAAGGCACTATAATTGGCATTTCAGGCACTATAATTGGCATTTAGGGCACTAAAATTGGCATTTCAGACATAATATTTGGCATTTAAGGCACTATAATTAGCATTTCTGGCACTATAATTGGCATTTCAGACATTATAATTGGCATTTCAGGCACTATATTTGGCATTTCAGGCGATATAATTGGCATTTAGGGCACTAAAATTGGAATTTCAGACATTATAATTGGCATTTCAGGCACTATATTTGGCATTTCAGGCGCTATAATTAGTAATTCAGACATTTAAATTGGCATTTCTGGCACTAAAATTGGCATTTCAGACATTATAATTGGCATTTCAGGGACTATAATTGGCATTTCAGACATTATAATTGGCATTTCTGGCATTATAATTGGCATTTCATATATTATAAATGGCATTTCAGGCACTATTTTTGGCATTTAAGGTGCTATAATTGGCATTTAGGGCACTATAATTGGCATTTAAGGTACTATAATAGGCATTTTAGGCACTATAATTGGCATTTCAGACACTATAAAATATTAACAAATAACTGTAATAATTTAGATATTTTTAAAACTATAACAATCAATTTCAAATATTTAGATATTTTTGACATGGATACTTATAAAATATTAACAATCAACTCTAAATATTTGGATAATTTTATAAAATAACAACAATCGATTTTACATTTCGATATTTTTGTCATAGATACTAATAAAATATTAACAATTAACTCTTATAATTGGCATTTCAGACATTATAATTGGCATTTCAGGCACTATATTTGGCATTTCAGGTGCTATAATTAGTAATTCAGACATTTTAATTGGCATTTAAGGCACTATAATTGGCATTTCAGGCACTATAATTGGCATTTAGGGCACTAAAATTGGCATTTCAGACATAATATTTGGCATTTAAGGCACTATAATTGGCATTTCTGGCACTATAATTGGCATTTCAGACACTATAATTGGCATTTCAGGCACTATATTTGACATTTCTGGGATTATAATTGGCATTTCAGATATTATAATTGACATTTCAGGCACTATTTTTTGCATTTAAGGCGCTATAATTGGCATTTAGGGCACTAAAATTGGCATTTCAGACATAATATTTGGCATTTAAGGCGTTATAATTGGCATTTCTGGCACTATAATTGGCATTTCAAACATTATAATTGGCATTTCCGGCACTATAATTGGAATTTCAGACATTATAATTGGCATTTCAGGCACTATAATTGGCATTTCAGGCACTAAAATTGGCATTTCAGACTTAATATTTTGCATTTTAGGCACTATAATTGGCATTTCTGGCACTAGAATTGGCATTTCAGACATTATAATTGGCATTTCAGGCCCTATATTTGGCATTTCTGGCATTATAATTGGCATTTCAGATATTATAATTGGCATTTCAGGCACTATTTTGGCATTTAAGGCGCTATAATTGGCATTTAGGGCACTAAAATTGGCATTTCAGACATAATATTTGGCATTTAAGGCACTATAATTGGCATTTCAAACATTATAATTGGCATTTCTGGCACTATAATTGGAATTTCAGACATTATAATTGGCATTTCAGGCACTATAAATGGCATTTCAGGCACTAAAATTGGCATTTCAGACTTAATATTTTGCATTTTAGGCACTATAGTTGGCTTTTCAGACTTTATATTTGGCATTTCATACATTATTATTGGCTTTTCAGACATTATATTTGGCATTTAAGCCACTATAATTGGCATTTCAGACAATATATTTGGCATTTAAGGCACTATAATTGGCATTTAAATTACTGAAATAGGCATTTTAGGCACTATAATTGGCATTTAGAACACTAAAATTGGCATTTCAGACATTATATTTGGCATTCAAGGCACTAAAATTTGCATTTCTGGCACTATAATTGGCATTTCAGACATTATAATTGGCATTTCTGGAACTATAATTGGCATTTCAGACATTATAATTGGCATTTCAGGCACTATAATTGGCATTTCAGGCACTAAAATTGGCATTTCAGACATTATATTTGGCATTTAAGCCACTATAATTGGCATTTCGTACACTATAATTGGCATTTAAGGCACTATAATTGGCATTTAAGGTAATATAATAGGCATTTTAGGCACTATAATTGGCATTTCAGACACTATAAAATATTAACAAATAACTGTAATAATTTAGATATTTTTAAAACTATAACAATCAATTTCAAATATTTAGATATTTTTGACGTGGATACTTATAAAATATTAACAATCAACTCTAAATATTTGGATAATTTTATAAAATAACAACAATCGATTTTACATTTCGATATTTTTGTCATAGATACTAATAAAATATTAACAATTAACTCTTATAATTGGCATTTCAGACATTATAATTGGCATTTCAGGCACTATATATGGCATTTCAGGCGCTATAATTAGTAATTCAGACATTTTAATTGGCATTTAAGGCACTATAATTGGCATTTCAGGCACTATAATTCGCATTTAGGGCACTAAAATTGGCATTTCAGACATAATATTTGGCATTTAAGGCACTATAATTAGCATTTCTGGCACTATAATTGGCATTTCAGACATTATAAATGGCATTTCAGGCACTATATTTGGCATTTCAGGCGATATAATTGGCATTTAGGGCACTAAAATTGGAATTTCAGACATTATAATTGGCATTTCAGGCACTATATTTGGCATTTCAGGCGCTATAATTAGTAATTCAGACATTTTAATTGGCATTTCTGGCACTAAAATTGGCATTTCAGACATTATAATTGGCATTTCAGGCACTATAATTGGCATTTCAGACATTATAATATGCATTTCTGGCATTATAATTGGCATTTCATATATTATAATTGGCATTTCAGGCACTATAGTTGGCATTTCTGGCACTATAATTGGCATTTCAAACATTATAATTGGCATTTCTGGCACTATAATTGGAATTTCAGACATTATAATTGGCATTTCAGGCACTATAATTGGCATTTCAGGCACTAAAATTGGCATTTCAGACTTAATATTTTGCATTTTAGGCACTATAATTGGCATTTCTGGCACTAGAATTGGCATTTCAGACATTATAATTGGCATTTCAGGCACTATATTTGGCATTTCTGGCATTATAATTGGCATTTCAGATATTATAATTGGCATTTCAGGCACTATTTTTGGCATTTAAGGCGCTATAATTGGCATTTAGGGCACTAAAATTGGCATTTCAGACATAATATTTGGCATTTAAGGCACTATAATTGGCATTTCAAACATTATAATTGGCATTTCTGGCACTATAATTGGAATTTCAGACATTATAATTAGCATTTCAGGCACTATAATTGGCATTTCAGGCACTAAAATTGGCATTTCAGACTTAATATTTTGCATTTTAGGCACTATAGTTGGCTTTTCAGACTTTATATTTGGCATTTCATACATTATTATTGGCTTTTCAGACATTATATTTGGCATTTAAGCCACTATAATTGGCATTTCAGAAACTATATTTGGCATTTAAGGCACTATAATTGGCATTTAAATTACTGAAATAGGCATTTAAGCCACTATAATTGGCATTTCAGACACTATATTTGGCATTTAAGGCACTATAATTGGCATTTAAATTACTGAAATAGGCATTTAAGCCACTATAATTGGCATTTCAGACACTATATTTGGCATTTAAGGCACTATAATTGGCATTTAAATTACTGAAATAGGCATTTTAGGCACTATAATTGGCATTTAGGGCACTAAAATTGGTATTTTAGACATAATATTTGGCATTTAAGGCACTATAATTGGCATTTCTGACACTATAATTGGCATTTCAGACATTATAATTGGCATTTCTGGCACTAAAATTGGCATTTCAGACATTATAATTGGCATTTCAGGCACTATAATTGGCATTTCAGGCACTATTTTTGGCATTTAAGGCGCTATAATTGGCATTTAGGGCACTAAAATTGGCATTTCAGACATAATATTTGGCATTTAAGGCACTATAATTGGCATTTCAGGTGCTATAATTAGTAATTCAGACATTTTAATTGGCATTTAAGGCACTATAATTGGCATTTCAGGCACTATAATTGGCATTTAGGGCACTAAAATTGGCATTTCAGACATAATATTTGGCATTTAAGGCACTATAATTGGCATTTCTGGCACTATAATTGGCATTTCAGACACTATAATTGGCATTTCAGGCACTATATTTGACATTTCTGGGATTATAATTGGCATTTCAGATATTATAATTGACATTTCAGGCACTATTTTTTGCATTTAAGGCGCTATAATTGGCATTTAGGGCACTAAAATTGGCATTTCAGACATAATATTTGGCATTTAAGGCGTTATAATTGGCATTTCTGGCACTATAATTGGCATTTCAAACATTATAATTGGCATTTCCGGCACTATAATTGAAATTTCAGACATTATAATTGGCATTTCAGGCACTATAATTGGCATTTCAGGCACTAAAATTGGCATTTCAGACTTAATATTTTGCATTTTAGGCACTATAATTGGCATTTCTGGCACTAGAATTGGCATTTCAGACATTATAATTGGCATTTCAGGCCCTATATTTGGCATTTCTGGCATTATAATTGGCATTTCAGATATTATAATTGGCATTTCAGGCACTATTTTGGCATTTAAGGCGCTATAATTGGCATTTAGGGCACTAAAATTGGCATTTCAGACATAATATTTGGCATTTAAGGCACTATAATTGGCATTTCAAACATTATAATTGGCATTTCTGGCACTATAATTGGAATTTCAGACATTATAATTGGCATTTCAGGCACTATAAATGGCATTTCAGGCACTAAAATACGCATTTCAGACTTAATATTTTGCATTTTAGGCACTATAGTTGGCTTTTCAGACTTTATATTTGGCATTTCATACATTATTATTGGCTTTTCAGACATTATATTTGGCATTTAAGCCACTATAATTGGCATTTCAGACAATATATTTGGCATTTAAGGCACTATAATTGGCATTTAAATTACTGAAATAGGCATTTTAGGCACTATAATTGGCATTTAGAACACTAAAATTGGCATTTCAGACATTATATTTGGCATTCAAGGCACTAAAATTTGCATTTCTGGCACTATAATTGGCATTTCAGACATTATAATTGGCATTTCTGGAACTATAATTGGCATTTCAGACATTATAATTGGCATTTCAGGCACTATAATTGGCATTTCAGGCACTAAAATTGGCATTTCAGACATTATATTTGGCATTTAAGCCACTATAATTGGCATTTCGTACACTATAATTGGCATTTAAGGCACTATAATTGGCATTTAAGGTAATATAATAGGCATTTTAGGCACTATAATTGGCATTTCAGACACTATAAAATATTAACAAATAACTGTAATAATTTAGATATTTTTAAAACTATAACAATCAATTTCAAATATTTAGATATTTTTGACGTGGATACTTATAAAATATTAACAATCAACTCTAAATATTTGGATAATTTTATAAAATAACAACAATCGATTTTACATTTCGATATTTTTGTCATAGATACTAATAAAATATTAACAATTAACTCTTATAATTGGCATTTCAGACATTATAATTGGCATTTCAGGCACTATATATGGCATTTCAGGCGCTATAATTAGTAATTCAGACATTTTAATTGGCATTTAAGGCACTATAATTGGCATTTCAGGCACTATAATTCGCATTTAGGGCACTAAAATTGGCATTTCAGACATAATATTTGGCATTTAAGGCACTATAATTAGCATTTCTGGCACTATAATTGGCATTTCAGACATTATAAATGGCATTTCAGGCACTATATTTGGCATTTCAGGCGATATAATTGGCATTTAGGGCACTAAAATTGGAATTTCAGACATTATAATTGGCATTTCAGGCACTATATTTGGCATTTCAGGCGCTATAATTAGTAATTCAGACATTTTAATTGGCATTTCTGGCACTAAAATTGGCATTTCAGACATTATAATTGGCATTTCAGGCACTATAATTGGCATTTCAGACATTATAATATGCATTTCTGGCATTATAATTGGCATTTCATATATTATAATTGGCATTTCAGGCACTATAGTTGGCATTTCTGGCACTATAATTGGCATTTCAAACATTATAATTGGCATTTCTGGCACTATAATTGGAATTTCAGACATTATAATTGGCATTTCAGGCACTATAATTGGCATTTCAGGCACTAAAATTGGCATTTCAGACTTAATATTTTGCATTTTAGGCACTATAATTGGCATTTCTGGCACTAGAATTGGCATTTCAGACATTATAATTGGCATTTCAGGCACTATATTTGGCATTTCTGGCATTATAATTGGCATTTCAGATATTATAATTGGCATTTCAGGCACTATTTTTGGCATTTAAGGCGCTATAATTGGCATTTAGGGCACTAAAATTGGCATTTCAGACATAATATTTGGCATTTAAGGCACTATAATTGGCATTTCAAACATTATAATTGGCATTTCTGGCACTATAATTGGAATTTCAGACATTATAATTAGCATTTCAGGCACTATAATTGGCATTTCAGGCACTAAAATTGGCATTTCAGACTTAATATTTTGCATTTTAGGCACTATAGTTGGCTTTTCAGACTTTATATTTGGCATTTCATACATTATTATTGGCTTTTCAGACATTATATTTGGCATTTAAGCCACTATAATTGGCATTTCAGAAACTATATTTGGCATTTAAGGCACTATAATTGGCATTTAAATTACTGAAATAGGCATTTAAGCCACTATAATTGGCATTTCAGACACTATATTTGGCATTTAAGGCACTATAATTGGCATTTAAATTACTGAAATAGGCATTTAAGCCACTATAATTGGCATTTCAGACACTATATATGGCATTTAAGGCACTATAATTGGCATTTAAATTACTGAAATAGGCATTTTAGGCACTATAATTGGCATTTAGGGCACTAAAATTGGTATTTTAGACATAATATTTGGCATTTAAGGCACTATAATTGGCATTTCTGACACTATAATTGGCATTTCAGACATTATAATTGGCATTTCTGGCACTAAAATTGGCATTTCAGACATTATAATTGGCATTTCAGGCACTATAATTGGCATTTCAGACATTATAATTGGCATTTCTGGCATTATAATTGGCATTTCATATATTATAATTGACATTTCAGGCACTATTTTTGGAATTTAAGGCGCTATAATTGGCATTTAGGGCACTATAATTGGCATTTAAGGTACTATAATAGGCATTTTAGGCACTATAATTGGCATTTCAGACACTATAAAATATTAACAAATAACTGTAATAATTTAGATATTTTTAAAACTATAACCATCAATTTCAAATATTTAGATATTTTTGACATGGATACTTATAAAATATTAACAATCAACTCTAAATATTTGGATAATTTTATAAAATAACAACAATCGATTTTACATTTCGATATTTTTGTCATAGATACTAATAAAATATTAACAATTAACTCTTATAATTGGCATTTCAGACATTATAATTGGCATTTCAGGCACTATATTTGGCATTTTAAGCGCTATAATTAGTAATTCAGACATTTTAATTGGCATTTAAGGCACTATAATTGGCATTTCAGGCACTATAATTGGCATTTAGGGCACTAAAATTGGCATTTCAGACATAATATTTGGCATTTAAGGCACTATAATTGGCATTTCTGGCACTATAATTGGCATTTCAGACATTATAATTGGCATTTCAGGCACTATATTTGGCATTTCAGGCGCTATAATTGGCATTTAGGGCACTAAAATTGGTATTTCAGACATAATATTTGGCATTTAAGGCACTATAATTGGCATTTCTGGCACTATAATTGGCATTTCAGACATTATAATTGGCATTTCTGGCACTAAAATTGGCATTTCAGACATTATAATTGGCATTTCAGGCACTATAATTGGCATTTCAGGCACTATTTTTGGCATTTAAGGCGCTATAATTGGCATTTAGGGCACTAAAATTGGCATTTCAGACATAATATTTGGCATTTAAGGCACTATAATTGGCATTCATGGCACTATAATTGGCATTTCAAACATTATAATTGGCATTTCTGGCACTATAATTGGCATTTCAGACATTATAATTGGCATTTCAGGCACTATAATTGGCATTTCAGACATTATAATTGGCATTTCTGGCATTATAATTGGCATTTCATATATTATAATTGGCATTTCAGGCACTATTTTTGGAATTTAAGGCGCTATAATTGGCATTTAGGGCACTATAATTGGCATTTAAGGTACTATAATAGGCATTTTAGGCACTATAATTGGCATTTCAGACACTATAAAATATTAACAAATAACTGTAATAATTTAGATATTTTTAAAACTATAACCATCAATTTCAAATATTTAGATATTTTTGAAATGGATACTTATAAAATATTAACAATCAACTCTAAATATTTGGATAATTTTATAAAATAACAACAATCGATTTTACATTTCGATATTTTTGTCATAGATACTAATAAAATATTAACAATTAACTCTTATAATTGGCATTTAAGGCACTATAATTGGCATTTCAGACATTATAATTGGCATTTCAGGCACTATAATTGGCATTTCAGACATTATAATTGGCATTTCTGGCATTATAATTGGCATTTCATATATTATAATTGGCATTTCAGGCACTATTTTTGGAATTTAAGGCGCTATAATTGGCATTTAGGGCACTATAATTGGCATTTAAGGTACTATAATAGGCATTTTAGGCACTATAATTGGCATTTCAGACACTATAAAATATTAACAAATAACTGTAATAATTTAGATATTTTTAAAACTATAACCATCAATTTCAAATATTTAGATATTTTTGAAATGGATACTTATAAAATATTAACAATCAACTCTAAATATTTGGATAATTTTATAAAATAACAACAATCGATTTTACATTTCGATATTTTTGTCATAGATACTAATAAAATATTAACAATTAACTCTTATAATTGGCATTTAAGGCACTATAATTGGCATTTAAATTACTGAAATGGGCATTTTAGGCACTATAATTGGCATTTCAGACATTATAATTGGCATTTCTGGCATTATAATTGGCATTTCATATATTATAATTGGCATTTCAGGCACTATTTTTGGAATTTAAGGCGCTATAATTGGCATTTAGGGCACTATAATTGGCATTTAAGGTACTATAATAGGCATTTTAGGCACTATAATTGGCATTTCAGACACTATAAAATATTAACAAATAACTGTAATAATTTAGATATTTTTAAAACTATAACCATCAATTTCAAATATTTAGATATTTTTGAAATGGATACTTATAAAATATTAACAATCAACTCTAAATATTTGGATAATTTTATAAAATAACAACAATCGATTTTACATTTCGATATTTTTGTCATAGATACTAATAAAATATTAACAATTAACTCTTATAATTGGCATTTAAGGCACTATAATTGGCATTTAAATTACTGAAATGGGCATTTTAGGCACTATAATTGGCATTTAGAACACTAAAATTGGCATTTCAGACATTATATTTGGCATTCAAGGCACTAAAATTTGCATTTCTGGCACTATAATTGGCATTTCAGACATTATAATTGGCATTTCTGGAACTATAATTGGCATTTCAGACATTATAATTGGCATTTCAGGCACTATATTTGGCATTTCAGGCACTAAAATTGGCATTTCAGACATTATATTTGGCATTTAAGCCACTATAATTGGCATTTAAAGTAATATAATAGGCATTTTAGGCACTATAATTGGCATTTCAGACACTATAAAATATTAACAAATAACTGTAATAATTTAGATATTTTTAAAACTATAACAATCCATTTCAAATATTTAGATATTTTTGACATGGATACTTATAAAATATTAACAATCAACTCTTATAATTAGCATTTCAGACATTATAATTGGCATTTCAGGCACTATAATTGGCATTTCAGGCGCTATAATTAGTAATTCAGACATTTTAATTGGCATTTAAGGCACTATAATTGGCATTTCAGGCACTATAATTGGCATTTAGGGCACTAAAATTGGCATTTCAGACATAATATTTGGCATTTAAGGCACTATAATTGGCATTTCTGGCACTATAATTGGCATTTCAGACATTATAATTGGCATTTCAGGCACTATATTTGGCATTTCTGGCATTATAATTGGCATTTCAGATATTATAATTGGCATTTCAGGCACTATTTTTGGCATTTAAGGCGCTATAATTGGCATTTAGGGCACTAAAATTGGCATTTCAGACATAATATTTGGCATTTAAGGCGCTATAATTGGCATTTCTGGCACTATAATTGGCATTTCAGACATTATAATTGGCATTTCAGGCACTATAATTGGCATTTCAGACATTATAATATGCATTTCTGGCATTATAATTGGCATTTCATATATTATAATTGGCATTTCAGGCACTATAATTGGCATTTCTGGCACTATAATTGGCATTTCAAACATTATAATTGGCATTTCTGGCACTATAATTGGAATTTCTGGCACTATAATTGGCATTTCAGACATTATAATTGGCATTTCTGGCACTAAAATTGGCATTTCAGACATTATAATTGGCATTTCAGGCACTATAATTGGCATTTCAGGCACTATTTTTGGCATTTAAGGCGCTATAATTGGCATTTAGGGCACTAAAATTGGCATTTCAGACATAATATTTGGCATTTAAGGCACTATAATTGGCATTCATGGCACTATAATTGGCATTTCAAACATTATAATTGGCATTTCTGGCACTATAATTGGCATTTCAGACATTATAATTGGCATTTCAGGCACTATAATTGGCATTTCAGACATTATAATTGGCATTTCTGGCATTATAATTGGCATTTCATATATTATAATTGGCATTTCAGGCACTATTTTTGGAATTTAAGGCGCTATAATTGGCATTTAGGGCACTATAATTGGCATTTAAGGTACTATAATAGGCATTTTAGGCACTATAATTGGCATTTCAGACACTATAAAATATTAACAAATAATTGTAATAATTTAGATATTTTTAAAACTATAACCATCAATTTCAAATATTTAGATATTTTTGAAATGGATACTTATAAAATATTAACAATCAACTCTAAATATTTGGATAATTTTATAAAATAACAACAATCGATTTTACATTTCGATATTTTTGTCATAGATACTAATAAAATATTAACAATTAACTCTTATAATTGGCATTTAAGGCACTATAATTGGCATTTAAATTACTGAAATGGGCATTTTAGGCACTATAATTGGCATTTAGAACACTAAAATTGGCATTTCAGACATTATATTTGGCATTCAAGGCACTAAAATTTGCATTTCTGGCACTATAATTGGCATTTCAGACATTATAATTGGCATTTCTGGAACTATAATTGGCATTTCAGACATTATAATTGGCATTTCAGGCACTATATTTGGCATTTCAGGCACTAAAATTGGCATTTCAGACATTATATTTGGCATTTAAGCCACTATAATTGGCATTTAAAGTAATATAATAGGCATTTTAGGCACTATAATTGGCATTTCAGACACTATAAAATATTAACAAATAACTGTAATAATTTAGATATTTTTAAAACTATAACAATCCATTTCAAATATTTAGATATTTTTGACATGGATACTTATAAAATATTAACAATCAACTCTAAATATTTGGATAATTTTATAAAATAACAACAATCGATTTTACATTTCGATATTTTTGTCATAGATACTAATAAAATATTAACAATTAACTCTTATAATTGGCATTTCAGACATTATAATTGGCATTTCAGGCACTATAATTGGCATTTCAGGCGCTATAATTAGTAATTCAGACATTTTAATTGGCATTTAAGGCACTATAATTGGCATTTCAGGCACTATAATTGGCATTTAGGGCACTAAAATTGGCATTTCAGACATAATATTTGGCATTTAAGGCACTATAATTGGCATTTCTGGCACTATAATTGGCATTTCAGACATTATAATTGGCATTTCAGGCACTATATTTGGCATTTCTGGCATTATAATTGGCATTTCAGATATTATAATTGGCATTTCAGGCACTATTTTTGGCATTTAAGGCGCTATAATTGGCATTTAGGGCACTAAAATTGGCATTTCAGACATAATATTTGGCATTTAAGGCGCTATAATTGGCATTTCTGGCACTATAATTGGCATTTCAGACATTATAATTGGCATTTCAGGCACTATAATTGGCATTTCAGACATTATAATATGCATTTCTGGCATTATAATTGGCATTTCATATATTATAATTGGCATTTCAGGCACTATAATTGGCATTTCTGGCACTATAATTGGCATTTCAAACATTATAATTGGCATTTCTGGCACTATAATTGGAATTTCAGACATTATAATTGGCATTTCAGGCACTATAATTGGCATTTCAGGCACTAAAATTGGCATTTCAGACTTAATATTTTGCATTTTAGGCACTATAATTGGCATTTCTGGCACTAGAATTGGCATTTCAGACATTATAATTGGCATTTCAGGCACTATATTTGGCATTTCTGGCATTATAATTGGCATTTCAGATATTATAATTGGCATTTCAGGCACTATTTTTGGCATTTAAGGCGCTATAATTGGCATTTAGGGCACTAAAATTGGCATTTCAGACATAATATTTGGCATTTAAGGCACTATAATTGGCATTTCAAACATTATAATTGGCATTGCTGGCACTATAATTGGAATTTCAGACATTATAATTAGCATTTCAGGCACTATAATTGGCATTTCAGGCACTAAAATTGGCATTTCAGACTTAATATTTTGCATTTTAGGCACTATAGTTGGCTTTTCAGACTTTATATTTGGCATTTCATACATTATTATTGGCTTTTCAGACATTATATTTGGCATTTAAGCCACTATAATTGGCATTTCAGACACTATATTTGGCATTTAAGGCACTATAATTGGCATTTAAATTACTGAAATAGGCATTTAAGCCACTATAATTGGCATTTCAGACACTATATTTGGCATTTAAGGCACTATAATTGGCATTTAAATTACTGAAATAGGCATTTAAGCCACTATAATTGGCATTTCAGACACTATATTTGGCATTTAAGGCACTATAATTGGCATTTAGGGCACTAAAATTGGTATTTTAGACATAATATTTGGCATTTCATATATTATAATTGACATTTCAGGCACTATTTTTGGAATTTAAGGCGCTATAATTGGCATTTAGGGCACTATAATTGGCATTTAAGGTACTATAATAGGCATTTTAGGCACTATAATTGGCATTTCAGACACTATAAAATATTAACAAATAACTGTAATAATTTAGATATTTTTAAAACTATAACCATCAATTTCAAATATTTAGATATTTTTGACATGGATACTTATAAAATATTAACAATCAACTCTAAATATTTGGATAATTTTATAAAATAACAACAATCGATTTTACATTTCGATATTTTTGTCATAGATACTAATAAAATATTAACAATTAACTCTTATAATTGGCATTTCAGACATTATAATTGGCATTTCAGGCACTATATTTGGCATTTTAAGCGCTATAATTAGTAATTCAGACATTTTAATTGGCATTTAAGGCACTATAATTGGCATTTCAGGCACTATAATTGGCATTTAGGGCACTAAAATTGGCATTTCAGACATAATATTTGGCATTTAAGGCACTATAATTGGCATTTCTGGCACTATAATTGGCATTTCAGACATTATAATTGGCATTTCAGGCACTATATTTGGCATTTCAGGCGCTATAATTGGCATTTAGGGCACTAAAATTGGTATTTCAGACATAATATTTGGCATTTAAGGCACTATAATTGGCATTTCTGGCACTATAATTGGCATTTCAGACATTATAATTGGCATTTCTGGCACTAAAATTGGCATTTCAGACATTATAATTGGCATTTCAGGCACTATAATTGGCATTTCAGGCACTATTTTTGGCATTTAAGGCGCTATAATTGGCATTTAGGGCACTAAAATTGGCATTTCAGACAAAATATTTGGCATTTAAGGCACTATAATTGGCATTTCTGGCACTATAATTGGCATTTCAGACATTATAATTGGCATTTCAGGCACTATATTTGGCATTTCAGGCGCTATAATTGGCATTTAGGGCACTAAAATTGGTATTTCAGACATAATATTTGGCATTTAAGGCACTATAATTGGCATTTCAGGCACTATTTTTGGCATTTAAGGCGCTATAATTGGCATTTAGGGCACTAAAATTGGCATTTCAGACAAAATATTTGGCATTTAAGGCACTATAATTGGCATTCATGGCACTATAATTGGCATTTCAAACATTATAATTGGCATTTCTGGCACTATAATTGGCATTTCAGACATTATAATTGGCATTTCAGGCACTATAATTGGCATTTCAGACATTATAATTGGCATTTCTGGCATTATAATTGGCATTTCATATATTATAATTGGCATTTCAGGCACTATTTTTGGAATTTAAGGCGCTATAATTGGCATTTAGGGCACTATAATTGGCATTTAAGGTACTATAATAGGCATTTTAGGCACTATAATTGGCATTTCAGACACTATAAAATATTAACAAATAACTGTAATAATTTAGATATTTTTAAAACTATAACCATCAATTTCAAATATTTAGATATTTTTGAAATGGATACTTATAAAATATTAACAATCAACTCTAAATATTTGGATAATTTTATAAAATAACAACAATCGATTTTACATTTCGATATTTTTGTCATAGATACTAATAAAATATTAACAATTAACTCTTATAATTGGCATTTAAGGCACTATAATTGGCATTTAAATTACTGAAATGGGCATTTTAGGCACTATAATTGGCATTTCAGACATTATATTTGGCATTCAAGGCACTAAAATTTGCATTTCTGGCACTATAATTGGCATTTCAGACATTATAATTGGCATTTCTGGAACTATAATTGGCATTTCAGACATTATAATTGGCATTTCAGGCACTATATTTGGCATTTCAGGCACTAAAATTGGCATTTCAGACATTATATTTGGCATTTAAGCCACTATAATTGGCATTTCGTACACTATAATTGGCATTTAAGGCACTATAATTGGCATTTAAGGTAATATAATAGGCATTTTAGGCACTATAATTGGCATTTCAGACACTATAAAATATTAACAAATAACTGTAATAATTTAGATATTTTTAAAACTATAACAATCAATTTCAAATATTTAGATATTTTTGACATGGATACTTATAAAATATTAAAAATCAACTCTAAATATTTGGATAATTTTATAAAATAACAACAATCGATTTTACATTTCGATATTTTTGTCATAGATACTAATAAAATATTAACAATTAACTCTTATAATTGGCATTTCAGACATTATAATTGGCATTTCAGGCACTATATATGGCATTTCAGGCGCTATAATTAGTAATTCAGACATTTTAATTGGCATTTAAGGCACTATAATTGGCATTTCAGGCACTATAATTGGCATTTAGGGCACTGAAATTGGCATTTCAGACATAATATTTGGCATTTAAGGCACTATAATTGGCATTTCTGGCACTATAATTGGCATTTCAGACATTATAATTGGCATTTCAGGTACTATATTTGGCATTTCTGGCATTATAATTGGCATTTCAGATATTATAATTGGCATTTCAGGCACTATTTTTGGCATTTAAGGCGCTATAATTGGCATTTAGGGCACTAAAATTGGCATTTCAGACATAATATTTGGCATTTAAGGCGCTATAATTGGCATTTCTGGCACTATAATTGGCATTTCAAACATTATAATTGGCATTTCTGGCACTATAATTGGTATTTCAGACACTATAATTGGCATTTCAGGCACTAAAATTGGCATTTCAGACTTAATATTTTGCATTTTAGGCACTATAGTTGGCTTTTCAGACTTTATATTTGGCATTTCATACATTATTATTGGCTTTTCAGACACTATATTTGGCATTTAAGGCACTATAATTGGCATTTAAATTACTGAAATAGGCATTTAAGCCACTATAATTGGCATTTCAGACACTATATTTGGCATTTAAGGCACTATAATTGGCATTTAAATTACTGAAATAGGCATTTTAGGCACTATAATTGGCATTTAGAACACTAAAATTGGCATTTCAGACATTATATTTAGCATTCAAGGCACTAAAATTTGCATTTCTGGCACTATAATTGGCATTTCAGACATTATAATTGGCATTTCTGGAACTATAATTGGCATTTCAGACATTATAATTGGCATTTCAGGCACTAAAATTGGCATTTCAGACATTATATTTGGCATTTAAGCCACTATAATTGGCATTTCGTACACTATAATTGGCATTTAAGGCACTATAATTGGCATTTAAGGTAATATAATAGGCATTTTAGGCACTATAATTGGCATTTCAGACACTATAAAATATTAACAAATAACTGTAATAATTTAGATATTTTTAAAACTATAACAATCAATTTCAAATATTTATATATTTTTGACATGGATACTTATAAAATATTAACAATCAACTCTAAATATTTGGATAATTTTATAAAATAACAACAATCGATTTTACATTTCGATATTTTTGTCATAGATACTAATAAAATATTAACAATTACTTCTTATAAATGGCATTTCAGACATTATAATTGGCATTTCAGGCACTATATATGGCATTTCAGGCGCTATAATTAGTAATTCAGACATTTTAAATGGCATTTAAGGCACTATAATTGGCATTTCAGGCACTATAATTGGCATTTAGGGCACTAAAATTGGCATTTCAGACATAATATTTGGCATTTAAGGCACTATAATTAGCATTTCTGGCACTATAATTGGCATTTCAGACATTAAAAATGGCATTTCAGGCACTATATTTGGCATTTCAGGCGATATAATTGGCATTTAGGGCACTAAAATTGGAATTTCAGACATTATAATTGGCATTTCAGGCACTATATTTGGCATTTCAGGCGCTATAATTAGTAATTCAGACATTTTAATTGGCATTTCTGGCACTAAAATTGGCATTTCAGACATTATAATTGGCATTTCAGGCACTATAATTGGCATTTCAGACATTATAATATGCATTTCTGGCATTATAATTGGCATTTCATATATTATAATTGGCATTTCTGGCACTATATTTGGAATTTCAGACATTATAATTGGCATTTCAGGCACTATAATTGGCATTTCAGGCACTAAATATGGCATTTCAGACTTAATATTTTGCATTTTAGGCACTATAATTGGAATTTCAGACATTATAATTGGCATTTCAGGCACTATAATTGGCATTTCAGGCACTAAAATTGGCATTTCAGACTTAATATTTTGCATTTTAGGCACTATAGTTGGCTTTTCAGACTTTATATTTGGCATTTCATACATTATTATTGGCTTTTCAGACATTATATTTGGCATTTAAGCCACTATAATTGGCATTTCAGACACTATATTTGGCATTTAAGGCACTATAATTGGCATTTAAATTACTGAAATAGGCATTTAAGCCACTATAATTGGCATTTCAGACACTATATTTGGCATTTAAGGCACTATAATTGCATTTAAATTACTGAAATAGGCATTTAAGCCACTATAATTGGCATTTCAGACACTATATTTGGCATTTAAGGCACTATAATTGGCATTTAAATTACTGAAATAGGCATTTTAGGCACTATAATTGGCATTTAGGGCACTAAAATTGGTATTTTAGACATAATATTTGGCATTTAAGGCACTATAATTGGCATTTCTGACACTATAATTGGCATTTCAGACATTATAATTGGCATTTCTGGCACTAAAATTGGCATTTCAGACATTATAATTGGCATTTCAGGCACTATAATTGGCATTTCAGACATTATAATTGGCATTTCTGGCATTATAATTGGCATTTCATATATTATAATTGGCATTTCAGGCACTATTTTTGGAATTTAAGGCGCTATAATTGGCATTTAGGGCACTATAATTGGCATTTAAGGTACTATAATAGGCATTTTAGGCACTATAATTGGCATTTCAGACACTATAAAATATTAACAAATAACTGTAATAATTTAGATATTTTTAAAACTATAACCATCAATTTCAAATATTTAGATATTTTTGACATGGATACTTCTAAAATATTAACAATCAACTCTAAATATTTGGATAATTTTATAAAATAACAACAATCGATTTTACATTTCGATATTTTTGTCATAGATACTAATAAAATATTAACAATTAACTCTTATAATTGGCATTTAAGGCACTATAATTGGCATTTAAATTACTGAAATGGGCATTTTAGGCACTATAATTGGCATTTAGAACACTAAAATTGGCATTTCAGACATTATATTTGGCATTCAAGGCACTAAAATTTGCATTTCTGGCACTATAATTGGCATTTCAGACATTATAATTGGCATTTCTGGAACTATAATTGGCATTTCAGACATTATAATTGGCATTTCAGGCACTATATTTGGCATTTCAGGCACTAAAATTGGCATTTCAGACATTATATTTGGCATTTAAGCCACTATAATTGGCATTTCGTACACTATAATTGGCATTTAAGGCACTATAATTGGCATTTAAGGTACTATAATAGGCATTTTAGGCACTATAATTGGCATTTCAGACACTATAAAATATTAACAAATAACTGTAATAATTTAGATATTTTTAAAACTATAACAATCAATTTCAAATATTTAGATATTTTTGACATGGATACTTATAAAATATTAACAATCAACTCTAAATATTTGGATAATTTTATAAAATAACAACAATCGATTTTACATTTCGATATTTTTGTCATAGATACTAATAAAATATTAACAATTAACTCTTATAATTGGCATTTCAGACATTATAATTGGCATTTCAGGCACTATATTTGGCATTTCTGGCATTATAATTGGCATTTCAGATATTATAATTGGCATTTCAGGCACTATTTTTGGCATTTAAGGCGCTATAATTGGCATTTAGGGCACTAAAATTGGCATTTCAGACATAATATTTGGCATTTAAGGCACTATAATTGGCATTTCAAACATTATAATTGGCATTTCTGGCACTATAATTGGAATTTCAGACATTATAATTGGCATTTCAGGCACTATAATTGGCATTTCAGGCACTAAAATTGGCATTTCAGACTTAATATTTTGCATTTTAGGCACTATAGTTGGCTTTTCAGACTTTATATTTGGCATTTCATACATTATTATTGGCTTTTCAGACATTATATTTGGCATTTAAGCCACTATAATTGGCATTTCAGACACTATATTTGGCATTTAAGGCACTATAATTGGCATTTAAATTACTGAAATAGGCATTTAAGCCACTATAATTGGCATTTCAGACACTATATTTGGCATTTAAGGCACTATAATTGGCATTTAAATTACTGAAATAGGCATTTTAGGCACTATAATTGGCATTTAGAACACTAAAATTGGCATTTCAGACATTATATTTGGCATTCAAGGCACTAAAATTTGCATTTCTGGCACTATAATTGGCATTTCAGACATTATAATTGGCATTTCTGGAACTATAATTGGCATTTCAGACATTATAATTGGCATTTCAGGCACTAAAATTGGCATTTCAGACATTATATTTGGCATTTAAGCCACTATAATTGGCATTTCGTACACTATAATTGGCATTTAAGGCACTATAATTGGCATTTAAGGTAATATAATAGGCATTTTAGGCACTATAATTGGCATTTCAGACACTATAAAATATTAACAAATAACTGTAATAATTTAGATATTTTTAAAACTATAACAATCAATTTCAAATATTTATATATTTTTGACATGGATACTTATAAAATATTAACAATCAACTCTAAATATTTGGATAATTTTATAAAATAACAACAATCGATTTTACATTTCGATATTTTTGTCATAGATACTAATAAAATATTAACAATTAACTCTTATAATTGGCATTTCAGACATTATAATTGGCATTTCAGGCACTATATATGGCATTTCAGGCGCTATAATTAGTAATTCAGACATTTTAATTGGCATTTAAGGCACTATAATTGGCATTTCAGGCACTATAATTGGCATTTAGGGCACTAAAATTGGCATTTCAGACATAATATTTGGCATTCAAGGCACTATAATTGGCATTTCTGGCACTATAATTGGCATTTCAGACACTATAATTAGCATTTCTGGCACTATAATTGGCATTTCAGACATTATAAATGGCATTTCAGGCACTATATTTGGCATTTCAGGCGATATAATTGGCATTTAGGGCACTAAAATTGGAATTTCAGACATTATAATTGGCATTTCAGGCACTATATTTGGCATTTCAGGCGCTATAATTAGTAATTCAGACATTTTAATTGGCATTTCTGGCACTAAAATTGGCATTTCAGACATTATAATTGGCATTTCAGGCACTATAATTGGCATTTCAGACATTATAATATGCATTTCTGGCATTATAATTGGCATTTCATATATTATAATTGGCATTTCTGGCACTATATTTGGAATTTCAGACATTATAATTGGCATTTCAGGCACTATAATTGGCATTTCAGGCACTAAATATGGCATTTCAGACTTAATATTTTGCATTTTAGGCACTATAATTGGCATTTCTGGCACTAGAATTGGCATTTCAGACATTATAATTGGCATTTCAGGCACTATATTTGGCATTTCTGGCATTATAATTGGCATTTCAGATATTATAATTGGCATTTCAGGCACTATTTTTGGCATTTAAGGCGCTATAATTGGCATTTAGGGCACTAAAATTGGCATTTCAGACATAATATTTGGCATTTAAGGCACTATAATTGGCATTTCAAACATTATAATTGGCATTTCTGGCACTATAATTGGAATTTCAGACATTATAATTGGCATTTCAGGCACTATAATTGGCATTTCAGGCACTAAAATTGGCATTTCAGACTTAATATTTTGCATTTTAGGCACTATAGTTGGCTTTTCAGACTTTATATTTGGCATTTCATACATTATTATTGGCTTTTCAGACATTATATTTGGCATTTAAGCCACTATAATTGGCATTTCAGACACTATATTTGGCATTTAAGGCACTATAATTGGCATTTAAATTACTGAAATAGGCATTTAAGCCACTATAATTGGCATTTCAGACACTATATTTGGCATTTAAGGCACTATAATTGGCATTTAAATTACTGAAATAGGCATTTAAGCCACTATAATTGGCATTTCAGACACTATATTTGGCATTTAAGGCACTATAATTGGCATTTAAATTACTGAAATAGGCATTTTAGGCACTATAATTGGCATTTAGGGCACTAAAATTGGTATTTTAGACATAATATTTGGCATTTAAGGCACTATAATTGGCATTTCTGACACTATAATTGGCATTTCAGACATTATAATTGGCATTTCTGGCACTAAAATTGGCAGTTCAGACATTATAATTGGCATTTCAGGCACTATAATTGGCATTTCAGACATTATAATTGGCATTTCTGGCATTATAATTGGCATTTCATATATTATAATTGGCATTTCAGGCACTATTTTTGGAATTTAAGGCGCTATAATTGGCATTTAGGGCACTATAATTGGCATTTAAGGTACTATAATAGGCATTTTAGGCACTATAATTGGCATTTCAGACACTATAAAATATTAACAAATAACTGTAATAATTTAGATATTTTTAAAACTATAACCATCAATATCAAATATTTAGATATTTTTGACATGGATACTTATAAAATATTAACAATCAACTCTAAATATTTGGATAATTTTATAAAATAACAACAATCGATTTTACATTTCGATATTTTTGTCATAGATACTAATAAAATATTAACAATTAACTCTTATAATTGGCATTTCAGACATTATAATTGGCATTTCAGGCACTATATTTGGCATTTTAGGCGCTATAATTAGTAATTCAGACATTTTAATTGGCATTTAAGGCACTATAATTGGCATTTCAGGCACTATAATTGGCATTTAGGGCACTAAAATTGGCATTTCAGACATAATATTTGGCATTTAAGGCACTATAATTGGCATTTCTGGCACTATAATTGGCATTTCAGACATTATAATTGGCATTTCAGGCACTATATTTGGCATTTCAGGCGCTATATTGGCATTTAGGGCACTAAAATTGGTATTTCAGACATAATATTTGGCATTTAAGGCACTATAATTGGCATTTCTGGCACTATAATTGGCATTTCAGACATTATAATTGGCATTTCTGGCACTAAAATTGGCATTTCAGACATTATAATTGGCATTTCAGGCACTATAATTGGCATTTCAGGCACTATTTTTGGCATTTAAGGCGCTATAATTGGCATTTAGGGCACTAAAATTGGCATTTCAGACATTATAATTGGCATTTCTGGCACTAAAATTGGCATTTAAGGCACTATAATTGGCATTTCAGGAACTATAATTGGCATTTCAGACATTATAATTGGCATTTCTGGCACTAAAATTGGCATTTCAGACATTATAATTGGCATTTCAGGCACTATAATTGGCATTTCAGACATTATAATTGGCATTTCTGGCATTATAATTGGCATTTCATATATTATAATTGGCATTTCAGGCACTATTTTTGGAATTTAAGGCGCTATAATTGGCATTTAGGGCACTATAATTGGCATTTAAGGTACTATAATAGGCATTTTAGGCACTATAATTGGCATTTCAGACACTATAATATATTAACAAATAACTGTAATAATTTAGATATTTTTAAAACTATAACCATCAATTTCAAATATTTAGATATTTTTGACATGGATACTTATAAAATATTAACAATCAACTCTAAATATTTGGATAATTTTATAAAATAACAACAATCGATTTTACATTTCGATATTTTTGTCATAGATACTAATAAAATATTAACAATTAACTCTTATAATTGGCATTTCAGACATTATAATTGGCATTTCAGGCACTATATTTGGCATTTTAGGCGCTATAATTAGTAATTCAGACATTTTAATTGGCATTTAAGGCACTATAATTGGCATTTCAGGCACTATAATTGGCATTTAGGGCACTAAAATTGGCATTTCAGACATAATATTTGGCATTTAAGGCACTATAATTGGCATTTCTGGCACTATAATTGGCATTTCAGACATTATAATTGGCATTTCAGGCACTATATTTGGCATTTCAGGCGCTATAATTGGCATTTAGGGCACTAAAATTGGTATTTCAGACATAATATTTGGCATTTAAGGCACTATAATTGGCATTTCTGGCACTATAATTGGCATTTCAGACATTATAATTGGCATTTCTGGCACTAAAATTGGCATTTCAGACATTATAATTGGCATTTCAGGCACTATAATTGGCATTTCAGGCACTATTTTTGGCATTTAAGGCGCTATAATTGGCATTTAGGGCACTAAAATTGGCATTTCAGACATAATATTTGGCATTTAAGGCACTATAATTGGCATTCATGGCACTATAATTGGCATTTCAAACATTATAATTGGCAATAAAATAGAGCCAAAACTCAAAACGAAACATTCAATTTTATTAGAATGCAAATGGAAAAAACCACAAGCAGAGCCTTATGTTTCAAAATTTTTTATGTAAAATACAAACACTTATCAATCGACGTTTCGCCTATTCAGGCATTATCAAGACACAATAAAAAATAAGTTCAATCACATCTCAAAACAGAAGTGCAATACATCCCAACGAATAATCGCTCAAAAAGGCACATAATCCGGGAACGCACCTCCACCCCAAGACGTTCAAACCAAAAACTTCAAAATTTTTTATGTAAAATACAAACACTTATCAATCGACGTTTCGCCTATTCAGGCATTATCAAGACACAATAAAAAATAAGTTCAATCACATCTCAAAACAGAAGTGCAATACATCCCAACGAATAATCGCTCAAAAAGGCACATAATCCGGGAACGCACCTCCACCCCAAGACGTTCAAACCAAAAACTCTCAAAATTTTTTATGTAAAATACAAACACTTATCAATCGACGTTTCGCCTATTCAGGCATTATCAAGACACAATAAAAAATAAGTTCAATCACATCTCAAAACAGAAGTGCAATACATCCCAACGAATAATCGCTCAAAAAGGCACATAATCCGGGAACGCACCTCCACCCCAAGACGTTCAAACCAAAAACTCGTTTGAACAAAAACTCGTTCGAGTTTTTGGTTTGAACGTCTTGGGGTGGAGGTGCGTTCCCGGATTATGTGCCTTTTTGAGCGATTATTCGTTGGGATGTATTGCACTTCTGTTTTGAGATGTGATTGAACTTATTTTTTATTGTGTCTTGATAATGCCTGAATAGGCGAAACGTCGATTGATAAGTGTTTGTATTTTACATAAAAAATTTTGAAACATAAGGCTCTGCTTGTGGTTTTTTCCATTTGCATTCTAATATTATAATTGGCATTTCAGGCACTATAATTGGCATTTCAGACATTATAATTGGCATTTCTGGCATTATAATTGGCATTTCATATATTATAATTGGCATTTCAGGCACTATTTTTGGAATTTAAGGCGCTATAATTGGCATTTAGGGCACTACAATTGGCATTTAAGGTACTATAATAGGCATTTTAGGCACTATAATTGGCATTTCAGACACTATAAAATATTAACAAATAACTGTAATAATTTAGATATTTTTAAAACTATAACCATCAATTTCAAATATTTAGATATTTTTGAAATGGATACTTATAAAATATTAACAATCAACTCTAAATATTTGGATAATTTTATAAAATAACAACAATCGATTTTACATTTCGATATTTTTGTCATAGATACTAATAAAATATTAACAATTAACACTTATAATTGGCATTTCAGACATTATAATTGGCATTTCAGGCACTATATTTGGCATTTTAGGCGCTATAATTAGTAATTCAGACATTTTAATTGGCATTTAAGGCACTATAATTGGCATTTCAGGCACTATAATTGGCATTTAGGGCACTAAAATTGGCATTTCAGACATAATATTTGGCATTTAAGGCACTATAATTGGCATTTCTGGCACTATAATTGGCATTTCAGACATTATAATTTGCATTTCAGGCACTATATTTGGCATTTCAGGCGCTATAATTGGCATTTAGGGCACTAAAATTGGTATTTCAGACATAATATTTGGCATTTAAGGCACTATAATTGGCATTTCTGGCACTATAATTGGCATTTCAGACATTATAATTGGCATTTCTGGCACTAAAATTGGCATTTCAGACATTATAATTGGCATTTCAGGCACTATAATTGGCATTTCAGGCACTATTTTTGGCATTTAAGGCGCTATAATTGGCATTTAGGGCACTAAAATTGGCATTTCAGACATAATATTTGGCATTTAAGGCACTATAATTGGCATTTCAGACACTATATATGGCATTTAAGGCACTATAATTGGCATTTAAATACCTGAAATAGGCATTTTAGGCACTATAATTGGCATTTAGGGCACTAAAATTGGTATTTCAGACATAATATTTGGCATTTAAGGCACTATAATTGGCATTTCTGGCACTATAATTGGCATTTCAGACATTATAATTGGCATTTCTGGCACTAAAATTGGCATTTCAGACATTATAATTGGCATTTCAGGCACTATAATTGGCATTTCAGACATTATAATTGGCATTTCAGATACTATAATTGGCATTTCAGGCACTATTTTTGGCATTTACGGCGCTATAATTGGCATTTAGGGCACTAAAATTGGCATTTCAGACATAATATTTGGCATTTAAGGCACTATAATTGGCATTTCTGGCACTATAATTGGCATTTCAAACATTATTATTGGCATTTCTGGCACTATAATTGGCATTTCAGGCACTATAATTGGCATTTCAGGCACTAAAATAGGCATTTCAGACTTAATATTTTGCATTTTAGGCACTATAGTTGGCTTTTCAGACTTTATATTAGGCATTTCTTACATTATTATTGGCTTTTCAGACATTATATTTGGCATTTAAGCCACTATAATTGGCATTTCAGACACTATATTTGGCATTTAAGGCACTATAATTGGCATTTAAATTCCTGAAATAGGCATTTTAGGCACTATAATTGGCATTTAGGGCACTAAAATTGGTATTTCAGACATAATAATTGGCATTTCAGGCACTAAAATTGGCATTTCAGACTTAATATTTTGCATTTTAGGCACTATAGTTGGCATTTCTGGCACTAGAATTGGCATTTCAGACATTATAATTGGCATTTCAGGCACTATATTTGGCATTTCTGGCATTATAATTGGCATTTCAGATATTATAATTGGCATTTCAGGCACTATTTTTGGCATTTAAGGCGCTATAATTGGCATTTAGGGCACTAAAATTGGCATTTCAGACATAATATTTGGCATTTAAGGCACTATAATTGGCATTTCAAACATTATAATTGGCATTTCTGGCACTATAATTGGAATTTCAGACATTATAATTGGCATTTCAGGCACTATAATTGGCATTTCAGGCACTAAAATTGGCATTTCAGACTTAATATTTTGCATTTTAGGCACTATAGTTGGCTTTTCAGACTTTATTTTTGGCATTTCATACATTATTATTGGCTTTTCAGACATTATATTTGGCATTTAAGCCACTATAATTGGCATTTCAGACACTATATTTGGCATTTAAGGCACTATAATTGGCATTTAAATTACTGAAATAGGCATTTAAGCCACTATAATTGGCATTTCAGACACTATATTTGGCATTTAAGGCACTAAAATTGTCATTTAAATTACTGAAATAGGCATTTTAGGCACTATAATTGGCATTTAGAAAACTAAAATTGGCATTTCAGACATTATATTTGGCATTCAAGGCACTAAAATTTGCATTTCTGGCACTATAATTGGCATTTCAGACATTATAATTGGTTTTTCTGGAACTATAATTGGCATTTCAGACATTATAATTGGCATTTCAGGCACTATAATTGGCATTTCAGGCACTAAAATTGGCATTTCAGACATTATATTTGGCATTTAAGCCACTATAATTGGCATTTCGTACACTATAATTGGCATTTAAGGCACTATAATTGGCATTTAAGGTAATATAATAGGCATTTTAGGCACTATAATTGGCATTTCAGACACTATAAAATATTAACAAATAACTGTAATAATTTAGATATTTTTAATACTATAACAATCAATTTCAAATATTTAGATATTTTTGACATGGATACTTATAAAATATTAACAATCAACTCTAAATATTTGGATAATTTTATAAAATAACAACAATCGATTTTACATTTCGATATTTTTGTCATCGATACTAATAAAATATTAACAATTAACTCTTATAATTGGCATTTCAGACATTATAATTGGCATTTCAGGCACTATATATGGCATTTCAGGCGCTATAATTAGTAATTCAGACATTTTAATTGGCATTTAAGGCACTATAATCGGCATTTCAGGCACTATAATTGGCATTTTGGGCACTAAAATTGGCATTTCAGACATAATATTTGGCATTTAAGGCACTATAATTAGCATTTCTGGCACTATAATTGGCATTTCAGACATTATAAATGGCATTTCCGGCACTATATTTGGCATTTCAGGCGATACAATTGGCATT
Organism: Troilus luridus; assembly: GCA_964056705.1. NCBI lineage: Eukaryota > Metazoa > Arthropoda > Insecta > Hemiptera > Pentatomidae > Troilus > Troilus luridus. Next base: position 1,502,642 of record CAXKTH010000163.1, on the reverse strand, counting down.
TAGGGCACTAAAATTGGAATTTCAGACATTATAATTGGCATTTCAGGCACTATATTTGGCATTTCAGGCGCTATAATTAGTAATTCAGACATTTTAATTGGCATTTCTGGCACTAAAATTGGCATTTCAGACATTATAATTGGTATTTCAGGCACTATAATTGGCATTTCAGACATTATAATATGCATTTCTGGCATTATAATTGGCATTTCATATATTATAATTGGCATTTCTGGCACTATAATTGGCATTTCAGGCACTATAATTGGCATTTCAGGCACTAAAATAGGCATTTCAGACTTAATATTTTGCATTTTAGGCACTATAGTTGGCTTTTCAGACTTTATATTAGGCATTTCTTACATTATTATTGGCTTTTCAGACATTATATTTGGCATCTAAGCCACTATAATTGGCATTTCAGACACTATATTTGGCATTTAAGGCACTATAATTGGCATTTAAATTCCTGAAATAGGCATTTTAGGCACTATAATTGGCATTTAGGGCACTAAAATTGGTATTTCAGACATAATAATTGGCATTTCAGGCACTAAAATTGGCATTTCAGACTTAATATTTTGCATTTTAGGCACTATAGTTGGCATTTCTGGCACTAGAATTGGCATTTCAGACATTATAATTGGCATTTCAGGCACTATATTTGGCATTTCTGGCATTATAATTGGCATTTCAGATATTATAATTGGCATTTCAGGCACTATTTTTGGCATTTAAGGCGCTATAATTGGCATTTAGGGCACTAAAATTGGCATTTCAGACATAATATTTGGCATTTAAGGCACTATAATTGGCATTTCAAACATTATAATTGGCATTTCTGGCACTATAATTGGAATTTCAGACATTATAATTGGCATTTCAGGCACTATAATTGGCATTTCAGGCACTAAAATTGGCATTTCAGACTTAATATTTTGCATTTTAGGCACTATAGTTGGCTTTTCAGACTTTATATTTGGCATTTCATACATTATTATTGGCTTTTCAGACATTATATTTGGCATTTAAGCCACTATAATTGGCATTTCAGACACTATATTTGGCATTTAAGGCACTATAATTGGCATTTAAATTACTGAAATAGGCATTTAAGCCACTATAATTGGCATTTCAGACACTATATTTGGCATTTAAGGCACTAAAATTGTCATTTAAATTACTGAAATAGGCATTTTAGGCACTATAATTGGCATTTAGAAAACTAAAATTGGCATTTCAGACATTATATTTGGCATTCAAGGCACTAAAATTTGCATTTCTGGCACTATAATTGGCATTTCAGACATTATAATTGGTTTTTCTGGAACTATAATTGGCATTTCAGACATTATAATTGGCATTTCAGGCACTATAATTGGCATTTCAGGCACTAAAATTGGCATTTCAGACATTATATTTGGCATTTAAGCCACTATAATTGGCATTTCGTACACTATAATTGGCATTTAAGGCACTATAATTGGCATTTAAGGTAATATAATAGGCATTTTAGGCACTATAATTGGCATTTCAGACACTATAAAATATTAACAAATAACTGTAATAATTTAGATATTTTTAAAACTATAACAATCAATTTCAAATATTTAGATATTTTTGACATGGATACTTATAAAATATTAACAATCAACTCTAAATATTTGGATAATTTTATAAAATAACAACAATCGATTTTACATTTCGATATTTTTGTCATCGATACTAATAAAATATTAACAATTAACTCTTATAATTGGCATTTCAGACATTATAATTGGCATTTCAGGCACTATATATGGCATTTCAGGCGCTATAATTAGTAATTCAGACATTTTAATTGGCATTTAAGGCACTATAATCGGCATTTCAGGCACTATAATTGGCATTTTGGGCACTAAAATTGGCATTTCAGACATAATATTTGGCATTTAAGGCACTATAATTAGCATTTCTGGCACTATAATTGGCATTTCAGACATTATAAATGGCATTTCCGGCACTATATTTGGCATTTCAGGCGATACAATTGGCATTTAGGGCACTAAAATTGGAATTTCAGACATTATAATTGGCATTTCAGGCACTATATTTGGCATTTCAGGCGCTATAATTAGTAATTCAGACATTTTAATTGGCATTTCTGGCACTAAAATTGGCATTTCAGACATTATAATTGGTATTTCAGGCACTATAATTGGCATTTCAGACATTATAATATGCATTTCTGGCATTATAATTGGCATTTCATATATTATAATTGGCATTTCTGGCACTATAATTGGAATTTCAGACATTATAATTGGCATTTCAGGCACTATAATTGGCATTTCAGGCACTAAATATGGCATTTCAGACTTAATATTTTGCATTTTAGGCACTATAATTGGCATTTCTGGCACTAGAATTGGCATTTCAGACATTATAATTGGCATTTCAGGCACTATATTTGGCATTTCTGGCATTATAATTGGCATTTCAGATATTATAATTGGCATTTCAGGCACTATTTTTGGCATTTAAGGCGCTATAATTGGCATTTAGGGCACTAAAATTGGCATTTCAGACATAATATTTGGCATTTAAGGCACTATAATTGGCATTTCAAACATTATAATTGGCATTTCTGGCACTATAATTGGAATTTCAGACATTATAATTGGCATTTCAGGCACTATAATTGGCATTTCAGGCACTAAAATTGGCATTTCAGACTTAATATTTTGCATTTTAGGCACTATAGTTGGCTTTTCAGACTTTATATTTGGCATTTCATACATTATTATTGGCTTTTCAGACATTATATTTGGCATTTAAGCCACTATAATTGGCATTTCAGACACTATATTTGGCATTTAAGGCACTATAATTGGCATTTAAATTACTGAAATAGGCATTTAAGCCACTATAATTGGCATTTCAGACACTATATTTGGCATTTAAGGCACTATAATTGGCATTTAAATTACTGAAATAGGCATTTAAGCCACTATAATTGGCATTTCAGACACTATATTTGGCATTTAAGGCACTATAATTGGCATTTAAATTACTGAAATAGTCATTTTAGGCACTATAATTGGCATTTAGGGCACTAAAATTGGTATTTTAGACATAATATTTGGCATTTAAGGCACTATAATTGGCATTTCTGACACTATAATTGGCATTTCAGACATTATAATTGGCATTTCTGGCACTAAAATTGGCATTTCAGACATTATAATTGGCATTTCAGGCACTATAATTGGCATTTCAGACATTATAATTGGCATTTCTGGCATTATAATTGGCATTTCATATATTATAATTGGCATTTCAGGCACTATTTTTGGAATTTAAGGAGCTATAATTGGCATTTAGGGCACTATAATTGGCATTTCGTACACTATAATTGGCATTTAAGGCACTATAATTGGCATTTCGTACACTATAATTGGCATTTAAGGCACTATAATTGGCATTTAAGGTAATATAATAGGCATTTTAGGCACTATAATTGGCATTTCAGACAGTATAAAATATTAACAAATAACTGTAATAATTTAGATATTTTTAAAACTATAACCATCAATTTCAAATATTTAGATATTTTTGACATGGATACTTCTAAAATATTAACAATCAACTCTAAATATTTGGATAATTTTATAAAATAACAACAATCGATTTTACATTTCGATATTTTTGTCATAGATACTAATAAAATATTAACAATTAACTCTTATAATTGGCATTTCAGACATTATAATTGGCATTTCAGGCACTATAATTAGCATTTAGGGCACTAAAATTGGCATTTCAGGCACTATAATTGGCATTTAGGGCACTAAAATTGGCATTTCAGACATAATATTTTGCATTTAAGGCACTATAATTTGCATTTCAGGCACTATATTTGGCATTTTAGGCGCTGTAATTGGCATTTAGGGCACTAAAATTGGTATTTCAGACATAATATTTGGCATTTAAGGCACTATAATTGGCATTTCTGGCACTATAATTGGCATTTCAGACATTATAATTGGCATTTCTGGCACTAAAATTGGCATTTCAGACATTATAATTGGCATTTCAGGCACTATAATTGGCATTTCAGGCACTATTTTTGGCATTTAAGGCGCTATAATTGGCATTTAGGGCACTAAAATTGGCATTTCAGACATAATATTTGGCATTTAAGGCACTATAATTGGCATTCATGGCACTATAATTGGCATTTCAAACATTATAATTGGCATTTCTGGCACTATAATTGGCATTTCAGACATTATAATTGGCATTTCAGGCACTATAATTGGCATTTCAGGCACTAAAATTGGCATTTCAGACTTAATATTTTGCATTTTAGGCACTATAGTTGGCTTTTCAGACTTTATATTTGGCATTTCATACATTATTATTGGCTTTTCAGACATTATATTTGGCATTTAAGCCACTATAATTGGCATTTCAGACACTATATATGGCATTTAAGGCACTATAATTGGCATTAAAATACCTGAAATAGGCATTTTAGGCACTATAATTGGCATTTAGGGCACTAAAATTGGTATTTCAGACATAATATTTGGCATTTAAGGCACTATAATTGGCATTTCTGGCACTATAATTGGCATTTCAGACATTATAATTGGCATTTCTGGCACTAAAATTGGCATTTCAGACATTATAATTGGCATTTCAGGCACTATAATTGGCATTTCAGACATTATAATTGGCATTTCAGATATTATAATTGGCATTTCAGGCACTATTTTTGGCATTTAAGGCGCTATAATTGGCATTTAGGGCACTAAAATTGGCATTTCAGACATAATATTTGGCATTTAAGGCACTATAATTGGCATTTCTGGCACTATAATTGGCATTTCAAACATTATAATTGGCATTTCTGGCACTATAATTGGCATTTCAGGCACTATAATTGGCATTTCAGGCACTAAAATAGGCATTTCAGACTTAATATTTTGCATTTTAGGCACTATAGTTGGCTTTTCAGACTTTATATTAGGCATTTCTTACATTATTATTGGCTTTTCAGACATTATATTTGGCATTTAAGCCACTATAATTGGCATTTCAGACACTATATTTGGCATTTAAGGCACTATAATTGGCATTTAAATTCCTGAAATAGGCATTTTAGGCACTATAATTGGCATTTAGGGCACTAAAATTGGTATTTCAGACATAATATTTGGCATTGAAGGCACTATTATTGGCATTTCTGGCACTATAATTGGCATTTCAGGCACTATAATTGGCATTTCAGGCACTAAAATTGGCATTTCAGACTTAATATTTTGCATTTTAGGCACTATAGTTGGCATTTCTGGCACTAGAATTGGCATTTCAGACATTATAATTGGCATTTCAGGCACTGTATTTGGCATTTCTGGCATTATAATTGGCATTTCAGATATTATAATTGGCATTTCAGGCACTATTTTTGGCATTTAAGGCGCTATAATTGGCATTTAGGGCACTAAAATTGGCATTTCAGACATAATATTTGGCATTTAAGGCACTATAATTGGCATTTCAAACATTATAATTGGCATTTCTGGCACTATAATTGGAATTTCAGACATTATAATTGGTATTTCAGGCACTATAATTGGCATTTCAGGCACTAAAATTGGCATTTCAGACTTAATATTTTGCATTTTAGGCACTATAGTTGGCTTTTCAGACTTTATATTTGGCATTTCATACATTATTATTGGCTTTTCAGACATTATATTTGGCATTTAAGCCACTATAATTAGCATTTCAGACACTATATTTGGCATTTAAGGCACTATAATTGGCATTTAAATTACTGAAATAGGCATTTAAGCCACTATAATTGGCATTTCAGACACTATATTTGGCATTTAAGGCACTATAATTGGCATTTAAATTACTGAAATAGGCATTTTAGGCACTATAATTGGCATATAGAACACTAAAATTGGCATTTCAGACATTATATTTGGCATTCAAGGCACTAAAAATTGCATTTCTGGCACTATAATTGGCATTTCAGACATTATAATTGGCATTTCTGGAACTATAATTGGCATTTCAGACATTATAATTGGCATTTCAGGCACTATAATTGGCATTTCAGGCACTAAAATTGGCATTTCAGACATTATATTTGGCATTTAAGCCACTATAATTGGCATTTCGTACACTATAATTGGCATTTAAGGCACTATAATTGGCATTTAAGGTAATATAATAGGCATTTTAGGCACTATAATTGGCATTTCAGACACTATAAAATATTAACAAATAACTGTAATAATTTAGATATTTTTAAAACTATAACAATCAATTTCAAATATTTAGATATTTTTGACATGGATACTTATAAAATATTAACAATCAACTCTAAATATTTGGATAATTTTATAAAATAACAACAATCGATTTTACATTTCGATATTTTTGTCATCGATACTAATAAAATATTAACAATTAACTCTTATAATTGGCATTTCAGACATTATAATTGGCATTTCAGGCACTATATATGGCATTTCAGGCGCTATAATTAGTAATTCAGACATTTTAATTGGCATTTAAGGCACTATAATCGGCATTTCAGGCACTATAATTGGCATTTAGGGCACTAAAATTGGCATTTCAGACATAATATTTGGCATTTAAGGCACTATAATTAGCATTTCTGGCACTATAATTGGCATTTCAGACATTATAAATGGCATTTCAGGCACTATAATTGGCATTTCAGACATTATAATTGGCATTTCAGGCACTATAATCGGCATTTCAGGCACTATAATTGGCATTTAGGGCACTAAAATTGGCATTTCAGACATAATATTTGGCATTTAAGGCACTATAATTGGCATTCATGGCACTATAATTGGCATTTCAAACATTATAATTGGCATTTCTGGCACTATAATTGGCATTTCAGACATTATAATTGGCATTTCAGGCACTATAATTGGCATTTCAGGCACTAAAATTGGCATTTCAGACTTAATATTTTGCATTTTAGGCACTATAGTTGGCTTTTCAGACTTTATATTTGGCATTTCATACATTATTATTGGCTTTTCAGACATTATATTTGGCATTTAAGCCACTATAATTGGCATTTCAGACACTATATATGGCATTTAAGGCACTATAATTGGCATTTAAATACCTGAAATAGGCATTTTAGGCACTATAATTGGCATTTAGGGCACTAAAATTGGTATTTCAGACATAATATTTGGCATTTAAGGCACTATAATTGGCATTTCTGGCACTATAATTGGCATTTCAGACATTATAATTGGCATTTCTGGCACTAAAATTGGCATTTCAGACATTATAATTGGCATTTCAGGCACTATAATTGGCATTTCAGACATTATAATTGGCATTTCAGATATTATAATTGGCATTTCAGGCACTATTTTTGGCATTTAAGGCGCTATAATTGGCATTTAGGGCACTAAAATTGGCATTTCAGACATAATATTTGGCATTTAAGGCACTATAATTGGCATTTCTGGCACTATAATTGGCATTTCAAACATTATAATTGGCATTTCTGGCACTATAATTGGCATTTCAGGCACTATAATTGGCATTTCAGGCACTAAAATAGGCATTTCAGACTTAATATTTTGCATTTTAGGCACTATAGTTGGCTTTTCAGACTTTATATTAGGCATTTCTTACATTATTATTGGCTTTTCAGACATTATATTTGGCATTTAAGCCACTATAATTGGCATTTCAGACACTATATTTGGCATTTAAGGCACTATAATTGGCATTTAAATTCCTGAAATAGGCATTTTAGGCACTATAATTGGCATTTAGGGCACTAAAATTGGTATTTCAGACATAATATTTGGCATTGAAGGCACTATAATTGGCATTTCTGGCACTATAATTGGCATTTCAGGCACTATAATTGGCATTTCAGGCACTAAAATTGGCATTTCAGACTTAATATTTTGCATTTTAGGCACTATAGTTGGCATTTCTGGCACTAGAATTGGCATTTCAGACATTATAATTGGCATTTCAGGCACTATATTTGGCATTTCTGGCATTATAATTGGCATTTCAGATATTATAATTGGCATTTCAGGCACTATTTTTGGCATTTAAGGCGCTATAATTGGCATTTAGGGCACTAAAATTGGCATTTCAGACATAATATTTGGCATTTAAGGCACTATAATTGGCATTTCAAACATTATAATTGGCATTTCTGGCACTATAATTGGAATTTCAGACATTATAATTGGTATTTCAGGCACTATAATTGGCATTTCAGGCACTAAAATTGGCATTTCAGACTTAATATTTTGCATTTTAGGCACTATAGTTGGCTTTTCAGACTTTATATTTGGCATTTCATACATTATTATTGGCTTTTCAGACATTATATTTGGCATTTAAGCCACTATAATTAGCATTTCAGACACTATATTTGGCATTTAAGGCACTATAATTGGCATTTAAATTACTGAAATAGGCATTTAAGCCACTATAATTGGCATTTCAGACACTATATTTGGCATTTAAGGCACTATAATTGGCATTTAAATTACTGAAATAGGCATTTTAGGCACTATAATTGGCATATAGAACACTAAAATTGGCATTTCAGACATTATATTTGGCATTCAAGGCACTAAAAATTGCATTTCTGGCACTATAATTGGCATTTCAGACATTATAATTGGCATTTCTGGAACTATAATTGGCATTTCAGACATTATAATTGGCATTTCAGGCACTATAATTGGCATTTCAGGCACTAAAATTGGCATTTCAGACATTATATTTGGCATTTAAGCCACTATAATTGGCATTTCGTACACTATAATTGGCATTTAAGGCACTATAATTGGCATTTAAGGTAATATAATAGGCATTTTAGGCACTATAATTGGCATTTCAGACACTATAAAATATTAACAAATAACTGTAATAATTTAGATATTTTTAAAACTATAACAATCAATTTCAAATATTTAGATATTTTTGACATGGATACTTATAAAATATTAACAATCAACTCTAAATATTTGGATAATTTTATAAAATAACAACAATCGATTTTACATTTCGATATTTTTGTCATCGATACTAATAAAATATTAACAATTAACTCTTATAATTGGCATTTCAGACATTATAATTGGCATTTCAGGCACTATATATGGCATTTCAGGCGCTATAATTAGTAATTCAGACATTTTAATTGGCATTTAAGGCACTATAATCGGCATTTCAGGCACTATAATTGGCATTTAGGGCACTAAAATTGGCATTTCAGACATAATATTTGGCATTTAAGGCACTATAATTAGCATTTCTGGCACTATAATTGGCATTTCAGACATTATAAATGGCATTTCAGGCACTATAATTGGCATTTCAGACATTATAATTGGCATTTCAGGCACTATAATCGGCATTTCAGGCACTATAATTGGCATTTAGGGCACTAAAATTGGCATTTCAGACATAATATTTGGCATTTAAGGCACTATAATTGGCATTCATGGCACTATAATTGGCATTTCAAACATTATAATTGGCATTTCTGGCACTATAATTGGCATTTCAGACATTATAATTGGCATTTCAGGCACTATAATTGGCATTTCAGGCACTAAAATTGGCATTTCAGACTTAATATTTTGCATTTTAGGCACTATAGTTGGCTTTTCAGACTTTATATTTGGCATTTCATACATTATTATTGGCTTTTCAGACATTATATTTGGCATTTAAGCCACTATAATTGGCATTTCAGACACTATATATGGCATTTAAGGCACTATAATTGGCATTTAAATACCTGAAATAGGCATTTTAGGCACTATAATTGGCATTTAGGGCACTAAAATTGGTATTTCAGACATAATATTTGGCATTTAAGGCACTATAATTGGCATTTCTGGCACTATAATTGGCATTTCAGACATTATAATTGGCATTTCTGGCACTAAAATTGGCATTTCAGACATTATAATTGGCATTTCAGGCACTATAATTGGCATTTCAGACATTATAATTGGCATTTCAGATATTATAATTGGCATTTCAGGCACTATTTTTGGCATTTAAGGCGCTATAATTGGCATTTAGGGCACTAAAATTGGCATTTCAGACATAATATTTGGCATTTAAGGCACTATAATTGGCATTTCTGGCACTATAATTGGCATTTCAAACATTATAATTGGCATTTCTGGCACTATAATTGGCATTTCAGGCACTATAATTGGCATTTCAGGCACTAAAATAGGCATTTCAGACTTAATATTTTGCATTTTAGGCACTATAGTTGGCTTTTCAGACTTTATATTAGGCATTTCTTACATTATTATTGGCTTTTCAGACATTATATTTGGCATTTAAGCCACTATAATTGGCATTTCAGACACTATATTTGGCATTTAAGGCACTATAATTGGCATTTAAATTCCTGAAATAGGCATTTTAGGCACTATAATTGGCATTTAGGGCACTAAAATTGGTATTTCAGACATAATATTTGGCATTGAAGGCACTATAATTGGCATTTCTGGCACTATAATTGGCATTTCAGGCACTATAATTGGCATTTCAGGCACTAAAATTGGCATTTCAGACTTAATATTTTGCATTTTAGGCACTATAGTTGGCATTTCTGGCACTAGAATTGGCATTTCAGACATTATAATTGGCATTTCAGGCACTATATTTGGCATTTCTGGCATTATAATTGGCATTTCAGATATTATAATTGGCATTTCAGGCACTATTTTTGGCATTTAAGGCGCTATAATTGGCATTTAGGGCACTAAAATTGGCATTTCAGACATAATATTTGGCATTTAAGGCACTATAATTGGCATTTCAAACATTATAATTGGCATTTCTGGCACTATAATTGGAATTTCAGACATTATAATTGGCATTTCAGGCACTATAATTGGCATTTCAGGCACTAAAATTGGCATTTCAGACTTAATATTTTGCATTTTAGGCACTATAGTTGGCTTTTCAGACTTTATATTTGGCATTTCATACATTATTATTGGCTTTTCAGACATTATATTTGGCATTTAAGCCACTATAATTGGCATTTCAGACACTATATTTGGCATTTAAGGCACTATAATTGGCATTTAAATTACTGAAATAGGCATTTAAGCCACTATAATTGGCATTTCAGACACTATATTTGGCATTTAAGGCACTATAATTGGCATTTAAATTACTGAAATAGGCATTTTAGGCACTATAATTGGCATTTAGAACACTAAAATTGGCATTTCAGACACTATAATTGGCATTTCAGACATTATAATTGGCATTTCTGGAACTATAATTGGCATTTCAGACATTATAATTGGCATTTCAGGCACTATAATTGGCATTTCAGACATTATATTTGGCATTTAAGCCACTATAATTGGCATTTCGTACACTATAATTGGCATTTAAGGCACTATAATTGGCATTTAAGGTAATATAATAGGCATTTTAGGCACTATAATTGGCATTTCAGACACTATAAAATATTAACAAATAACTGTAATAATTTAGATATTTTTAAAACTATAACAATCAATTTCAAATATTTAGATATTTTTGACATGGATACTTATAAAATATTAACAATCAACTCTAAATATTTGGATAATTTTATAAAATAACAACAATCGATTTTACATTTCGATATTTTTGTCATCGATACTAATAAAATATTAACAATTAACTCTTATAATTGGCATTTCAGACATTATAATTGGCATTTCAGGCACTATATATGGCATTTCAGGCGCTATAATTAGTAATTCAGACATTTTAATTGGCATTTAAGGCACTATAATCGGCATTTCAGGCACTATAATTGGCATTTAGGGCACTAAAATTGGCATTTCAGACATAATATTTGGCATTTAAGGCACTATAATTAGCATTTCTGGCACTATAATTGGCATTTCAGACATTATAAATGGCATTTCAGGCACTATATTTGGCATTTCAGGCGATATAATTGGCATTTAGGGCACTAAAATTGGAATTTCAGACATTATAATTGGCATTTCAGGCACTATATTTGGCATTTCAGGCGCTATAATTAGTAATTCAGACATTTTAATTGGCATTTCTGGCACTAAAATTGGCATTTCAGACATTATAATTGGCATTTCAGGCACTATAATTGGCATTTCAGACATTATATTTGGCATTTAAGCCACTATAATTGGCATTTCGTACACTATAATTGGCATTTAAGGCACTATAATTGGCATTTAAGGTAATATAATAGGCATTTTAGGCACTATAATTGGCATTTCAGACACTATAAAATATTAACAAATAACTGTAATAATTTAGATATTTTTAAAACTATAACAATCAATTTCAAATATTTAGATATTTTTGACATGGATACTTATAAAATATTAACAATCAACTCTAAATATTTGGATAATTTTATAAAATAACAACAATCGATTTTACATTTCGATATTTTTGTCATCGATACTAATAAAATATTAACAATTAACTCTTATAATTGGCATTTCAGACATTATAATTGGCATTTCAGGCACTATATATGGCATTTCAGGCGCTATAATTAGTAATTCAGACATTTTAATTGGCATTTAAGGCACTATAATCGGCATTTCAGGCACTATAATTGGCATTTAGGGCACTAAAATTGGCATTTCAGACATAATATTTGGCATTTAAGGCACTATAATTAGCATTTCTGGCACTATAATTGGCATTTCAGACATTATAAATGGCATTTCAGGCACTATATTTGGCATTTCAGGCGATATAATTGGCATTTAGGGCACTAAAATTGGAATTTCAGACATTATAATTGGCATTTCAGGCACTATATTTGGCATTTCAGGCGCTATAATTAGTAATTCAGACATTTTAATTGGCATTTCTGGCACTAAAATTGGCATTTCAGACATTATAATTGGCATTTCAGGCACTATAATTGGCATTTCAGACATTATAATATGCATTTCTGGCATTATAATTGGCATTTCATATATTATAATTGGCATTTCTGGCACTATAATTGGAATTTCAGACATTATATTTGGCATTTCAGGCACTATAATTGGCATTTCAGGCACTAAATATGGCATTTCAGACTTAATATTTTGCATTTTAGGCACTATAATTGGCATTTCTGGCACTAGAATTGGCATTTCAGACATTATAATTGGCATTTCAGGCACTATATTTGGCATTTCTGGCATTATAATTGGCATTTCAGATATTATAATTGGCATTTCAGGCACTATTTTTGGCATTTAAGGCGCTATAATTGGCATTTAGGGCACTAAAATTGGCATTTCAGACATAATATTTGGCATTTAAGGCACTATAATTGGCATTTCAAACATTATAATTGGCATTTCTGGCACTATAATTGGAATTTCAGACATTATAATTGGCATTTCAGGCACTATAATTGGCATTTCAGGCACTAAAATTGGCATTTCAGACTTAATATTTTGCATTTTAGGCACTATAGTTGGCTTTTCAGACTTTATATTTGGCATTTCATACATTATTATTGGCTTTTCAGACATTATATTTGGCATTTAAGCAACTATAATTGGCATTTCAGACACTATATTTGGCATTTAAGGCACTATAATTGGCATTTAAATTACTGAAATAGGCATTTAAGCCACTATAATTGGCATTTCAGACACTATATTTGGCATTTAAGGCACTATAATTGGCATTTAAATTACTGAAATAGGCATTTTAGGCACTATAATTGGCATTTAGGGCACTAAAATTGGTATTTTAGACATAATATTTGGCATTTAAGGCACTATAATTGGCATTTCTGACACTATAATTGGCATTTCAGACATTATAATTGGCATTTCTGGCACTAAAATTGGCATTTCAGACATTATAATTGGCATTTCAGGCACTATAATTGGCATTTCAGACATTATAATTGGCATTTCTGGCATTATAATTGGCATTTCAGACATTATATTTGGCATTTAAGCCACTATAATTGGCATTTCGTACACTATAATTGGCATTTAAGGCACTATAATTGGCATTTAAGGTAATATATTAGGCATTTTAGGCACTATAATTGGCATTTCAGACAGTATAAAATATTAACAAATAACTGTAATAATTTAGATATTTTTAAAACTATAACAATCAATTTCAAATATTTAGATATTTTTGACATGGATACTTATAAAATATTAACAATCAACTCTAAATATTTGGATAATTTTATAAAATAACAACAATCGATTTTACATTTCGATATTTTTGTCATAGATACTAATAAAATATTAACAATTAACTCTTATAATTGGCATTTCAGACATTATAATTGGCATTTCAGGCACTATATTTGGCATTTTAGGCGCTATAATTAGTAATTCAGACATTTTAATTGGCATTTAAGGCACTATAATTGGCATTTCAGGCACTATAATTGGCATTTAGAGCACTAAAATTGGCATTTCAGACATAATATTTGGCATTTAAGGCACTATAATTGGCATTTCTGGCACTATAATTGGCATTTCAGACATTATAATTGGCATTTCAGGCACTATATTTGGCATTTCATGCGCTATAATTGGCATTTAGGGCACTAAAATTGGTATTTCAGACATAATATTTGGCATTTAAGGCACTATAATTGGCATTTCTGGCACTATAATTGGCATTTCAGACATTATAATTGGCTTTTCTGGCACTAAAATTGGCATTTCAGACATTATGATTGGCATTTCAGGCACTATAATTGGCATTTCAGGCACTATTTTTGGCATTTAAGGCGCTATAATTGGCATTTAGGGCACTAAAATTGGCATTTCAGACATAATATTTGGCATTTAAGGCACTATAATTGGCATTCATGGCACTATAATTGGCATTTCAAACATTATAATTGGCATTTCTGGCACTATAATTGGCATTTCAGACATTATAATTGGCATTTCAGGCACTATAATTGGCATTTCAGACATTATAATTGGCATTTCTGGCATTATAATTGGCATTTCATATATTATAATTGGCATTTCAGGCACTATTTTTGGAATTTAAGGCGCTATAATTGGCATTTAGGGCACTATAATTGGCATTTAAGGTACTATAATAGGCATTTTAGGCACTATAATTGGCATTTCAGACAGTATAAAATATTAACAAATAACTGTAATAATTTAGATATTTTTAAAACTATAACAATCAATTTCAAATATTTAGATATTTTTGACATGGATACTTATAAAATATTAACAATCAACTCTAAATATTTGGATAATTTTATAAAATAACAACAATCGATTTTACATTTCGATATTTTTGTCATAGATACTAATAAAATATTAACAATTAACTCTTATAATTGGCATTTCAGACATTATAATTGGCATTTCAGGCACTATATTTGGCATTTTAGGCGCTATAATTAGTAATTCAGACATTTTAATTGGCATTTAAGGCACTATAATTGGCATTTCAGGCACTATTATTGGCATTTAGGGCACTAAAATTGGCATTTCAGACATAATATTTGGCATTTAAGGCACTATAATTGGCATTTCTGGCACTATAATTGGCATTTCAGACATTATAATTGGCATTTCAGGCACTATATTTGGCATTTCATGCGCTATAATTGGCATTTAGGGCACTAAAATTGGTATTTCAGACATAATATTTGGCATTTAAGGCACTATAATTGGCATTTCTGGCACTATAATTGGCATTTCAGACATTATAATTGGCTTTTCTGGCACTAAAATTGGCATTTCAGACATTATGATTGGCATTTCAGGCACTATAATTGGCATTTCAGGCACTATTTTTGGCATTTAAGGCGCTATAATTGGCATTTAGGGCACTAAAATTGGCATTTCAGACATAATATTTGGCATTTAAGGCACTATAATTGGCATTCATGGCACTATAATTGGCATTTCAAACATTATAATTGGCATTTCTGGCACTATAATTGGCATTTCAGACATTATAATTGGCATTTCAGGCACTATAATTGGCATTTCAGACATTATAATTGGCATTTCTGGCATTATAATTGGCATTTCATATATTATAATTGGCATTTCAGGCACTATTTTTGGAATTTAAGGCGCTATAATTGGCATTTAGGGCACTATAATTGGCATTTAAGGTACTATAATAGGCATTTTAGGCACTATAATTGGCATTTCAGACACTATAAAATATTAACAAATAACTGTAATAATTTAGATATTTTTAAAACTATAACCATCAATTTCAAATATTTAGATATTTTTGAAATGGATACTTATAAAATATTAACAATCAACTCTAAATATTTGGATAATTTTATAAAATAACAACAATCGATTTTACATTTCGATATTTTTGTCATAGATACTAATAAAATATTAACAATTAACTCTTATAATTGGCATTTCAGACATTATAATTGGCATTTCAGGCACTATATTTGGCATTTTAGGCGCTATAATTAGTAATTCAGACATTTTAATTGGCATTTAAGGCACTATAATTGGCATTTCAGGCACTATAATTGGCATTTAGGGCACTAAAATTGGCATTTTAGACATAATATTTGGCATTTAAGGCACTATAATTGGCATTTCTGGCACTATAATTGGCATTTCAGACATTATAATTTGCATTTCAGACACTATATTTGGCATTTTAGGCACTATAATTGGCATTTAAATTACTGAAATAGGCATTTTAGGCACTATAATTGGCATTTAGGGCACTAAAATTGGTATTTTAGACATAATATTTGGCATTTAAGGCACTATAATTGGCATTTCTGACACTATAATTGGCATTTCAGACATTATAATTGGCATTTCTGGCACTAAAATTGGCATTTCAGACATTATAATTGGCATTTCAAGCACTATAATTGGCATTTCAGACATTATAATTGGCATTTCTGGCATTATAATTGGCATTTCATATATTATAATTGGCATTTCAGGCACTATTTTTGGAATTTAAGGCGCTATAATTGGCATTTAGGGCACTATAATTGGCATTTAAGGTACTATAATAGGCATTTTAGGCACTATAATTGGCATTTCAGACAGTATAAAATATTAACAAATAACTGTAATAATTTAGATATTTTTAAAACTATAACCATCAATTTCAAATATTTAGATATTTTTGACATGGATACTTATAAAATATTAACAATCAACTCTAAATATTTGGATAATTTTATAAAATAACAACAATCGATTTTACATTTCGATATTTTTGTCATAGATACTAATAAAATATTAACAATTAACTCTTATAATTGGCATTTCAGACATTATAATTGGCATTTCAGGCACTATATTTGGCATTTTAGGCGCTATAATTAGTAATTCAGACATTTTAATTGGCATTTAAGGCACTATAATTGGCATTTCAGGCACTATAATTGGCATTTAGGGCACTAAAATTGGCATTTCAGACATAATATTTGGCATTTAAGGCACTATAATTGGCATTTCTGGCACTAAAATTGGCATTTCAGACATTATAATTGGCATTTCAGGCACTATATTTGGCATTTCATGCGCTATAATTGGCATTTAGGGCACTAAAATTGGTATTTCAGACATAATATTTGGCATTTAAGGCACTATAATTGGCATTTCTGGCACTATAATTGGCATTTCAGACATTATAATTGGCATTTCTGGCACTAAAATTGGCATTTCAGACATTATGATTGGCATTTCAGGCACTATAATTGGCATTTCAGGCACTATTTTTGGCATTTAAGGCGCTATAATTGGCATTTAGGGCACTAAAATTGGCATTTCAGACATAATATTTGGCATTTAAGGCACTATAATTGGCATTCATGGCACTATAATTGGCATTTCAAACATTATAATTGGCATTTCTGGCACTATAATTGGCATTTCAGACATTATAATTGGCATTTCAGGCACTATAATTGGCATTTCAGACATTATAATTGGCATTTCTGGCATTATAATTGGCATTTCATATATTATAATTGGCATTTCAGGCACTATTTTTGGAATTTAAGGCGCTATAATTGGCATTTAGGGCACTATAATTGGCATTTAAGGTACTATAATAGGCATTTTAGGCACTATAATTGGCATTTCAGACACTATAAAATATTAACAAATAACTGTAATAATTTAGATATTTTTAAAACTATAACCATCAATTTCAAATATTTAGATATTTTTGACATGGATACTTATAAAATATTAACAATCAACTCTAAATATTTGGATAATTTTATAAAATAACAACAATCGATTTTACATTTCGATATTTTTGTCATAGATACTAATAAAATATTAACAATTAACTCTTATAATTGGCATTTCAGACATTATAATTGGCATTTCAGGCACTATATTTGGCATTTTAGGCGCTATAATTAGTAATTCAGACATTTTAATTGGCATTTAAGGCACTATAATTGGCATTTCAGGCACTATAATTGGCATTTAGGGCACTAAAATTGGCATTTCAGACATAATATTTGGCATTTAAGGCACTATAATTGGCATTTCTGGCACTATAATTGGCATTTCAGACATTATAATTGGCATTTCAGGCACTATATTTGGCATTTCATGCGCTATAATTGGCATTTAGGGCACTAAAATTGGTATTTCAGACATAATATTTGGCATTTAAGGCACTATAATTGGCATTTCTGGCACTATAATTGGCATTTCAGACATTATAATTGGCTTTTCTGGCACTAAAATTGGCATTTCAGACATTATGATTGGCATTTCAGGCACTATAATTGGCATTTCAGGCACTATTTTTGGCATTTAAGGCGCTATAATTGGCATTTAGGGCACTAAAATTGGCATTTCAGACATAATATTTGGCATTTAAGGCACTATAATTGGCATTCATGGCACTATAATTGGCATTTCAAACATTATAATTGGCATTTCTGGCACTATAATTGGCATTTCAGACATTATAATTGGCATTTCAGGCACTATAATTGGCATTTCAGACATTATAATTGGCATTTCTGGCATTATAATTGGCATTTCATATATTATAATTGGCATTTCAGGCACTATTTTTGGAATTTAAGGCGCTATAATTGGCATTTAGGGCACTATAATTGGCATTTAAGGTACTATAATAGGCATTTTAGGCACTATAATTGGCATTTCAGACACTATAAAATATTAACAAATAACTGTAATAATTTAGATATTTTTAAAACTATAACCATCAATTTCAAATATTTAGATATTTTTGAAATGGATACTTATAAAATATTAACAATCAACTCTAAATATTTGGATAATTTTATAAAATAACAACAATCGATTTTACATTTCGATATTTTTGTCATAGATACTAATAAAATATTAACAATTAACTCTTATAATTGGCATTTCAGACATTATAATTGGCATTTCAGGCACTATATTTGGCATTTTAGGCGCTATAATTAGTAATTCAGACATTTTAATTGGCATTTAAGGCACTATAATTGGCATTTCAGGCACTATAATTGGCATTTAGGGCACTAAAATTGGCATTTTAGACATAATATTTGGCATTTAAGGCACTATAATTGGCATTTCTGGCACTATAATTGGCATTTCAGACATTATAATTTGCATTTCAGACACTATATTTGGCATTTAAGGCACTATAATTGGCATTTAAATTACTGAAATAGGCATTTTAGGCACTATAATTGGCATTTAGGGCACTAAAATTGGTATTTTAGACATAATATTTGGCATTTAAGGCACTATAATTGGCATTTCTGACACTATAATTGGCATTTCAGACATTATAATTGGCATTTCTGGCACTAAAATTGGCATTTCAGACATTATAATTGGCATTTCAGGCACTATAATTGGCATTTCAGACATTATAATTGGCATTTCAGGCACTATTTTTGGAATTTAAGGCGCTATAATTGACATTTAGGGCACTATAATTGGCATTTAAGGTACTATAATAGGCATTTTAGGCACTATAATTGGCATTTCAGACAGTATAAAATATTAACAAATAACTGTAATAATTTAGATATTTTTAAAACTATAACCATCAATTTCAAATATTTAGATATTTTTGACATGGATACTTATAAAATATTAACAATCAACTCTAAATATTTGGATAATTTTATAAAATAACAACAATCGATTTTACATTTCGATATTTTTGTCATAGATACTAATAAAATATTAACAATTAACTCTTATAATTGGCATTTCAGACATTATAATTGGCATTTCAGGCACTATATTTGGCATTTTAGGCGCTATAATTAGTAATTCAGACATTTTAATTGGCATTTAAGGCACTATAATTGGCATTTCAGGCACTATAATTGGCATTTAGGGCACTAAAATTGGCATTTCAGACATAATATTTGGCATTTAAGGCACTATAATTGGCATTTCTGGCACTAAAATTGGCATTTCAGACATTATAATTGGCATTTCAGGCACTATATTTGGCATTTCATGCGCTATAATTGGCATTTAGGGCACTAAAATTGGTATTTCAGACATAATATTTGGCATTTAAGGCACTATAATTGGCATTTCTGGCACTATAATTGGCATTTCAGACATTATAATTGGCATTTCTGGCACTAAAATTGGCATTTCAGACATTATGATTGGCATTTCAGGCACTATAATTGGCTTTTCAGGCACTATTTTTGGCATTTAAGGCGCTATAATTGGCATTTAGGGCCCTAAAATTGGCATTTCAGACATAATATTTGGCATTTAAGGCACTATAATTGGCATTCATGGCACTATAATTGGCATTTCAAACATTATAATTGGCATTTCTGGCACTATAATTGGCATTTCAGACATTATAATTGGCATTTCAGGCACTATAATTGGCATTTCAGACATTATAATTGGCATTTCTGGCATTATAATTGGCATTTCATATATTATAATTGGCATTTCAGGCACTATTTTTGGAATTTAAGGCGCTATAATTGGCATTTAGGGCACTATAATTGGCATTTAAGGTACTATAATAGGCATTTTAGGCACTATAATTGGCATTTCAGACACTATAAAATATTAACAAATAACTGTAATAATTTAGATATTTTTAAAACTATAACCATCAATTTCAAATATTTAGATATTTTTGAAATGGATACTTATAAAATATTAACAATCAACTCTAAATATTTGGATAATTTTATAAAATAACAACAATCGATTTTACATTTCGATATTTTTGTCATAGATACTAATAAAATATTAACAATTAACTCTTATAATTGGCATTTCAGACATTATAATTGGCATTTCAGGCACTATATTTGGCATTTTAGGCGCTATAATTAGTAATTCAGACATTTTAATTGGCATTTAAGGCACTATAATTGGCATTTCAGGCACTATAATTGGCATTTAGGGCACTAAAAATGGCATTTCAGACATAATATTTGGCATTTAAGGCACTATAATTGGCATTTCTGGCACTATAATTGGCATTTCAGACATTATAATTTGCATTTCAGGCACTATATTTGGCATTTCAGGCGCTATAATTGGCATTTAGGGCACTAAAGTTGGTATTTCAGACATAATATTTGGCATTTAAGGCACTATAATTGGCATTTCTGGCACTATAATTGGCATTTCAGACATTATAATTGGCATTTCTGGCACTAAAATTGGCATTTCAGACATTATAATTGGCATTTCAGGCACTATAATTGGCATTTCAGGCACTATTTTTGGCATTTAAGGCGGTATAATTGGCATTTAGGGCACTAAAATTGGCATTTCAGACATAATATTTGGCATTTAAGGCACTATAATTGGCATTTCAAACATTATAATTGGCATTTCTGGCACTATATTTGGCATTTCTGACATTATAATTGGCATTTCAGGCACTAAAATTGGCATTTCAGACTTAATATTTTGCATTTTAGGCACTATAGTTGGCTTTTCAGACTTTATATTTGGCATTTCATACATTACTATTGGCTTTTCAGACATTATATTTGGCATTTAAGCCACTATAATTGGCATTTCAGACACTATATATGGCATTTAAGGCACTATAATTGGCATTTAAATACCTGAAATAGGCATTTTAGGCACTATAACTGGCATTTAGGGCACTAAAATTGGTATTTCAGACATAATATTTGGCATTTAAGGCACTATAATTGGCATTTCTGGCACTATAATTGGCATTTCAGACATTATAATTGGCATTTCTGGCACTAAAATTGGCATTTCAGACATTATAATTGGCATTTCAGGCACTATAATTGGCATTTCAGACATTATAATTGGCATTTCAGATATTATAATTGGCATTTCAGGCACTATTTTTGGCATTTAAGGCGCTATAATTGGCATTTAGGGCACTAAAATTGGCATTTCAGACATAATATTTGGCATTTAAGGCACTATAATTGGCATTTCTGGCACTATAATTTGCATTTCAAACATTATAATTGGCATTTCTGGCACTATAATTGGCATTTCAGGCACTATAATTGGCATTTCAGGCACTAAAATAGGCATTTCAGACTTAATATTTTGCATTTTAGGCACTATAGTTGGCTTTTCAGACTTTATATTAGGCATTTCTTACATTATTATTGGCTTTTCAGACATTATATTTGG
Source organism: Troilus luridus (assembly GCA_964056705.1). Classification (NCBI taxonomy): domain Eukaryota; kingdom Metazoa; phylum Arthropoda; class Insecta; order Hemiptera; family Pentatomidae; genus Troilus; species Troilus luridus. The sequence continues at coordinate 1,479,945 of CAXKTH010000163.1, read as the reverse complement.
CATTTAAGCCACTATAATTGGCATTTCAGACACTATATTTGTCATTTAAGGCAGTATAATTGGCATTTAAATTACTGAAATAGGCATTTTAGGCACTATAATTGGCATTTAGGGCACTAAAATTGGTATTTCAGACATAATATTTGGCATTTAAGGCACTATAATTGGCATTTCTGGCACTATAATTGGCAATTTAGACATTATAATTGGCATTTCTTGCACTAAAATTGGCATTTCAGACATTATAATTGGCATTTCATATATTATAATTGGCATTTCAGACACTATTTTTGGCATTTAAAGCGCTATAATTGGCATTTAGGGCACTAAAATTGGCATTTCAGACATTATATTTGGCATTTAAGGCACTAAAATTTGCATTTCTGGCACTATAATTGGCATTTCAGACATTATAATTGGCATTTCAGGCACTATAATTGGCATTTCAGGCACTAAAATTGGCATTTCAGACATTATATTTGGCATTTAAGCCACTATAATTGGCATTTCGTACACTATAATTGGCATTTAAGGCACTATAATTGGCATTTAAGGTAATATAATAGGCATTTTAGGCACTATAATTGGCATTTCAGACACTATAAAATATTAACAAATAACTGTAATAATTTAGATATTTTTAAAACTATAACAATCAATTTCAAATATTTAGATATTTTTGACATGGATACTTATAAAATATTAACAATCAACTCTAAATATTTGGATAATTTTATAAAATAACAACAATCGATTTTACATTTCGATATTTTTTCATAGATACTAATAAAATATTAACAATTAACTCTTATAATTGGCATTTCAGACATTATAATTGGCATTTCAGGCACTATATTTGGCATTTTAGGCGCTATAATTAGTAATTCAGACATTTTAATTGGCATTTAAGGCACTATAATTGGCATTTCAGGCACTATAATTGGCATTTAGGGCACTAAAATTGGCATTTCAGACATAATATTTGGCATTTAAGGCACTATAATTGGCATTTCTGGCACTAAAATTGGCATTTCAGACATTATAATTGGCATTTCAGGCACTATATTTGGCATTTCATGCGCTATAATTGGCATTTAGGGCACTAAAATTGGTATTTCAGACATAATATTTGGCATTTAAGGCACTATAATTGGCATTTCTGGCACTATAATTGGCATTTCAGACATTATAATTGGCATTTCTGGCACTAAAATTGGCATTTCAGACATTATGATTGGCATTTCAGGCACTATAATTGGCTTTTCAGGCACTATTTTTGGCATTTAAGGCGCTATAATTGGCATTTAGGGCACTAAAATTGGCATTTCAGACATAATATTTGGCATTTAAGGCACTATAATTGGCATTCATGGCACTATAATTGGCATTTCAAACATTATAATTGGCATTTCTGGCACTATAATTGGCATTTCAGACATTATAATTGGCATTTCAGGCACTATAATTGGCATTTCAGACATTATAATTGGCATTTCTGGCATTATAATTGGCATTTCATATATTATAATTGGCATTTCAGGCACTATTTTTGGAATTTAAGGCGCTATAATTGGCATTTAGGGCACTATAATTGGCATTTAAGGTACTATAATAGGCATTTTAGGCACTATAATTGGCATTTCAGACACTATAAAATATTAACAAATAACTGTAATAATTTAGATATTTTTAAAACTATAACCATCAATTTCAAATATTTAGATATTTTTGAAATGGATACTTATAAAATATTAACAATCAACTCTAAATATTTGGATAATTTTATAAAATAACAACAATCGATTTTACATTTCGATATTTTTGTCATAGATACTAATAAAATATTAACAATTAACTCTTATAATTGGCATTTCAGACATTATAATTGGCATTTCAGGCACTATATTTGGCATTTTAGGCGCTATAATTAGTAATTCAGACATTTTAATTGGCATTTAAGGCACTATAATTGGCATTTCAGGCACTATAATTGGCATTTAGGGCACTAAAAATGGCATTTCAGACATAATATTTGGCATTTAAGGCACTATAATTGGCATTTCTGGCACTATAATTGGCATTTCAGACATTATAATTTGCATTTCAGGCACTATATTTGGCATTTCAGGCGCTATAATTGGCATTTAGGGCACTAAAGTTGGTATTTCAGACATAATATTTGGCATTTAAGGCACTATAATTGGCATTTCTGGCACTATAATTGGCATTTCAGACATTATAATTGGCATTTCTGGCACTAAAATTGGCATTTCAGACATTATAATTGGCATTTCAGGCACTATAATTGGCATTTCAGGCACTATTTTTGGCATTTAAGGCGGTATAATTGGCATTTAGGGCACTAAAATTGGCATTTCAGACATAATATTTGGCATTTAAGGCACTATAATTGGCATTTCAAACATTATAATTGGCATTTCTGGCACTATATTTGGCATTTCTGACATTATAATTGGCATTTCAGGCACTAAAATTGGCATTTCAGACTTAATATTTTGCATTTTAGGCACTATAGTTGGCTTTTCAGACTTTATATTTGGCATTTCATACATTACTATTGGCTTTTCAGACATTATATTTGGCATTTAAGCCACTATAATTGGCATTTCAGACACTATATATGGCATTTAAGGCACTATAATTGGCATTTAAATACCTGAAATAGGCATTTTAGGCACTATAACTGGCATTTAGGGCACTAAAATTGGTATTTCAGACATAATATTTGGCATTTAAGGCACTATAATTGGCATTTCTGGCACTATAATTGGCATTTCAGACATTATAATTGGCATTTCTGGCACTAAAATTGGCATTTCAGACATTATAATTGGCATTTCAGGCACTATAATTGGCATTTCAGACATTATAATTGGCATTTCAGATATTATAATTGGCATTTCAGGCACTATTTTTGGCATTTAAGGCGCTATAATTGGCATTTAGGGCACTAAAATTGGCATTTCAGACATAATATTTGGCATTTAAGGCACTATAATTGGCATTTCTGGCACTATAATTTGCATTTCAAACATTATAATTGGCATTTCTGGCACTATAATTGGCATTTCAGGCACTATAATTGGCATTTCAGGCACTAAAATAGGCATTTCAGACTTAATATTTTGCATTTTAGGCACTATAGTTGGCTTTTCAGACTTTATATTAGGCATTTCTTACATTATTATTGGCTTTTCAGACATTATATTTGGCATTTAAGCCACTATAATTGGCATTTCAGACACTATATTTGTCATTTAAGGCAGTATAATTGGCATTTAAATTACTGAAATAGGCATTTTAGGCACTATAATTGGCATTTAGGGCACTAAAATTGGTATTTCAGACATAATATTTGGCATTTAAGGCACTATAATTGGCATTTCTGGCACTATAATTGGCAATTTAGACATTATAATTGGCATTTCTTGCACTAAAATTGGCATTTCAGACATTATAATTGGCATTTCATATATTATAATTGGCATTTCAGACACTATTTTTGGCATTTAAAGCGCTATAATTGGCATTTAGGGCACTAAAATTGGCATTTCAGACATTATATTTGGCATTTAAGGCACTAAAATTTGCATTTCTGGCACTATAATTGGCATTTCAGACATTATAATTGGCATTTCAGGCACTATAATTGGCATTTCAGGCACTAAAATTGGCATTTCAGACATTATATTTGGCATTTAAGCCACTATAATTGGCATTTCGTACACTATAATTGGCATTTAAGGCACTATAATTGGCATTTAAGGTAATATAATAGGCATTTTAGGCACTATAATTGGCATTTCAGACACTATAAAATATTAACAAATAACTGTAATAATTTAGATATTTTTAAAACTATAACAATCAATTTCAAATATTTAGATATTTTTGACATGGATACTTATAAAATATTAACAATCAACTCTAAATATTTGGATAATTTTATAAAATAACAACAATCGATTTTACATTTCGATATTTTTTCATAGATACTAATAAAATATTAACAATTAACTCTTATAATTGGCATTTCAAACATTATAATTGGCATTTCAGGCACTATATATGGCATTTCAGGCGCTATAATTAGTAATTCAGACATTTTAATTGGCATTTAAGGCACTATAATTGGCATTTCAGGCACTATTATTGGCATTTAGGGCACTAAAATTGGCATTTCAGACATAATATTGGGCATTTAAGGCACTATAATTAGCATTTCAGGCACTAAAATAGGCATTTCAGACTTAATATTTTGCATTTTAGGCACTATAGTTGGCTTTTCAGACTTTATATTAGGCATTTCTTACATTATTATTGGCTTTTCAGACATTATATTTGGCATTTAAGCCACTATAATTGGCATTTCAGACACTATATTTGTCATTTAAGGCAGTATAATTGGCATTTAAATTACTGAAATAGGCATTTTAGGCACTATAATTGGCATTTAGGGCACTAAAATTGGTATTTCAGACATAATATTTGGCATTTAAGGCACTATAATTGGCATTTCTGGCACTATAATTGGCATTTCAGACATTATAATTGGCATTTCTTGCACTAAAATTGGCATTTCAGACATTATAATTGGCATTTCATATATTATAATTGGCATTTCAGACACTATTTTTGGCATTTAAAGCGCTATAATTGGCATTTAGGGCACTAAAATTGGCATTTCAGACATTATATTTGGCATTTAAGGCACTAAAATTTGCATTTCTGGCACTATAATTGGCATTTCAGACATTATAATTGGCATTTCAGGCACTATAATTGGCATTTCAGGCACTAAAATTGGCATTTCAGACATTATATTTGGCATTTAAGCCACTATAATTGGCATTTCGTACACTATAATTGGCATTTAAGGCACTATAATTGGCATTTAAGGTAATATAATAGGCATTTTAGGCACTATAATTGGCATTTCAGACACTATAAAATATTAACAAATAACTGTAATAATTTAGATATTTTTAAAACTATAACAATCAATTTCAAATATTTAGATATTTTTGACATGGATACTTATAAAATATTAACAATCAACTCTAAATATTTGGATAATTTTATAAAATAACAACAATCGATTTTACATTTCGATATTTTTTCATAGATACTAATAAAATATTAACAATCAACTCTTATAATTGGCATTTCAAACATTATAATTGGCATTTCAGGCACTATATATGGCATTTCAGGCGCTATAATTAGTAATTCAGACATTTTAATTGGCATTTAAGGCACTATAATTGGCATTTCAGGCACTATTATTGGCATTTAGGGCACTAAAATTGGCATTTCAGACATAATATTTGGCATTTAAGGCACTATAATTAGCATTTCTGGCACTATAATTGGCATTTCAGACATTATAATTGGCATTTCAGGCACTATATTTGGCACTTCAGGCGATATAATTGGCATTTAGGGCACTAAAATTGGCATTTCAGACATTATAATTGGCATTTCAGGCACTATATTTGGCATTTCAGGCGCTATAATTAGTAATTCAGACATTTTAATTGGCATTTCTGGCACTAAAATTGGCATTTCAGACATTATAATTGGCATTTCAGGCACTATAATTGGCATTTCAGACATTATAATTGGCATTTCTGGCATTATAATTGGCATTTCATATATTATAATTGGCATTTCAGGCACTATTTTTGGCATTTAAGGCGCTATAATTGGCATTTAGGGCACTATAATTGGCATTTAAGGTACTATAATAGGCATTTTAGGCACTATAATTGGCATTTCAGACACTATAAAATATTAACAAATAACTGTAATAATTTAGATATTTTTAAAACTATAACAATCAATTTCAAATATTTAGATATTTTTGACATGGATACTTATAAAATATTAACAATGAACTCTAAATATTTGGATAATAATTTTAAAAAATAACAACAATCGATTTTACATTTCGATATTTTTGTCATAGATACTAATAAAATATTAACAATTAACTCTTATAATTGGCATTTCAGACATTATAATTGGCATTTCAGGCACTATATTTGGCATTTCAGGTGCTATAATTAGTAATTCAGACATTTTAATTGGCATTTAAGGCACTATAATTGGCATTTCAGGCACTATAATTGGCATTTAGGGCACTAAAATTGGCATTTCAGACATAATATTTGGCATTTAAGGCACTATAATTGGCATTTCTGGCACTATAATTGGCATTTCAGACATTATAATTGGCATTTCAGTCACTATATTTGGCATTTCTGGCATTATAATTGGCATTTCAGATATTATAATTGGCATTTCAGGCACTATTTTTGGCATTTAAGGCGCTATAATTGGCATTTAGGGCACTAAAATTGGCATTTCAGACATAATATTTGGCATTTAAGGCACTATAATTGGCATTTCTGGCACTATAATTGGCATTTCAAACATTATAATTGGCATTTCTGGCACTATAATTGGAATTTCAGACATTATAATTGGCATTTCAGGCACTATAATTGGCATTTCAGGCACTAAAATTGGCATTTCAGACTTAATATTTTGCATTTTAGGCACTATAGTTGGCTTTTCAGACTTTATATTTGGCATTTCATACATTATTATTGGCTTTTCAGACATTATATTTGGCATTTAAGCCACTATAATTGGCATTTCAGACACTATATTTGGCATTTAAGGCACTATAATTGGCATTTAAATTACTGAAATAGGCATTTAAGCCACTATAATTGGCATTTCAGACACTATATTTGGCATTTAAGGCACTAAAATTGGCATTTAAATTACTGAAATAGGCATTTTAGGCACTATAATTGGCATTTAGGGCACTAAAATTGGTATTTTAGACATAATATTTGGCATTAAAGGCACTATAATTGGCATTTCTGACACTATAATTGGCATTTCAGACATTATAATTGGCATTTCTGGCACTAAAATTGGCATTTCAGACATTATAATTGGCATTTCAGGCACTATAATTGGCATTTCAGACATTATAATTGGCATTTCTGGCATTATAATTGGCATTTCATATATTATAATTGGCATTTCAGGCACTATCTTTGGCATTTAAGGCGCTATAATTGGCATTTAGGGCACTATAATTGGCATTTAAGGTACTATAATAGGCATTTTAGGCACTATAATTGGCATTTCAGACACTATAAAATATTAACAAATAACTGTAATAATTTAGATATTTTTAAAACTATAACAATCAATTTCAAATATTTAGATATTTTTGACATGGATACTTATAAAATATTAACAATCAACTCTAAATATTTGGATAATTTTATAAAATAACAACAATCGATTTTACATTTCGATATTTTTTCATAGATACTAATAAAATATTAACAATCAACTCTTATAATTGGCATTTCAAACATTATAATTGGCATTTCAGGCACTATATATGGCATTTCAGGCGCTATAATTAGTAATTCAGACATTTTAATTGGCATTTAAGGCACTATAATTGGCATTTCAGGCACTATTATTGGCATTTAGGGCACTAAAATTGGCATTTCAGACATAATATTTGGCATTTAAGGCACTATAATTAGCATTTCTGGCACTATAATTGGCATTTCAGACATTATAATTGGCATTTCAGGCACTATATTTGGCATTTCAGGCGATATAATTGGCATTTAGGGCACTAAAATTGGCATTTCAGACATTATAATTGGCATTTCAGGCACTATATTTGGCATTTCAGGCGCTATAATTAGTAATTCAGACATTTTAATTGGCATTTCTGGCACTAAAATTGGCATTTCAGACATTATAATTGGCATTTCAGGCACTATAATTGGCATTTCAGACATTATAATTGGCATTTCTGGCATTATAATTGGCATTTCATATATTATAATTGGCATTTCAGGCACTATTTTTGGCATTTAAGGCGCTATAATTGGCATTTAGGGCACTATAATTGGCATTTAAGGTACTATAATAGGCATTTTAGGCACTATAATTGGCATTTCAGACACTATAAAATATTAACAAATAACTGTAATAATTTAGATATTTTTAAAACTATAACAATCAATTTCAAATATTTAGATATTTTTGACATGGATACTTATAAAATATTAACAATGAACTCTAAATATTTGGATAATAATTTTAAAAAATAACAACAATCGATTTTACATTTCGATATTTTTGTCATAGATACTAATAAAATATTAACAATTAACTCTTATAATTGGCATTTCAGACATTATAATTGGCATTTCAGGCACTATATTTGGCATTTCAGGTGCTATAATTAGTAATTCAGACATTTTAATTGGCATTTAAGGCACTATAATTGGCATTTCAGGCACTATAATTGGCATTTAGGGCACTAAAATTGGCATTTCAGACATAATATTTGGCATTTAAGGCACTATAATTGGCATTTCTGGCACTATAATTGGCATTTCAGACATTATAATTTGCATTTCAGACACTATATTTGGCATTTAAGGCACTATAATTGGCATTTAAATTACTGAAATAGGCATTTTAGGCACTATAATTGGCATTTAGGGCACTAAAATTGGTATTTTAGACATAATATTTGGCATTTAAGGCACTATAATTGGCATTTCTGACACTATAATTGGCATTTCAGACATTATAATTGGCATTTCTGGCACTAAAATTGGCATTTCAGACATTATAATTGGCATTTCAGGCACTATAATTGGCATTTCAGACATTATAATTGGCATTTCTGGCATTATAATTGGCATTTTAGGCACTATAATTGGCATTTAAGGTACTATAATAGGCATTTTAGGCACTATAATTGGCATTTCAGACAGTATAAAATATTAACAAATAACTGTAATAATTTAGATATTTTTAAAACTATAACCATCAATTTCAAATATTTAGATATTTTTGACATGGATACTTATAAAATATTAACAATCAACTCTAAATATTTGGATAATTTTATAAAATAACAACAATCGATTTTACATTTCGATATTTTTGTCATAGATACTAATAAAATATTAACAATTAACTCTTATAATTGGCATTTCAGACATTATAATTGGCATTTCAGGCACTATATTTGGCATTTTAGGCGCTATAATTAGTAATTCAGACATTTTAATTGGCATTTAAGGCACTATAATTGGCATTTCAGGCACTATAATTGGCATTTAGGGCACTAAAATTGGCATTTCAGACATAATAATTTGCATTTAAGGCACTATAATTGGCATTTCTGGCACTAAAATTGGCATTTCAGACATTATAATTGGCATTTCAGGCACTATATTTGGCATTTCATGCGCTATAATTGGCATTTAGGGCACTAAAATTGGTATTTCAGACATAATATTTGGCATTTAAGGCACTATAATTGGCATTTCTGGCACTATAATTGGCATTTCAGACATTATAATTGGCATTTCTGGCACTAAAATTGGCATTTCAGACATTATGATTGGCATTTCAGGCACTATAATTGGCATTTCAGGCACTATTTTTGGCATTTAAGGCGCTATAATTGGCATTTAGGGCACTAAAATTGGCATTTCAGACATAATATTTGGCATTTAAGGCACTATAATTGGCATTCATGGCACTATAATTGGCATTTCAAACATTATAATTGGCATTTCTGGCACTATAATTGGCATTTCAGACATTATAATTGGCATTTCAGGCACTATAATTGGCATTTCAGACATTATAATTGGCATTTCTGGCATTATAATTGGCATTTCATATATTATAATTGGCATTTCAGGCACTATTTTTGGAATTTAAGGCGCTATAATTGGCATTTAGGGCACTATAATTGGCATTTAAGGTACTATAATAGGCATTTTAGGCACTATAATTGGCATTTCAGACACTATAAAATATTAACAAATAACTGTAATAATTTAGATATTTTTAAAACTATAACCATCAATTTCAAATATTTAGATATTTTTGAAATGGATACTTATAAAATATTAACAATCAACTCTAAATATTTGGATAATTTTATAAAATAACAACAATCGATTTTACATTTCGATATTTTTGTCATAGATACTAATAAAATATTAACAATTAACTCTTATAATTGGCATTTCAGACATTATAATTGGCATTTCAGGCACTATATTTGGCATTTTAGGCGCTATAATTAGTAATTCAGACATTTTAATTGGCATTTAAGGCACTATAATTGGCATTTCAGGCACTATAATTGGCATTTAGGGCACTAAAAATGGCATTTCAGACATAATATTTGGCATTTAAGGCACTATAATTGGCATTTCTGGCACTATAATTGGCATTTCAGACATTATAATTTGCATTTCAGGCACTATATTTGGCATTTCAGGCGCTATAATTGGCATTTAGGGCACTAAAGTTGGTATTTCAGACATAATATTTGGCATTTAAGGCACTATAATTGGCATTTCTGGCACTATAATTGGCATTTCAGACATTATAATTGGCATTTCTGGCACTAAAATTGGCATTTCAGACATTATAATTGGCATTTCAGGCACTATAATTGGCATTTCAGGCACTATTTTTGGCATTTAAGGCGGTATAATTGGCATTTAGGGCACTAAAATTGGCATTTCAGACATAATATTTGGCATTTAAGGCACTATAATTGGCATTTCAAACATTATAATTGGCATTTCTGGCACTATATTTGGCATTTCTGACATTATAATTGGCATTTCAGGCACTAAAATTGGCATTTCAGACTTAATATTTTGCATTTTAGGCACTATAGTTGGCTTTTCAGACTTTATATTTGGCATTTCATACATTACTATTGGCTTTTCAGACATTATATTTGGCATTTAAGCCACTATAATTGGCATTTCAGACACTATATATGGCATTTAAGGCACTATAATTGGCATTTAAATACCTGAAATAGGCATTTTAGGCACTATAACTGGCATTTAGGGCACTAAAATTGGTATTTCAGACATAATATTTGGCATTTAAGGCACTATAATTGGCATTTCTGGCACTATAATTGGCATTTCAGACATTATAATTGGCATTTCTGGCACTAAAATTGGCATTTCAGACATTATAATTGGCATTTCAGGCACTATAATTGGCATTTCAGACATTATAATTGGCATTTCAGATATTATAATTGGCATTTCAGGCACTATTTTTGGCATTTAAGGCGCTATAATTGGCATTTAGGGCACTAAAATTGGCATTTCAGACATAATATTTGGCATTTAAGGCACTATAATTGGCATTTCTGGCACTATAATTTGCATTTCAAACATTATAATTGGCATTTCTGGCACTATAATTGGCATTTCAGGCACTATAATTGGCATTTCAGGCACTAAAATAGGCATTTCAGACTTAATATTTTGCATTTTAGGCACTATAGTTGGCTTTTCAGACTTTATATTAGGCATTTCTTACATTATTATTGGCTTTTCAGACATTATATTTGGCATTTAAGCCACTATAATTGGCATTTCAGACACTATATTTGTCATTTAAGGCAGTATAATTGGCATTTAAATTACTGAAATAGGCATTTTAGGCACTATAATTGGCATTTAGGGCACTAAAATTGGTATTTCAGACATAATATTTGGCATTTAAGGCACTATAATTGGCATTTCTGGCACTATAATTGGCAATTTAGACATTATAATTGGCATTTCTTGCACTAAAATTGGCATTTCAGACATTATAATTGGCATTTCATATATTATAATTGGCATTTCAGACACTATTTTTGGCATTTAAAGCGCTATAATTGGCATTTAGGGCACTAAAATTGGCATTTCAGACATTATATTTGGCATTTAAGGCACTAAAATTTGCATTTCTGGCACTATAATTGGCATTTCAGACATTATAATTGGCATTTCAGGCACTATAATTGGCATTTCAGGCACTAAAATTGGCATTTCAGACATTATATTTGGCATTTAAGCCACTATAATTGGCATTTCGTACACTATAATTGGCATTTAAGGCACTATAATTGGCATTTAAGGTAATATAATAGGCATTTTAGGCACTATAATTGGCATTTCAGACACTATAAAATATTAACAAATAACTGTAATAATTTAGATATTTTTAAAACTATAACAATCAATTTCAAATATTTAGATATTTTTGACATGGATACTTATAAAATATTAACAATCAACTCTAAATATTTGGATAATTTTATAAAATAACAACAATCGATTTTACATTTCGATATTTTTTCATAGATACTAATAAAATATTAACAATTAACTCTTATAATTGGCATTTCAAACATTATAATTGGCATTTCAGGCACTATATATGGCATTTCAGGCGCTATAATTAGTAATTCAGACATTTTAATTGGCATTTAAGGCACTATAATTGGCATTTCAGGCACTATTATTGGCATTTAGGGCACTAAAATTGGCATTTCAGACATAATATTGGGCATTTAAGGCACTATAATTAGCATTTCAGGCACTAAAATAGGCATTTCAGACTTAATATTTTGCATTTTAGGCACTATAGTTGGCTTTTCAGACTTTATATTAGGCATTTCTTACATTATTATTGGCTTTTCAGACATTATATTTGGCATTTAAGCCACTATAATTGGCATTTCAGACACTATATTTGTCATTTAAGGCAGTATAATTGGCATTTAAATTACTGAAATAGGCATTTTAGGCACTATAATTGGCATTTAGGGCACTAAAATTGGTATTTCAGACATAATATTTGGCATTTAAGGCACTATAATTGGCATTTCTGGCACTATAATTGGCATTTCAGACATTATAATTGGCATTTCTTGCACTAAAATTGGCATTTCAGACATTATAATTGGCATTTCATATATTATAATTGGCATTTCAGACACTATTTTTGGCATTTAAAGCGCTATAATTGGCATTTAGGGCACTAAAATTGGCATTTCAGACATTATATTTGGCATTTAAGGCACTAAAATTTGCATTTCTGGCACTATAATTGGCATTTCAGACATTATAATTGGCATTTCAGGCACTATAATTGGCATTTCAGGCACTAAAATTGGCATTTCAGACATTATATTTGGCATTTAAGCCACTATAATTGGCATTTCGTACACTATAATTGGCATTTAAGGCACTATAATTGGCATTTAAGGTAATATAATAGGCATTTTAGGCACTATAATTGGCATTTCAGACACTATAAAATATTAACAAATAACTGTAATAATTTAGATATTTTTAAAACTATAACAATCAATTTCAAATATTTAGATATTTTTGACATGGATACTTATAAAATATTAACAATCAACTCTAAATATTTGGATAATTTTATAAAATAACAACAATCGATTTTACATTTCGATATTTTTTCATAGATACTAATAAAATATTAACAATCAACTCTTATAATTGGCATTTCAAACATTATAATTGGCATTTCAGGCACTATATATGGCATTTCAGGCGCTATAATTAGTAATTCAGACATTTTAATTGGCATTTAAGGCACTATAATTGGCATTTCAGGCACTATTATTGGCATTTAGGGCACTAAAATTGGCATTTCAGACATAATATTTGGCATTTAAGGCACTATAATTAGCATTTCTGGCACTATAATTGGCATTTCAGACATTATAATTGGCATTTCAGGCACTATATTTGGCACTTCAGGCGATATAATTGGCATTTAGGGCACTAAAATTGGCATTTCAGACATTATAATTGGCATTTCAGGCACTATATTTGGCATTTCAGGCGCTATAATTAGTAATTCAGACATTTTAATTGGCATTTCTGGCACTAAAATTGGCATTTCAGACATTATAATTGGCATTTCAGGCACTATAATTGGCATTTCAGACATTATAATTGGCATTTCTGGCATTATAATTGGCATTTCATATATTATAATTGGCATTTCAGGCACTATTTTTGGCATTTAAGGCGCTATAATTGGCATTTAGGGCACTATAATTGGCATTTAAGGTACTATAATAGGCATTTTAGGCACTATAATTGGCATTTCAGACACTATAAAATATTAACAAATAACTGTAATAATTTAGATATTTTTAAAACTATAACAATCAATTTCAAATATTTAGATATTTTTGACATGGATACTTATAAAATATTAACAATGAACTCTAAATATTTGGATAATAATTTTAAAAAATAACAACAATCGATTTTACATTTCGATATTTTTGTCATAGATACTAATAAAATATTAACAATTAACTCTTATAATTGGCATTTCAGACATTATAATTGGCATTTCAGGCACTATATTTGGCATTTCAGGTGCTATAATTAGTAATTCAGACATTTTAATTGGCATTTAAGGCACTATAATTGGCATTTCAGGCACTATAATTGGCATTTAGGGCACTAAAATTGGCATTTCAGACATAATATTTGGCATTTAAGGCACTATAATTGGCATTTCTGGCACTATAATTGGCATTTCAGACATTATAATTGGCATTTCAGTCACTATATTTGGCATTTCTGGCATTATAATTGGCATTTCAGATATTATAATTGGCATTTCAGGCACTATTTTTGGCATTTAAGGCGCTATAATTGGCATTTAGGGCACTAAAATTGGCATTTCAGACATAATATTTGGCATTTAAGGCACTATAATTGGCATTTCTGGCACTATAATTGGCATTTCAAACATTATAATTGGCATTTCTGGCACTATAATTGGAATTTCAGACATTATAATTGGCATTTCAGGCACTATAATTGGCATTTCAGGCACTAAAATTGGCATTTCAGACTTAATATTTTGCATTTTAGGCACTATAGTTGGCTTTTCAGACTTTATATTTGGCATTTCATACATTATTATTGGCTTTTCAGACATTATATTTGGCATTTAAGCCACTATAATTGGCATTTCAGACACTATATTTGGCATTTAAGGCACTATAATTGGCATTTAAATTACTGAAATAGGCATTTAAGCCACTATAATTGGCATTTCAGACACTATATTTGGCATTTAAGGCACTAAAATTGGCATTTAAATTACTGAAATAGGCATTTTAGGCACTATAATTGGCATTTAGGGCACTAAAATTGGTATTTTAGACATAATATTTGGCATTAAAGGCACTATAATTGGCATTTCTGACACTATAATTGGCATTTCAGACATTATAATTGGCATTTCTGGCACTAAAATTGGCATTTCAGACATTATAATTGGCATTTCAGGCACTATAATTGGCATTTCAGACATTATAATTGGCATTTCTGGCATTATAATTGGCATTTCATATATTATAATTGGCATTTCAGGCACTATCTTTGGCATTTAAGGCGCTATAATTGGCATTTAGGGCACTATAATTGGCATTTAAGGTACTATAATAGGCATTTTAGGCACTATAATTGGCATTTCAGACACTATAAAATATTAACAAATAACTGTAATAATTTAGATATTTTTAAAACTATAACAATCAATTTCAAATATTTAGATATTTTTGACATGGATACTTATAAAATATTAACAATCAACTCTAAATATTTGGATAATTTTATAAAATAACAACAATCGATTTTACATTTCGATATTTTTTCATAGATACTAATAAAATATTAACAATCAACTCTTATAATTGGCATTTCAAACATTATAATTGGCATTTCAGGCACTATATATGGCATTTCAGGCGCTATAATTAGTAATTCAGACATTTTAATTGGCATTTAAGGCACTATAATTGGCATTTCAGGCACTATTATTGGCATTTAGGGCACTAAAATTGGCATTTCAGACATAATATTTGGCATTTAAGGCACTATAATTAGCATTTCTGGCACTATAATTGGCATTTCAGACATTATAATTGGCATTTCAGGCACTATATTTGGCATTTCAGGCGATATAATTGGCATTTAGGGCACTAAAATTGGCATTTCAGACATTATAATTGGCATTTCAGGCACTATATTTGGCATTTCAGGCGCTATAATTAGTAATTCAGACATTTTAATTGGCATTTCTGGCACTAAAATTGGCATTTCAGACATTATAATTGGCATTTCAGGCACTATAATTGGCATTTCAGACATTATAATTGGCATTTCTGGCATTATAATTGGCATTTCATATATTATAATTGGCATTTCAGGCACTATTTTTGGCATTTAAGGCGCTATAATTGGCATTTAGGGCACTATAATTGGCATTTAAGGTACTATAATAGGCATTTTAGGCACTATAATTGGCATTTCAGACACTATAAAATATTAACAAATAACTGTAATAATTTAGATATTTTTAAAACTATAACAATCAATTTCAAATATTTAGATATTTTTGACATGGATACTTATAAAATATTAACAATGAACTCTAAATATTTGGATAATAATTTTAAAAAATAACAACAATCGATTTTACATTTCGATATTTTTGTCATAGATACTAATAAAATATTAACAATTAACTCTTATAATTGGCATTTCAGACATTATAATTGGCATTTCAGGCACTATATTTGGCATTTCAGGTGCTATAATTAGTAATTCAGACATTTTAATTGGCATTTAAGGCACTATAATTGGCATTTCAGGCACTAAAATTGGCATTTCAGACTTAATATTTTGCATTTTAGGCACTATAGTTGGCTTTTCAGACTTTATAATTGGCATTTCAGATATTATAATTGGCATTTCAGGCACTATTTTTGGCATTTAAGGCGCTATAATTGGCATTTAGGGCACTATAATTGGCATTTCAGACTTAATATTTTGCATTTTAGGCACTATAATTGGCATTTCTGACACTATAATTGGCATTTCAGACATTATAATTGGCATTTCTGGCACTAAAATTGGCATTTCAGACATTATAATTGGCATTTCAGGCACTATAATTGGCATTTCAGACATTATAATTGGCATTTCTGGCATTATAATTGGCATTTCATATATTATAATTGGCATTTCAGGCACTATCTTTGGCATTTAAGGCGCTATAATTGGCATTTAGGGCACTATAATTGGCATTTAAGGTACTATAATAGGCATTTTAGGCACTATAATTGGCATTTCAGACACTATAAAATATTAACAAATAACTGTAATAATTTAGATATTTTTAAAACTATAACAATCAATTTCAAATATTTAGATATTTTTGACATGGATACTTATAAAATATTAACAATCAACTCTAAATATTTGGATAATTTTATAAAATAACAACAATCGATTTTACATTTCGATATTTTTGTCATAGATACTAATAAAATATTAACAATTAACTCTTATAATTGGCATTTCAGACATTATAATTGGCATTTCAGGCACTATATTTGGCATTTTAGGCGCTATAATTAGTAATTTAGACATTTTAATTGGCATTTAAGGCACTATAATTGGCATTTCAGGCACTATAATTGGCATTTAGGGCACTAAAATTGGCATTTCAGACATAATATTTGGCATTTAAGGCACTATAATTGGCATTTCTGGCACTATAATTGGCATTTCAGACATTATAATTGGCATTTCAGGCACTATATTTGGCATTTCAGGCGCTATAATTGGCATTTAGGGCACTAAAATTGGTATTTCAGACATAATATTTGGCATTTAAGGCACTATAATTGGCATTTCTGGCACTATAATTGGCATTTCAGACATTATAATTGGCATTTCTGGCACTAAAATTGGCATTTCAGACATTATAATTGGCATTTCAGGCACTATAATTGGCATTTCAGACATTATAATTGGCATTTCTGGCATTATAATTGGCATTTCAGATATTATAATTGGCATTTCAGGCACTATTTTTGGCATTTAATGCGCTATAATTGGCATTTAGGGCACTAAAATTGGCATTTCAGACATAATATTTGGCATTTAAGGCACTATAATTGGCATTTCTGGCACTATAATTGGCATTTCAAACATTATAATTGGCATTTCTGGCACTATAATTGGCATTTCAGACATTATAATTGGCATTTCAGGCACTATAATTGGCATTTCAGGCACTAAAATTGGCATTTCAGACTTAATATTTTGCATTTTAGGCACTATAGTTGGCTTTTCAGACTTTATATTTGGCATTTCATACATTATTATTGGCTTTTCAGACATTATATTTGGCATATAAGCCACTATAATTGGCATTTCAGACACTATATTTGGCATTTAAGGCACTATAATTGGCATTTAAATACCTGAAATAGGCATTTTAGGCACTATAATTGGCATTTAGGGCACTAAAATTGGTATTTCAGACATAATATTTGGCATTTAAGGCACTATAATTGGCATTTCTGGCACTATAATTGGCATTTCAGACATTATAATTGGCATTTCTGGCACTAAAATTGGCATTTCAGACATTATAATTGGCATTTCAGGCACTATAATTGGCTTTTCAGACATTATAATTGGCATTTCAGATATTATAATTGGCATTTCAGGCACTATTTTTGGCATTTAAGGCGCTATAATTGGCATTTAGGGCACTAAAATTGGCATTTCAGACATAATATTTGGCATTTAAGGCACTATAATTGGCATTTCTGGCACTATAATTGGCATTTCAAACATTATAATTGGCATTTCTGGCACTATAATTGGCATTTCAGACATTATAATTGGCATTTCAGGCACTATAATTGGCATTTCAGGCACTAAAATTGGCATTTCAGACTTAATATTTTGCATTTTAGGCACTATAGTTGGCTTTTCAGACTTTATATTTGGCATTTCATACATTATTATTGGCTTTTCAGACATTATATTTGGCATATAAGCCACTATAATTGGCATTTCAGACACTATATTTGGCATTTAAGGCACTATAATTGGCATTTAAATACCTGAAATAGGCATTTTAGGCACTATAATTGGCATTTAGGGCACTAAAATTGGTATTTTAGTTATAATATTTGGCATTTAAGGCACTATAATTGGCATTTCTGGCACTATAATTGGCATTTCAGACATTATAATTGGCATTTCTGGCACTAAAATTGGCATTTCAGACATTATAATTGGCATTTCAGGCACTATAATTGGCTTTTCAGACATTATAATTGGCATTTCAGATATTATAATTGGCATTTGAGGCACTATTTTTGGCATTTAAGGCGCTATAATTGGCATTTAGGGCACTAAAATTGGCATTTCAGACTTAATATTTTGCATTTTAGGCACTATAGTTGGCTTTTCAGACTTTATATTTGGCATTTCAAACATTATTATTGGCTTTTCAGACATTATATTTGGCATTTCAGGCACTATAATTGGCTTTTCAGACATTATAATTGGCATTTCAGACATTATAATTGGCATTTCTGGCACTAAAATTGGCATTTCAGACATTATAATTGGCATTTCAGGCACTATAATTGGCATTTCAGACATTATAATTGGCATTTCTGGCATTATAATTGGCATTTCATATATTATAATTGGCATTTCAGGCACTATCTTTGGCATTTAAGGCGCTATAATTGGCATTTAGGGCACTATAATTGGCATTTAAGGTACTATAATAGGCATTTTAGGCACTATAATTGGCATTTCAGACACTATAAAATATTAACAAATAACTGTAATAATTTAGATATTTTTAAAACTATAACAATCAATTTCAAATATTTAGATATTTTTGACATGGATACTTATAAAATATTAACAATCAACTCTAAATATTTGGATAATTTTATAAAATAACAACAATCGATTTTACATTTCGATATTTTTGTCATAGATACTAATAAAATATTAACAATTAACTCTTATAATTGGCATTTCAGACATTATAATTGGCATTTCAGGCACTATATTTGGCATTTTAGGCGCTATAATTAGTAATTTAGACATTTTAATTGGCATTTAAGGCACTATAATTGGCATTTCAGGCACTATAATTGGCATTTAGGGCACTAAAATTGGCATTTCAGACATAATATTTGGCATTTAAGGCACTATAATTGGCATTTCTGGCACTATAATTGGCATTTCAGACATTATAATTGGCATTTCAGGCACTATATTTGGCATTTCAGGCGCTATAATTGGCATTTAGGGCACTAAAATTGGTATTTCAGACATAATATTTGGCATTTAAGGCACTATAATTGGCATTTCTGGCACTATAATTGGCATTTCAGACATTATAATTGGCATTTCTGGCACTAAAATTGGCATTTCAGACATTATAATTGGCATTTCAGGCACTATAATTGGCATTTCAGACATTATAATTGGCATTTCTGGCATTATAATTGGCATTTCAGATATTATAATTGGCATTTCAGGCACTATTTTTGGCATTTAATGCGCTATAATTGGCATTTAGGGCACTAAAATTGGCATTTCAGACATAATATTTGGCATTTAAGGCACTATAATTGGCATTTCTGGCACTATAATTGGCATTTCAAACATTATAATTGGCATTTCTGGCACTATAATTGGCATTTCAGACATTATAATTGGCATTTCAGGCACTATAATTGGCATTTCAGGCACTAAAATTGGCATTTCAGACTTAATATTTTGCATTTTAGGCACTATAGTTGGCTTTTCAGACTTTATATTTGGCATTTCATACATTATTATTGGCTTTTCAGACATTATATTTGGCATATAAGCCACTATAATTGGCATTTCAGACACTATATTTGGCATTTAAGGCACTATAATTGGCATTTAAATACCTGAAATAGGCATTTTAGGCACTATAATTGGCATTTAGGGCACTAAAATTGGTATTTCAGACATAATATTTGGCATTTAAGGCACTATAATTGGCATTTCTGGCACTATAATTGGCATTTCAGACATTATAATTGGCATTTCTGGCACTAAAATTGGCATTTCAGACATTATAATTGGCATTTCAGGCACTATAATTGGCTTTTCAGACATTATAATTGGCATTTCAGATATTATAATTGGCATTTCAGGCACTATTTTTGGCATTTCAGACTTAATATTTTGCATTTTAGGCACTATAGTTGGCTTTTCAGACTTTATATTTGGCATTTCATACATTATTATTGGCTTTTCAGACATTATATTTGGCATTTAAGCCACTATAATTGGCATTTCAGACACTATATTTGGCATTTAAGGCACTATAATTGGCATTTAAATTACTGAAATAGGCATTTAAGCCACTATAATTGGCATTTCAGACACTATATTTGGCATTTAAGGCACTATATTTGGCATTTTAGGCGCTATAATTAGTAATTCAGACATTTTAATTGGCATTTAAGGCACTATAATTGGCATTTCAGGCACTATAATTGGCATTTAGGGCACTAAAATTGGCATTTCAGACATAATATTTGGCATTTAAGGCACTATAATTGGCATTTCTGGCACTATAATTGGCATTTCAGACATTATAATTGGCATTTCAGGCACTATATTTGGCATTTCAGGCGCTATAATTGGCATTTAGGGCACTAAAATTGGTATTTCAGACATAATATTTGGCATTTAAGGCACTATAATTGGCATTTCTGGCACTATAATTGGCATTTCAGACATTATAATTGGCATTTCTGGCACTATAATTGGCATTTCAGACATTATAATTGGCATTTCAGGCACTATAATTGGCATTTCAGGCACTAAAATTGGCATTTCAGACTTAATATTTTGCATTTTAGGCACTATAGTTGGCTTTTCAGACTTTATATTTGGCATTTCATACATTATTATTGGCTTTTCAGACATTATATTTGGCATATAAGCCACTATAATTGGCATTTCAGACACTATATTTGGCATTTAAGGCACTATAATTGGCATTTAAATACCTGAAATAGGCATTTTAGGCACTATAATTGGCATTTAGGGCACTAAAATTGGTATTTCAGACATAATATTTGGCATTTAAGGCACTATAATTGGCATTTCTGGCACTATAATTGGCATTTCAGACATTATAATTGGCATTTCAGGCACTATCTTTGGCATTTAAGGCGCTATAATTGGCATTTAGGGCACTATAATTGGCATTTAAGGTACTATAATAGGCATTTTAGGCACTATAATTGGCATTTCAGACACTATAAAATATTAACAAATAACTGTAATAATTTAGATATTTTTAAAACTATAACAATCAATTTCAAATATTTAGATATTTTTGACATGGATACTTATAAAATATTAACAATCAACTCTAAATATTTGGATAATTTTATAAAATAACAACAATCGATTTTACATTTCGATATTTTTGTCATAGATACTAATAAAATATTAACAATTAACTCTTATAATTGGCATTTCAGACATTATAATTGGCATTTCAGGCACTATATTTGGCATTTTAGGCGCTATAATTAGTAATTTAGACAGTTTAATTGGCATTTAAGGCACTATAATTGGCATTTCAGGCACTATAATTGGCATTTAGGGCACTAAAATTGGCATTTCAGACATAATATTTGGCATTTAAGGCACTATAATTGGCATTTCTGGCACTATAATTGGCATTTCAGACATTATAATTGGCATTTCAGGCACTATATTTGGCATTTCAGGCGCTATAATTGGCATTTAGGGCACTAAAATTGGTATTTCAGACATAATATTTGGCATTTAAGGCACTATAATTGGCATTTCTGGCACTATAATTGGCATTTCAGACATTATAATTGGCATTTCTGGCACTAAAATTGGCATTTCAGACATTATAATTGGCATTTCAGGCACTATAATTGGCATTTCAGACATTATAATTGGCATTTCTGGCATTATAATTGGCATTTCAGATATTATAATTGGCATTTCAGGCACTATTTTTGGCATTTAATGCGCTATAATTGGCATTTAGGGCACTAAAATTGGCATTTCAGACATAATATTTGGCATTTAAGGCACTATAATTGGCATTTCTGGCACTATAATTGGCATTTCAAACATTATAATTGGCATTTCTGGCACTATAATTGGCATTTCAGACATTATAATTGGCATTTCAGGCACTATAATTGGCATTTCAGGCACTAAAATTGGCATTTCAGACTTAATATTTTGCATTTTAGGCACTATAGTTGGCTTTTCAGACTTTATATTTGGCATTTCATACATTATTATTGGCTTTTCAGACATTATATTTGGCATATAAGCCACTATAATTGGCATTTCAGACACTATATTTGGCATTTAAGGCACTATAATTGGCATTTAAATACCTGAAATAGGCATTTTAGGCACTATAATTGGCATTTAGGGCACTAAAATTGGTATTTCAGACATAATATTTGGCATTTAAGGCACTATAATTGGCATTTCTGGCACTATAATTGGCATTTCAGACATTATAATTGGCATTTCAGGCACTATCTTTGGCATTTAAGGCGCTATAATTGGCATTTAGGGCACTATAATTGGCATTTAAGGTACTATAATAGGCATTTTAGGCACTATAATTGGCATTTCAGACACTATAAAATATTAACAAATAACTGTAATAATTTAGATATTTTTAAAACTATAACAATCAATTTCAAATATTTAGATATTTTTGACATGGATACTTATAAAATATTAACAATCAACTCTAAATATTTGGATAATTTTATAAAATAACAACAATCGATTTTACATTTCGATATTTTTGTCATAGATACTAATAAAATATTAACAATTAACTCTTATAATTGGCATTTCAGACATTATAATTGGCATTTCAGGCACTATATTTGGCATTTTAGGCGCTATAATTAGTAATTTAGACAGTTTAATTGGCATTTAAGGCACTATAATTGGCATTTCAGGCACTATAATTGGCATTTAGGGCACTAAAATTGGCATTTCAGACATAATATTTGGCATTTAAGGCACTATAATTGGCATTTCTGGCACTATAATTGGCATTTCAGACATTATAATTGGCATTTCAGGCACTATATTTGGCATTTCAGGCGCTATAATTGGCATTTAGGGCACTAAAATTGGTATTTCAGACATAATATTTGGCATTTAAGGCACTATAATTGGCATTTCTGGCACTATAATTGGCATTTCAGACATTATAATTGGCATTTCTGGCACTAAAATTGGCATTTCAGACATTATAATTGGCATTTCAGGCACTATAATTGGCATTTCAGACATTATAATTGGCATTTCTGGCATTATAATTGGCATTTCAGATATTATAATTGGCATTTCAGGCACTATTTTTGGCATTTAATGCGCTATAATTGGCATTTAGGGCACTAAAATTGGCATTTCAGACATAATATTTGGCATTTAAGGCACTATAATTGGCATTTCTGGCACTATAATTGGCATTTCAAACATTATAATTGGCATTTCTGGCACTATAATTGGCATTTCAGACATTATAATTGGCATTTCAGGCACTATAATTGGCATTTCAGGCACTAAAATTGGCATTTCAGACTTAATATTTTGCATTTTAGGCACTATAGTTGGCTTTTCGGACTTTATATTTGGCATTTCATACATTATTATTGGCTTTTCAGACATTATATTTGGCATATAAGCCACTATAATTGGCATTTCAGACACTATATTTGGCATTTAAGGCACTATAATTGGCATTTAAATACCTGAAATAGGCATTTTAGGCACTATAATTGGCATTTAGGGCACTAAAATTGGTATTTCAGACATAATATTTGGCATTTAAGGCACTATAATTGGCATTTCTGGCACTATAATTGGCATTTCAGACATTATAATTGGCATTTCTGGCACTAAAATTGGCATTTCAGACATTATAATTGGCATTTCAGGCACTATAATTGGCTTTTCAGACATTATAATTGGCATTTCAGATATTATAATTGGCATTTCAGGCACTATTTTTGGCATTTAAGGCGCTATAATTGGCATTTAGGGCACTAAAATTGGCATTTCAGACTTAATATTTTGCATTTTAGGCACTATAATTGGCATTTCTGGCACTATAATTGGCATTTCAAACATTATAATTGGCATTTCTGGCACTATAATTGGCATTTCAGACATTATAATTGGCATTTCAGGCACTATAATTGGCATTTCAGGCACTAAAATTGGCATTTCAGACTTAATATTTTGCATTTTAGGCACTATAGTTGGCTTTTCAGACTTTATATTTGGCATTTCATACATTATTATTGGCTTTTCAGACATTATATTTGGCATATAAGCCACTATAATTGGCATTTCAGACACTATATTTGGCATTTAAGGCACTATAATTGGCATTTAAATACCTGAAATAGGCATTTTAGGCACTATAATTGGCATTTAGGGCACTAAAATTGGTATTTTAGTTATAATATTTGGCATTTAAGGCACTATAATTGGCATTTAAATACCTGAAATAGGCATTTTAGGCACTATAATTGGCATTTAGGGCACTAAAATTGGTATTTTAGTTATAATATTTGGCATTTAAGGCACTATAATTGGCATTTCTGGCACTATAATTGGCATTTCAGACATTATAATTGGCATTTCTGGCACTAAAATTGGCATTTCAGACATTATAATTGGCATTTCAGGCACTATAATTGGCTTTTCAGACATTATAATTGGCATTTCAGATATTATAATTGGCATTTCAGGCACTATTTTTGGCATTTAAGGCGCTATAATTGGCATTTAGGGCACTAAAATTGGCATTTCAGACTTAATATTTTGCATTTTAGGCACTATAGTTGGCTTTTCAGACTTTATATTTGGCATTTCATACATTATTATTGGCTTTTCAGACATTATATTTGGCATTTAAGCCACTATAATTGGCATTTCAGACACTATATTTGGCATTTAAGGCACTATAATTGGCATTTAAATTACTGAAATAGGCATTTAAGCCACTATAATTGGCATTTCAGACACTATATTTGGCATTTAAGGCACTATAATTGGCATTTAAATTACTGAAATAGGCATTTTAGGCACTATAATTGGCATTTAGGGCACTAAAATTGGTATTTTAGACATAATATTTGGCATTTAAGGCACTATAATTGGCATTTCTGACACTATAATTGGCATTTCAGACATTATAATTGGCATTTCTGGCACTAAAATTGGCATTTCAGACATTATAATTGGCATTTCAGGCACTATAATTGGCATTTCAGACATTATAATTGGCATTTCTGGCATTATAATTGGCATTTCATATATTATAATTGGCATTTCAGGCACTATTTTTGGCATTTAAGGCGCTATAATTGGCATTTAGGGCACTATAATTGGCATTTAAGGTACTATAATAGGCATTTTAGGCACTATAATTGGCATTTCAGACACTATAAAATATTAACAAATAACTGTAATAATTTCGATATTTTTAAAACTATAACAATCAATTTCAAATATTTAGATATTTTTGACATGGATACTTATAAAATATTAACAATCAACTCTAAATATTTGGATAATTTTATAAAATAACAACAATCGATTTTACATTTCGATATTTTTGTCATAGATACTAATAAAATATTAACAATTAACTCTTATAATTGGCATTTCAGACATTATAATTGGCATTTCAGGCACTATATTTGGCATTTCAGGCGCTATAATTAGTCATTCAGACATTTTAATTGGCATTTAAGGCACTATAATTGGCATTTCAGGCACTATAATTGGCATTTAGGGCACTAAAATTGGCATTTCAGACATAATATTTGGCATTTAAGGCACTATAATTGGCATTTCTGGCACTATAATTGGCATTTCAGACATTATAATTGGCTTTTCAGGCACTATATTTGGCATTTCAGGCGCTATAATTGGCATTTAGGGCACTAAAATTGGTATTTCAGACATAATATTTGGCATTTAAGGCACTATAATTGGCATTTCTGGCACTATAATTGGCATTTCAGACATTATAATTGGCATTTCTGGCACTAAAATTGGCATTTCAGACATTATAATTGGCATTTCAGGCACTATAATTGGCATTTCAGGCACTAAAATAGGCATTTCAGACTTAATATTTTGCATTTTAGGCACTATAGTTGGCTTTTCAGACTTTATATTTGGCATTTCTTACATTATTATTGGCTTTTCAGACATTATATTTGGCATTTAAGCCACTATAATTGGCATTTCAGACACTATATTTGGCATTTAAGGCACTATAATTGGCATTTAAATGACTGAAATAGGCATTTTAGGCACTATAATTGGCATTTAGGGCACTAAAATTGGTATTTCAGACATAATATTTGGCATTTAAGGCACTATAATTGGCATTTCTGGCACTATAATTGGCATTTCAGACATTATAATTGGCATTTCTTGCACTAAAATTGGCATTTCAGACATTTTAATTGGCATTTCATATATTATAATTGGCATTTCAGGCACTATTTTTGGCATTTAAAGCGCTATAATTGGCATTTAGGGCACTAAAATTGGCATTTCAGACATTATATTTGGCATTTAAGGCACTAAAATTTGCATTTCTGGCACTATAATTGGTATTTCAGACATTATAATTGGCATTTCAGGCACTATAATTGGCATTTCAGGCACTAAAATTGGCATTTCAGACATTATATTTGGCATTTAAGCCACTATAATTGGCATTTCGTACACTATAATTGGCATTTAAGGCACTATAATTGGCATTTCTGGCACTATAATTGGCATTTCAGACATTATAATTGGCATTTCTTGCACTAAAATTGGCATTTCAGACATTTTAATTGGCATTTCATATATTATAATTGGCATTTCAGGCACTATTTTTGGCATTTAAAGCGCTATAATTGGCATTTAGGGCACTAAAATTGGCATTTCAGACATTATATTTGGCATTTAAGGCACTAAAATTTGCATTTCTGGCACTATAATTGGTATTTCAGACATTATAATTGGCATTTCAGGCACTATAATTGGCATTTCAGGCACTAAAATTGGCATTTCAGACATTATATTTGGCATTTAAGCCACTATAATTGGCATTTCGTACACTTTAATTGGCATTTAAGGCACTATAATTGGCATTTAAGGTAATATAATAGGCATTTTAGGCACTATAATTGGCATTTCAGACACTATAAAGTATTAACAAATAACTCTAATAATTTAGATATTTTTAAAACTATAACAATCAATTTCAAATATTTAGATATTTTTGACATGGATACTTATAAAATATTAACAATCAACTCTAAATATTTGGATAATTTTAAAAAATAACATCAATCGATTTTACATTTCGATATTTTTGTCATAGATACTAATAAAATATTAACAATTAACTCTTATAATTGGCATTTCAGACATTATAATTGGCATTTCAGGCACTATATTTGGCATTTTAGGCGCTATAATTAGTAATTTAGACATTTTAATTGGCATTTAAGGCACTATAATTGGCATTTCAGGCACTATAATTGGCATTTAGGGCACTAAAATTGGCATTTCAGACATAATATTTGGCATTTAAGGCACTATAATTGGCATTTCTGGCACTATAATTGGCATTTCAGGCACTATAATTGGCATTTCAGACATTATAATTGGCATTTCTGGCATTATAATTGGCATTTCATATATTATAATTGGCATTTCAGGCACTATTTTTGGCATTTAAGGCGCTATAATTGGCATTTAGGGCACTATAATTGGCATTTAAGGTACTATAATAGGCATTTTAGGCACTATAATTGGCATTTCAGACACTATAAAATATTAACAAATAACTGTAATAATTTAGATATTTTTAAAACTATAACAATCAATTTCAAATATTTAGATATTTTTGACATGGATACTTATAAAATATTAACAATGAACTCTAAATATTTGGATAATAATTTTAAAAAATAACAACAATCGATTTTACATTTCGATATTTTTGTCATAGATACTAATAAAATATTAACAATTAACTCTTATAATTGGCATTTCAGACATTATAATTGGCATTTCAGGCACTATATTTGGCATTTCAGGTGCTATAATTAGTAATTCAGACATTTTAATTGGCATTTAAGGCACTATAATTGGCATTTCAGGCACTATAATTGGCATTTAGGGCACTAAAATTGGCATTTCAGACATAATATTTGGCATTTAAGGCACTATAATTGGCATTTCTGGCACTATAATTGGCATTTCAGACATTATAATTGGCATTTCAGTCACTATATTTGGCATTTCTGGCATTATAATTGGCATTTCAGATATTATAATTGGCATTTCAGGCACTATTTTTGGCATTTAAGGCGCTATAATTGGCATTTAGGGCACTAAAATTGGCATTTCAGACATAATATTTGGCATTTAAGGCACTATAATTGGCATTTCTGGCACTATAATTGGCATTTCAAACATTATAATTGGCATTTCTGGCACTATAATTGGAATTTCAGACATTATAATTGGCATTTCAGGCACTATAATTGGCATTTCAGGCACTAAAATTGGCATTTCAGTCTTAATATTTTGCATTTTAGGCACTATAGTTGGCTTTTCAGACTTTATATTTGGCATTTCATACATTATTATTGGCTTTTCAGACATTATATTTGGCATTTAAGCCACTATAATTGGCATTTCAGACACTATATTTGGCATTTAAGGCACTATAATTGGCATTTAAATTACTGAAATAGGCATTTAAGCCACTATAATTGGCATTTCAGACACTATATTTGGCATTTAAGGCACTAAAATTGGCATTTAAATTACTGAAATAGGCATTTTAGGCACTATAATTGGCATTTAGGGCACTAAAATTGGTATTTTAGACATAATATTTGGCATTAAAGGCACTATAATTGGCATTTCTGACACTATAATTGGCATTTCAGACATTATAATTGGCATTTCTGGCACTAAAATTGGCATTTCAGACATTATAATTGGCATTTCAGGCACTATAATTGGCATTTCAGACATTATAATTGGCATTTCTGGCATTATAATTGGCATTTCATATATTATAATTGGCATTTCAGGCACTATCTTTGGCATTTAAGGCGCTATAATTGGCATTTAGGGCACTATAATTGGCATTTAAGGTACTATAATAGGCATTTTAGGCACTATAATTGGCATTTCAGACACTATAAAATATTAACAAATAACTGTAATAATTTAGATATTTTTAAAACTATAACAATCAATTTCAAATATTTAGATATTTTTGACATGGATACTTATAAAATATTAACAATCAACTCTAAATATTTGGATAATTTTATAAAATAACAACAATCGATTTTACATTTCGATATTTTTGTCATAGATACTAATAAAATATTAACAATTAACTCTTATAATTGGCATTTCAGACATTATAATTGGCATTTCAGGCACTATATTTGGCATTTTAGGCGCTATAATTAGTAATTCAGACATTTTAATTGGCATTTAAGGCACTATAATTGGCATTTCAGGCACTATAATTGGCATTTAGGGCACTAAAATTGGCATTTCAGACATAATATTTGGCATTTAAGGCACTATAATTGGCATTTCTGGCACTATAATTGGCATTTCAGACATTATAATTGGCATTTCAGGCACTATATTTGGCATTTCAGGCGCTATAATTGGCATTTAGGGCACTAAAATTGGTATTTCAGACATAATATTTGGCATTTAAGGCACTATAATTGGCATTTCTGGCACTATAATTGGCATTTCAGACATTATAATTGGCATTTCTGGCACTAAAATTGGCATTTCAGACATTATAATTGGCATTTCAGGCACTATAATTGGCATTTCAGACATTATAATTGGCATTTCTGGCATTATAATTGGCATTTCAGATATTATAATTGGCATTTCAGGCACTATTTTTGGCATTTAAGGCGCTATAATTGGCATTTAGGGCACTAAAATTGGCATTTCAGACATAATATTTGGCATTTAAGGCACTATAATTGGCATTTCTGGCACTATAATTGGCATTTCAAACATTATAATTGGCATTTCTGGCACTATAATTGGCATTTCAGACATTATAATTGGCATTTCAGGCACTATAATTGGCATTTCAGGCACTAAAATTGGCATTTCAGACTTAATATTTTGCATTTTAGGCACTATAGTTGGCTTTTCAGACTTTATAATTGGCATTTCAGATATTATAATTGGCATTTCAGGCACTATTTTTGGCATTTAAGGCGCTATAATTGGCATTTAGGGCACTATAATTGGCATTTCAGACTTAATATTTTGCATTTTAGGCACTATAATTGGCATTTCTGACACTATAATTGGCATTTCAGACATTATAATTGGCATTTCTGGCACTAAAATTGGCATTTCAGACATTATAATTGGCATTTCAGGCACTATAATTGGCATTTCAGACATTATAATTGGCATTTCTGGCATTATAATTGGCATTTCATATATTATAATTGGCATTTCAGGCACTATCTTTGGCATTTAAGGCGCTATAATTGGCATTTAGGGCACTATAATTGGCATTTAAGGTACTATAATAGGCATTTTAGGCACTATAATTGGCATTTCAGACACTATAAAATATTAACAAATAACTGTAATAATTTAGATATTTTTAAAACTATAACAATCAATTTCAAATATTTAGATATTTTTGACATGGATACTTATAAAATATTAACAATCAACTCTAAATATTTGGATAATTTTATAAAATAACAACAATCGATTTTACATTTCGATATTTTTGTCATAGATACTAATAAAATATTAACAATTAACTCTTATAATTGGCATTTCAGACATTATAATTGGCATTTCAGGCACTATATTTGGCATTTTAGGCGCTATAATTAGTAATTTAGACATTTTAATTGGCATTTAAGGCACTATAATTGGCATTTCAGGCACTATAATTGGCATTTAGGGCACTAAAATTGGCATTTCAGACATAATATTTGGCATTTAAGGCACTATAATTGGCATTTCTGGCACTATAATTGGCATTTCAGACATTATAATTGGCATTTCAGGCACTATATTTGGCATTTCAGGCGCTATAATTGGCATTTAGGGCACTAAAATTGGTATTTCAGACATAATATTTGGCATTTAAGGCACTATAATTGGCATTTCTGGCACTATAATTGGCATTTCAGACATTATAATTGGCATTTCTGGCACTAAAATTGGCATTTCAGACATTATAATTGGCATTTCAGGCACTATAATTGGCATTTCAGACATTATAATTGGCATTTCTGGCATTATAATTGGCATTTCAGATATTATAATTGGCATTTCAGGCACTATTTTTGGCATTTAATGCGCTATAATTGGCATTTAGGGCACTAAAATTGGCATTTCAGACATAATATTTGGCATTTAAGGCACTATAATTGGCATTTCTGGCACTATAATTGGCATTTCAAACATTATAATTGGCATTTCTGGCACTATAATTGGCATTTCAGACATTATAATTGGCATTTCAGGCACTATAATTGGCATTTCAGGCACTAAAATTGTCATTTCAGACTTAATATTTTGCATTTTAGGCACTATAGTTGGCTTTTCAGACTTTATATTTGGCATTTCATACATTATTATTGGCTTTTCAGACATTATATTTGGCATATAAGCCACTATAATTGGCATTTCAGACACTATATTTGGCATTTAAGGCACTATAATTGGCATTTAAATACCTGAAATAGGCATTTTAGGCACTATAATTGGCATTTAGGGCACTAAAATTGGTATTTTAGTTATAATATTTGGCATTTAAGGCACTATAATTGGCATTTCTGGCACTATAATTGGCATTTCAGACATTATAATTGGCATTTCTGGCACTAAAATTGGCATTTCAGACATTATAATTGGCATTTCAGGCACTATAATTGGCTTTTCAGACATTATAATTGGCATTTCAGATATTATAATTGGCATTTCAGGCACTATTTTTGGCATTTAAGGCGCTATAATTGGCATTTAGGGCACTAAAATTGGCATTTCAGACTTAATATTTTGCATTTTAGGCACTATAGTTGGCTTTTCAGACTTTATATTTGGCATTTCAAACATTATTATTGGCTTTTCAGACATTATATTTGGCATTTAAGCCACTATAATTGGCATTTCAGACACTATATTTGGCATTTAAGGCACTATAATTGGCATTTAAATTACTGAAATAGGCATTTAAGCCACTATAATTGGCATTTCAGACACTATATTTGGCATTTAAGGCACTATAATTGGCATTTAAATTACTGAAATAGGCATTTTAGGCACTATAATTGGCATTTAGGGCACTAAAATTGGTATTTTAGACATAATATTTGGCATTTAAGGCACTATAATTGGCATTTCTGACACTATAATTGGCATTTCAGACATTATAATTGGCATTTCTGGCACTAAAATTGGCATTTCAGACATTATAATTGGCATTTCAGGCACTATAATTGGCATTTCAGACATTATAATTGGCATTTCTGGCATTATAATTGGCATTTCATATATTATAATTGGCATTTCAGGCACTATTTTTGGCATTTAAGGCGCTATAATTGGCATTTAGGGCACTATAATTGGCATTTAAGGTACTATAATAGGCATTTTAGGCACTATAATTGGCATTTCAGACACTATAAAATATTAACAAATAACTGTAATAATTTCGATATTTTTAAAACTATAACAATCAATTTCAAATATTTAGATATTTTTGACATGGATACTTATAAAATATTAACAATCAACTCTAAATATTTGGATAATTTTATAAAATAACAACAATCGATTTTACATTTCGATATTTTTGTCATAGATACTAATAAAATATTAACAATTAACTCTTATAATTGGCATTTCAGACATTATAATTGGCATTTCTGGCACTATAATTGGCATTTCAGACATTATAATTGGCATTTCAGGCACTATAATTGGCATTTCAGGCACTAAAATTGGCATTTCAGACTTAATATTTTGCATTTTAGGCACTATAGTTGGCTTTTCAGACTTTATATTTGGCATTTCATACATTATTATTGGCTTTTCAGACATTATATTTGGCATATAAGCCACTATAATTGGCATTTCAGACACTATATTTGGCATTTAAGGCACTATAATTGGCATTTAAATACCTGAAATAGGCATTTTAGGCACTATAATTGGCATTTAGGGCACTAAAATTGGTATTTTAGTTATAATATTTGGCATTTAAGGCACTATAATTGGCATTTCTGGCACTATAATTGGCATTTCAGACATTATAATTGGCATTTCTGGCACTAAAATTGGCATTTCAGACATTATAATTGGCATTTCAGGCACTATAATTGGCTTTTCAGACATTATAATTGGCATTTCAGATATTATAATTGGCATTTCAGGCACTATTTTTGGCATTTAAGGCGCTATAATTGGCATTTAGGGCACTAAAATTGGCATTTCAGACTTAATATTTTGCATTTTAGGCACTATAGTTGGCTTTTCAGACTTTATATTTGGCATTTCATACATTATTATTGGCTTTTCAGACATTATATTTGGCATTTAAGCCACTATAATTGGCATTTCAGACACTATATTTGGCATTTAAGGCACTATAATTGGCATTTAAATTACTGAAATAGGCATTTAAGCCACTATAATTGGCATTTCAGACACTATATTTGGCATTTAAGGCACTATATTTGGCATTTTAGGCGCTATAATTAGTAATTCAGACATTTTAATTGGCATTTAAGGCACTATAATTGGCATTTCAGGCACTATAATTGGCATTTCAGACATTATAATTGGCATTTCTGGCATTATAATTGGCATTTCAGATATTATAATTGGCATTTCAGGCACTATTTTTGGCATTTAAGGCGCTATAATTGGCATTTAGGGCACTAAAATTGGCATTTCAGACATAATATTTGGCATTTAAGGCACTATAATTGGCATTTCTGGCACTATAATTGGCATTTCAAACATTATAATTGGCATTTCTGGCACTATAATTGGCATTTCAGACATTATAATTGGCATTTCAGGCACTATAATTGGCATTTCAGGCACTAAAATTGGCATTTCAGACTTAATATTTTGCATTTTAGGCACTATAGTTGGCTTTTCAGACTTTATAATTGGCATTTCAGATATTATAATTGGCATTTCAGGCACTATTTTTGGCATTTAAGGCGCTATAATTGGCATTTAGGGCACTATAATTGGCATTTCAGACTTAATATTTTGCATTTTAGGCACTATAATTGGCATTTCTGACACTATAATTGGCATTTCAGACATTATAATTGGCATTTCTGGCACTAAAATTGGCATTTCAGACATTATAATTGGCATTTCAGGCACTATAATTGGCATTTCAGACATTATAATTGGCATTTCTGGCATTATAATTGGCATTTCATATATTATAATTGGCATTTCAGGCACTATCTTTGGCATTTAAGGCGCTATAATTGGCATTTAGGGCACTATAATTGGCATTTAAGGTACTATAATAGGCATTTTAGGCACTATAATTGGCATTTCAGACACTATAAAATATTAACAAATAACTGTAATAATTTAGATATTTTTAAAACTATAACAATCAATTTCAAATATTTAGATATTTTTGACATGGATACTTATAAAATATTAACAATCAACTCTAAATATTTGGATAATTTTATAAAATAACAACAATCGATTTTACATTTCGATATTTTTGTCATAGATACTAATAAAATATTAACAATTAACTCTTATAATTGGCATTTCAGACATTATAATTGGCATTTCAGGCACTATATTTGGCATTTTAGGCGCTATAATTAGTAATTTAGACATTTTAATTGGCATTTAAGGCACTATAATTGGCATTTCAGGCACTATAATTGGCATTTAGGGCACTAAAATTGGCATTTCAGACATAATATTTGGCATTTAAGGCACTATAATTGGCATTTCTGGCACTATAATTGGCATTTCAGACATTATAATTGGCATTTCAGGCACTATATTTGGCATTTCAGGCGCTATAATTGGCATTTAGGGCACTAAAATTGGTATTTCAGACATAATATTTGGCATTTAAGGCACTATAATTGGCATTTCTGGCACTATAATTGGCATTTCAGACATTATAATTGGCATTTCTGGCACTAAAATTGGCATTTCAGACATTATAATTGGCATTTCAGGCACTATAATTGGCATTTCAGACATTATAATTGGCATTTCTGGCATTATAATTGGCATTTCAGATATTATAATTGGCATTTCAGGCACTATTTTTGGCATTTAATGCGCTATAATTGGCATTTAGGGCACTAAAATTGGCATTTCAGACATAATATTTGGCATTTAAGGCACTATAATTGGCATTTCTGGCACTATAATTGGCATTTCAAACATTATAATTGGCATTTCTGGCACTATAATTGGCATTTCAGACATTATAATTGGCATTTCAGGCACTATAATTGGCATTTCAGGCACTAAAATTGGCATTTCAGACTTAATATTTTGCATTTTAGGCACTATAGTTGGCTTTTCAGACTTTATATTTGGCATTTCATACATTATTATTGGCTTTTCAGACATTATATTTGGCATATAAGCCACTATAATTGGCATTTCAGACACTATATTTGGCATTTAAGGCACTATAATTGGCATTTAAATACCTGAAATAGGCATTTTAGGCACTATAATTGGCATTTAGGGCACTAAAATTGGTATTTCAGACATAATATTTGGCATTTAAGGCACTATAATTGGCATTTCTGGCACTATAATTGGCATTTCAGACATTATAATTGGCATTTCTGGCACTAAAATTGGCATTTCAGACATTATAATTGGCATTTCAGGCACTATAATTGGCTTTTCAGACATTATAATTGGCATTTCAGATATTATAATTGGCATTTCAGGCACTATTTTTGGCATTTAAGGCGCTATAATTGGCATTTAGGGCACTAAAATTGGCATTTCAGACTTAATATTTTGCATTTTAGGCACTATAATTGGCATTTCTGGCACTATAATTGGCATTTCAAACATTATAATTGGCATTTCTGGCACTATAATTGGCATTTCAGACATTATAATTGGCATTTCAGGCACTATAATTGGCATTTCAGGCACTAAAATTGGCATTTCAGACTTAATATTTTGCATTTTAGGCACTATAGTTGGCTTTTCAGACTTTATATTTGGCATTTCATACATTATTATTGGCTTTTCAGACATTATATTTGGCATATAAGCCACTATAATTGGCATTTCAGACACTATATTTGGCATTTAAGGCACTATAATTGGCATTTAAATACCTGAAATAGGCATTTTAGGCACTATAATTGGCATTTAGGGCACTAAAATTGGTATTTTAGTTATAATATTTGGCATTTAAGGCACTATAATTGGCATTTCTGGCACTATAATTGGCATTTCAGACATTATAATTGGCATTTCTGGCACTAAAATTGGCATTTCAGACATTATAATTGGCATTTCAGGCACTATAATTGGCTTTTCAGACATTATAATTGGCATTTCAGATATTATAATTGGCATTTCAGGCACTATTTTTGGCATTTAAGGCGCTATAATTGGCATTTAGGGCACTAAAATTGGCATTTCAGACTTAATATTTTGCATTTTAGGCACTATAGTTGGCTTTTCAGACTTTATATTTGGCATTTCATACATTATTATTGGCTTTTCAGACATTATATTTGGCATTTAAGCCACTATAATTGGCATTTCAGACACTATATTTGGCATTTAAGGCACTATAATTGGCATTTAAATTACTGAAATAGGCATTTAAGCCACTATAATTGGCATTTCAGACACTATATTTGGCATTTAAGGCACTATAATTGGCATTTAAATTACTGAAATAGGCATTTTAGGCACTATAATTGGCATTTAGGGCACTAAAATTGGTATTTTAGACATAATATTTGGCATTTAAGGCACTATAATTGGCATTTCTGACACTATAATTGGCATTTCAGACATTATAATTGGCATTTCTGGCACTAAAATTGGCATTTCAGACATTATAATTGGCATTTCAGGCACTATAATTGGCATTTCAGACATTATAATTGGCATTTCTGGCATTATAATTGGCATTTCATATATTATAATTGGCATTTCAGGCACTATTTTTGGCATTTAAGGCGCTATAATTGGCATTTAGGGCACTATAATTGGCATTTAAGGTACTATAATAGGCATTTTAGGCACTATAATTGGCATTTCAGACACTATAAAATATTAACAAATAACTGTAATAATTTCGATATTTTTAAAACTATAACAATCAATTTCAAATATTTAGATATTTTTGACATGGATACTTATAAAATATTAACAATCAACTCTAAATATTTGGATAATTTTATAAAATAACAACAATCGATTTTACATTTCGATATTTTTGTCATAGATACTAATAAAATATTAACAATTAACTCTTATAATTGGCATTTCAGACATTATAATTGGCATTTCAGGCACTATATTTGGCATTTCAGGCGCTATAATTAGTCATTCAGACATTTTAATTGGCATTTAAGGCACTATAATTGGCATTTCAGGCACTATAATTGGCATTTAGGGCACTAAAATTGGCATTTCAGACATAATATTTGGCATTTAAGGCACTATAATTGGCATTTCTGGCACTATAATTGGCATTTCAGACATTATAATTGGCTTTTCAGGCACTATATTTGGCATTTCAGGCGCTATAATTGGCATTTAGGGCACTAAAATTGGTATTTCAGACATAATATTTGGCATTTAAGGCACTATAATTGGCATTTCTGGCACTATAATTGGCATTTCAGACATTATAATTGGCATTTCTGGCACTAAAATTGGCATTTCAGACATTATAATTGGCATTTCAGGCACTATAATTGGCATTTCAGGCACTAAAATAGGCATTTCAGACTTAATATTTTGCATTTTAGGCACTATAGTTGGCTTTTCAGACTTTATATTTGGCATTTCTTACATTATTATTGGCTTTTCAGACATTATATTTGGCATTTAAGCCACTATAATTGGCATTTCAGACACTATATTTGGCATTTAAGGCACTATAATTGGCATTTAAATGACTGAAATAGGCATTTTAGGCACTATAATTGGCATTTAGGGCACTAAAATTGGTATTTCAGACATAATATTTGGCATTTAAGGCACTATAATTGGCATTTCTGGCACTATAATTGGCATTTCAGACATTATAATTGGCATTTCTTGCACTAAAATTGGCATTTCAGACATTTTAATTGGCATTTCATATATTATAATTGGCATTTCAGGCACTATTTTTGGCATTTAAAGCGCTATAATTGGCATTTAGGGCACTAAAATTGGCATTTCAGACATTATATTTGGCATTTAAGGCACTAAAATTTGCATTTCTGGCACTATAATTGGTATTTCAGACATTATAATTGGCATTTCAGGCACTATAATTGGCATTTCAGGCACTAAAATTGGCATTTCAGACATTATATTTGGCATTTAAGCCACTATAATTGGCATTTCGTACACTATAATTGGCATTTAAGGCACTATAATTGGCATTTCTGGCACTATAATTGGCATTTCAGACATTATAATTGGCATTTCTTGCACTAAAATTGGCATTTCAGACATTTTAATTGGCATTTCATATATTATAATTGGCATTTCAGGCACTATTTTTGGCATTTAAAGCGCTATAATTGGCATTTAGGGCACTAAAATTGGCATTTCAGACATTATATTTGGCATTTAAGGCACTAAAATTTGCATTTCTGGCACTATAATTGGTATTTCAGACATTATAATTGGCATTTCAGGCACTATAATTGGCATTTCAGGCACTAAAATTGGCATTTCAGACATTATATTTGGCATTTAAGCCACTATAATTGGCATTTCGTACACTTTAATTGGCATTTAAGGCACTATAATTGGCATTTAAGGTAATATAATAGGCATTTTAGGCACTATAATTGGCATTTCAGACACTATAAAGTATTAACAAATAACTCTAATAATTTAGATATTTTTAAAACTATAACAATCAATTTCAAATATTTAGATATTTTTGACATGGATACTTATAAAATATTAACAATCAACTCTAAATATTTGGATAATTTTAAAAAATAACAACAATCGATTTTACATTTCGATATTTTTGTCATAGATACTAATAAAATATTAACAATTAACTCTTATAATTGGCATTTCAGACATTATAATTGGCATTTCTGGCACTATAATTGGCATTTCAGACATTATAATTGGCATTTCTTGCACTAAAATTGGCATTTCAGACATTTTAATTGGCATTTCATATATTATAATTGGCATTTCAGGCACTATTTTTGGCATTTAAAGCGCTATAATTGGCATTTAGGGCACTAAAATTGGCATTTCAGACATTATATTTGGCATTTAAGGCACTAAAATTTGCATTTCTGGCACTATAATTGGTATTTCAGACATTATAATTGGCATTTCAGGCACTATAATTGGCATTTCAGGCACTAAAATTGGCATTTCAGACATTATATTTGGCATTTAAGCCACTATAATTGGCATTTCGTACACTATAATTGGCATTTAAGTCACTATAATTGGCATTTCAGACACTATAAAATATTAACAAATAACTGTAATAATTTAGATATTTTTTAAACTATAACAATCAATTTCAAATATTTAGATATTTTTGACATGGATACTTATAAAATATTAACAATCAACTCTAAATATTTGGATAATTTTATAAAATAACAACAATCGATTTTACATTTCGATATTTTTGTCATAGATACTAATAAAATATTAACAATTAACTCTTATAATTGGCATTTCAGACATTATAATTGGCATTTCAGGCACTATATTTGGCATTTCAGGCGCTATAATTAGTCATTCAGACATTTTAATTGGCATTTAAGGCACTATAATTGGCATTTCAGGCACTATAATTGGCATTTAGGGCACTAAAATTGGCATTTCAGACATAATATTTGGCATTTAAGGCACTATAATTGGCATTTCTGGCACTATAATTGGCATTTCAGACATTATAATTGGCTTTTCAGGCACTATATTTGGCATTTCAGGCGCTATAATTGGCATTTAGGGCACTAAAATTGGTATTTCAGACATAATATTTGGCATTTAAGGCACTATAATTGGCATTTCTGGCACTATAATTGGCATTTCAGACATTATAATTGGCATTTCTGGCACTAAAATTGGCATTTCAGACATTATAATTGGCATTTCAGGCACTATAATTGGCATTTCAGGCACTAAAATAGGCATTTCAGACTTAATATTTTGCATTTTAGGCACTATAGTTGGCTTTTCAGACTTTATATTTGGCATTTCTTACATTATTATTGGCTTTTCAGACATTATATTTGGCATTTAAGCCACTATAATTGGCATTTCAGACACTATATTTGGCATTTAAGGCACTATAATTGGCATTTAAATGACTGAAATAGGCATTTTAGGCACTATAATTGGCATTTAGGGCACTAAAATTGGTATTTCAGACATAATATTTGGCATTTAAGACACTATAATTGGCATTTCTGGCACTATAATTGGCATTTCAGACATTATAATTGGCATTTCTTGCACTAAAATTGGCATTTCAGACATTTTAATTGGCATTTCATATATAATAATTGGCATTTCAGGCACTATTTTTGGCATTTAAAGCGCTATAATTGGCATTTAGGGCACTAAAATTGGCATTTCAGACATTATATTTGGCATTTAAGGCACTAAAATTTGCATTTCTGGCACTATAATTGGTATTTCAGACATTATAATTGGCATTTCAGTCACTATAATTGGCTTTTCAGGCACTAAAATTGGCATTTCAGACATTATATTTGGCATTTAAGCCACTATAATTGGCATTTCGTACACTATAATTGGCATTTAAGGCACTATAATTGGCATTTCTGGCACTATAATTGGCATTTCAGACATTATAATTGGCATTTCTTGCACTAAAATTGGCATTTCAGACATTTTAATTGGCATTTCATATATTATAATTGGCATTTCAGGCACTATTTTTGGCATTTAAAGCGCTATAATTGGCATTTAGGGCACTAAAATTGGCATTTCAGACATTATATTTGGCATTTAAGGCACTAAAATTTGCATTTCTGGCACTATAATTGGTATTTCAGACATTATAATTGGCATTTCAGGCACTATAATTGGCATTTCAGGCACTAAAATTGGCATTTCAGACATTATATTTGGCATTTAAGCCACTATAATTGGCATTTCGTACACTATAATTGGCATTTAAGGCACTATAATTGGCATTTAAGGTAATATAATAG
Organism: Troilus luridus; assembly: GCA_964056705.1. Taxonomy (NCBI): domain Eukaryota; kingdom Metazoa; phylum Arthropoda; class Insecta; order Hemiptera; family Pentatomidae; genus Troilus; species Troilus luridus. The sequence continues at coordinate 1,437,560 of CAXKTH010000163.1, read as the reverse complement.
GCATTTTAGGCACTATAATTGGCATTTCAGACACTATAAAGTATTAACAAATAACTCTAATAATTTAGATATTTTTAAAACTATAACAATCAATTTCAAATATTTAGATATTTTTGACATGGATACTTATAAAATATTAACAATCAACTCTAAATATTTGGATAATTTTATAAAATAACAACAATCGATTTTACATTTCGATATTTTTGTCATAGATACTAATAAAATATTAACAATTAACTCTTATAATTGGCATTTCAGACATTATAATTGGCATTTCTGGCACTATAATTGGCATTTCAGACATTATAATTGGCATTTCTTGCACTAAAATTGGCATTTCAGACATTTTAATTGGCATTTCATATATTATAATTGGCATTTCAGGCACTATTTTTGGCATTTAAAGCGCTATAATTGGCATTTAGGGCACTAAAATTGGCATTTCAGACATTATATTTGGCATTTAAGGCACTAAAATTTGCATTTCTGGCACTATAATTGGTATTTCAGACATTATAATTGGCATTTCAGGCACTATAATTGGCATTTCAGGCACTAAAATTGGCATTTCAGACATTATATTTGGCATTAAAGCCACTATAATTGGCATTTCGTACACTATAATTGGCATTTAAGTCACTATAATTGGCATTTCAGACACTATAAAATATTAACAAATAACTGTAATAATTTAGATATTTTTAAAACTATAACAATCAATTTCAAATATTTAGATATTTTTGACATGGATACTTATAAAATATTAACAATCAACTCTAAATATTTGGATAATTTTATAAAATAACAACAATCGATTTTACATTTCGATATTTTTGTCATAGATACTAATAAAATATTAACAATTAACTCTTATAATTGGCATTTCAGACATTATAATTGGCATTTCAGGCACTATATATGGCATTTCAGGCGCTATAATTAGTAATTCAGACATTTTAATTGGCATTTAAGGCACTATAATTGGCATTTCAGGCTCTATAATTGGCATTTAGGGCACTAAAATTGGCATTTCAGACATAATATTTGGCATTTAAGGCACTATAATTAGCATTTCTGGCACTATAATTGGCATTTCAGACATTATAATTGGCATTTCAGGCACTATATTTGGCATTTCAGGCGATATAATTGGTTTTTAGGGCACTAAAATTGGTATTTCAGACATAATATTTGGCATTTAAGGCACTATAATTAGCATTTCTGGCACTATAATTGGCATTTCAGACATTATAATTGGCATTTCTGGCACTAAAATTGGCATTTCAGACATTATAATTGGCATTTCAGGCACTATAATTGGCCTTTCAGACATTATAATTGGCATTTCTGGCATTATAATTGGCATTTCAGATATTATAATTGGCATTTCAGGAACTATTTTTGGCATTTAAGGCGCTATAATTGGCATTTAGGGCACTAAAATTGGCATTTCAGACATAATATTTGGCATTTAAGGCACTATAATTGGCATTTCTGGCACTATAATTGGCATTTCAGACACTATAAAATATTAACAAATAACTGTAATAATTTAGATATTTTTAAAACTATAACAATCAATTTCAAATATTTAGATATTTTTGACATGGATACTTATAAAATATTAGCAATCAACTCTAAATATTTGGATAATTTTATAAAATAACAACAATCGATTTTACATTTCGATATTTTTGTCATAGATACTAATAAAATATTAACAATTAACTCTTATAATTGGCATTTCAGACATTATAATTGGCATTTCAGGCACTATATTTGGCATTTCAGGCGCTATAATTAGTAATTCAGACATTTTAATTGGCATTTCTGGCACTAAAATTGGCATTTCAGACATTATAATTGGCATTTCAGGCACTATAATTGGCATTTCAGACATTATAATTGGCATTTCTGGCATTATAATTGGCATTTCATATATTATAATTGGCATTTCAGGCACTATTTTTGGCATTTAAGGCGCTATAATTGGCATTTAGGGCACTATAATTGGCATTTAAGGTACTATAATAGGCATTTTAGGCACTATAATTGGCATTTCAGACACTATAAAATATTAACAAATAACTGTTATAATTTAGATATTTTTAAAACTATAACAATCAATTTCAAATATTTAGATATTTTTGACATGGATACTTATAAAATATTAACAATCAACTCTAAATATTTGGATAATTTTATAAAATAACAACAATCGATTTTACATTTCGATATTTTTGTCATAGATACTAATAAAATATTAACAATTAACTCTTATAATTGGCATTTCAGACATTATAATTGGCATTTCAGGCACTATATTTGGCATTTCAGGTGCTATAATTAGTAATTCAGACATTTTAATTGGCATTTAAGGCACTATAATTGGCATTTCAGACACTATAAAATATTAACAAAAAACTGTAATAATTTAGATATTTTTAAAACTATAACAATCAATTTCAAATATTTAGATATTTTTGACATGGATACTTATAAAATATTAACAATCAACTCTAAATATTTGGATAATTTTATAAAATAACAACAATCGATTTTACATTTCGATATTTTTGTCATAGATACTAATAAAATATTAACAATTAACTCTTATAATTGGCATTTCAGACATTATAATTGGCATTTCAGGCACTATATTTGGCATTTCAGGAGCTATAATTAGTAATTCAGACATTTTAATTGGCATTTCTGGCACTAAAATTGGCATTTCAGACATTATAATTGGCATTTCAGGCACTATAATTGGCATTTCAGACATTATAATTGGCATTTTTGGCATTATAATTGGCATTTCATATATTATAATTGGCATTTCAGGCACTATTTTTGGCATTTAAGGCGCTATAATTGGCATTTAGGGCACTATAATTGGCATTTAAGGTACTATAATAGGCATTTTAGGCACTATAATTGGCATTTCAGACACTATAAAATATTAACAAATAACTGTTATAATTTAGATATTTTTAAAACTATAACAATCAATTTCAAATATTTAGATATTTTTGACATGGATACTTATAAAATATTAACAATCAACTCTAAATATTTGGATAATTTTATAAAATAACAACAATCGATTTTACATTTCGATATTTTTGTCATAGATACTAATAAAATATTAACAATTAACTCTTATAATTGGCATTTCAGACATTATAATTGGCATTTCAGGCACTATATTTGGCATTTCAGGTGCTATAATTAGTAATTCAGACATTTTAATTGGCATTTAAGGCACTATAATTGGCATTTCAGGCACTATAATTGGCATTTAGGGCACTAAAATTGGCATTTCAGACATAATATTTGGCATTTAAGGCACTATAATTAGCATTTCTGGCACTATAATTGGCATTTCAGACATTATAATTGGCATTTCAGGCACTATATTTGGCATTTCAGGCGATATAATTGGCATTTAGGGCACTAAAATTGGCATTTCAGACATTATAATTGGCATTTCAGGCACTATATTTGGCATTTCAGGCGCTATAATTAGTAATTCAGACATTTTAATTGGCCTTTCTGGCACTAAAATTGGCATTTCAGACATTATAATTGGCATTTCAGGCACTATAATTGGCATTTCAGACATTATAATTGGCCTTTTTGGGCATTATAATTGGCATTTCATATATTATAATTGGCATTTCAGGCACTATTTTTGGCATTTAAGGCGCTATAATTGGCATTTAGGGCACTATAATTGGCATTTAAGGTACTATAATAGGCATTTTAGGCACTATAATTGGCATTTCAGACACTATAAAATATTAACAAATAACTGTAATAATTTAGATATTTTTAAAACTATAACAATCAATTTCAAATATTTAGATATTTTTGACATGGATACTTATAAAATATTAACAATCAACTCTAAATATTTGGATAATTTTATAAAATAACAACAATCGATTTTACATTTCGATATTTTTGTCATAGATACTAATAAAATATTAACAATTAACTCTTATAATTGGCATTTCAGACATTAAAATTGGCATTTCAGGCACTATATTTGGCATTTCAGGTGCTATAATTAGTAATTCAGACATTTTAATTGGCATTTAAGGCACTATAATTGGCATTTCAGGCACTATAATTGGCATTTAGGGCACTAAAATTGGCATTTCAGACATAATATTTGGCATTTAAGGCACTATAATTGGCAGTTCTGGCACTATAATTGGCATTTCAGACATTATAATTGGCATTTCAGGCACTATATTTGGCATTTCTGGCATTATAATTGGCATTTCAGATATTATAATTGGCATTTCAGGCACTATTTTTGGCATTTAAGGCGCTATAATTGGCATTTAGGGCACTAAAATTGGCATTTCAGACATAATATTTGGCATTTAAGGCACTATAATTGGCATTTAGGGCACTAAAATTGGTATTTCAGACATAATATTTGGCATTTAAGGCACTATAATTGGCATTTCTGGCACTATAATTGGCATTTCAGACATTATAATTGGCATTTCTGGCACTAAAATTGGCATTTCAGACATTATAATTGGCATTTCAGATATTATAATTGGCTTTTCAGACATTATATTTGGCATTTAAGCCACTATAATTGGCATTTCAGACACTATATTTGGCATTTAAGGCACTATAATTGGCATTTAAATTACTGAAATAGGCATTTAAGCCACTATAATTGGCATTTCAGGCACTATATTTGGCATTTAAGGCACTATAATTGGCATTTAAATTACTGAAATAGGCATTTTAGGCACTATAATTGGCATTTAGGGCACTAAAATTGGTATTTCAGACATAATATTTGGCATTTAAGGCACTATAATTGGCATTTCTGACACTATAATTGGCATTTCAGACATTATAATTGGCATTTCTTGCACTAAAATTGGCATTTCAGACATTATAATTGGCATTTCAGGCACTATAATTGGCATTTCAGACATTATAATTGCATTTCTGGCATTATAATTGGCATTTCATATATTATAATTGGCATTTCAGGCACTATTTTTGGCATTTAAGGAGCTATAATTGGCATTTAGGGCACTATAATTGGCATTTAAGGTACTATAATAGGCATTTTAGGCACTATAATTGGCATTTCAGACACTATAAAATATTAACAAATAACTGTAATAATTTAGATATTTTTAAAACTATAACAATCAATTTCAAATATTTAGATATTTTTGACATGGATACTTATAAAATATTAACAATCAACTCTAAATATTTGGATAATTTTATAAAATAACAACAATCGATTTTACATTTCGATATTTTTGTCATTGATACTAATAAAATATTAACAATTAACTCTTATAATTGGCATTTCAGACATTATAATTGGCATTTCAGGCACTATATTTGGCATTTCAGGCGCTATAATTAGTAATTCAGACATTTTAATTGGCATTTAAGGCGCTATAATTGGCATTTAGGGCACTATAATTGGCATTTAAGGTACTATAATAGGCATTTTAGGCACTATAATTGGCATTTCAGACACTATAAAATATTAACAAATAACTGTAATAATTTAGATATTTTTAAAACTATAACAATCAATTTCAAATATTTAGATATTTTTGACATGGATACTTATAAAATATTAACAATCAACTCTAAATATTTGGATAATTTTATAAAATAACAACAATCGATTTTACATTTCGATATTTTTGTCATAGATACTAATAAAATATTAACAATTAACTCTTATAATTGGCATTTCAGACATTAAAATTGGCATTTCAGGCACTATATTTGGCATTTCAGGTGCTATAATTAGTAATTCAGACATTTTAATTGGCATTTAAGGCACTATAATTGGCATTTCAGGCACTATAATTGGCATTTAGGGCACTAAAATTGGCATTTCAGACATAATATTTGGCATTTAAGGCACTATAATTGGCATTTCTGGCACTATAATTGGCATTTCAGACATTATAATTGGCATTTCAGGCACTATATTTGGCATTTCTGGCATTATAATTGGCATTTCAGATATTATAATTGGCATTTCAGGCACTATTTTTGGCATTTAAGGCGCTATAATTGGCATTTAGGGCACTAAAATTGGCATTTCAGACATAATATTTGGCATTTAAGGCACTATAATTGGCATTTCTGGCACTATAATTGGCATTTCAAACATTATAATTGGCATTTCTGGCACTAAAATTGGCATTTCAGACATTATAATTGGCATTTCAGGCACTATAATTGGCATTTCAGGCACTAAAATAGGCATTTCAGACTTAATATTTTGCATTTTAGGCACTATAGTTGGCTTTTCAGACTTTATATTTGGCATTTCTTACATTATTATTGGCTTTTCAGACATTATATTTGGCATTTAAGCCCCTATAATTGGCATTTCAGACACTATATTTGGCATTTAAGGCACTATAATTGGCATTTAAATGACTGAAATAGGCATTTTAGGCACTATAATTGGCATTTAGGGCACTAAAATTGGTATTTCAGACAAAATATTTGGCATTTAAGGCACTATAATTGGCATTTCTGGCACTATAATTGGCATTTCAGACATTATAATTGGCATTTCTTGCACTAAAATTGGCATTTCAGACATTTTAATTGGCATTTCATATATTATAATTGGCATTTCAGGCACTATTTTTGGCATTTAAAGCGCTATAATTGGCATTTAGGGCACTAAAATTGGCATTTCAGACATTATATTTGGCATTTAAGGCACTAAAATTTGCATTTCTGGCACTATAATTGGTATTTCAGACATTATAATTGGCATTTCAGGCACTATAATTGGCATTTCAGGCACTAAAATTGGCATTTCAGACATTATATTTGGCATTTAAGCCACTATAATTGGCATTTCGTACACTATAATTGGCATTTAAGGCACTATAATTGGCATTTCTGGCACTATAATTGGCATTTCAGACATTATAATTGGCATTTCTTGCACTAAAATTGGCATTTCAGACATTTTAATTGGCATTTCATATATTATAATTGGCATTTCAGGCACTATTTTTGGCATTTAAAGCGCTATAATTGGCATTTAGGGCACTAAAATTGGCATTTCAGACATTATATTTGGCATTTAAGGCACTAAAATTTGCATTTCTGGCACTATAATTGGTATTTCAGACATTATAATTGGCATTTCAGGCACTATAATTGGCATTTCAGGCACTAAAATTGGCATTTCAGACATTATATTTGGCATTTAAGCCACTATAATTGGCATTTCGTACACTATAATTGGCATTTAAGGCACTATAATTGGCATTTAAGGTAATATAATAGGCATTTTAGGCACTATAATTGGCATTTCAGACACTATAAAGTATTAACAAATAACTCTAATAATTTAGATATTTTTAAAACTATAACAATCAATTTCAAATATTTAGATATTTTTGACATGGATACTTATAAAATATTAACAATCAACTCTAAATATTTGGATAATTTTATAAAATAACAACAATCGATTTTACATTTCGATATTTTTGTCATAGATACTAATAAAATATTAACAATTAACTCTTATAATTGGCATTTCAGACATTATAATTGGCATTTCTGGCACTATAATTGGCATTTCAGACATTATAATTGGCATTTCTTGCACTAAAATTGGCATTTCAGACATTTTAATTGGCATTTCATATATTATAATTGGCATTTCAGGCACTATTTTTGGCATTTAAAGCGCTATAATTGGCATTTAGGGCACTAAAATTGGCATTTCAGACATTATATTTGGCATTTAAGGCACTAAAATTTGCATTTCTGGCACTATAATTGGTATTTCAGACATTATAATTGGCATTTCAGGCACTATAATTGGCATTTCAGGCACTAAAATTGGCATTTCAGACATTATATTTGGCATTTAAGCCACTATAATTGGCATTTCGTACACTATAATTGGCATTTAAGTCACTATAATTGGCATTTCAGACACTATAAAATATTAACAAATAACTGTAATAATTTAGATATTTTTAAAACTATAACAATCAATTTCAAATATTTAGATATTTTTGACATGGATACTTATAAAATATTAACAATCAACTCTAAATATTTGGATAATTTTATAAAATAACAACAATCGATTTTACATTTCGATATTTTTGTCATAGATACTAATAAAATATTAACAATTAACTCTTATAATTGGCATTTCAGACATTATAATTGGCATTTCAGGCACTATATATGGCATTTCAGGCGCTATAATTAGTAATTCAGACATTTTTATTGGCATTTAAGGCACTATAATTGGCATTTCAGGCTCTATAATTGGCATTTAGGGCACTAAAATTGGCATTTCAGACATAATATTTGGCATTTAAGGCACTATAATTAGCATTTCTGGCACTATAATTGGCATTTCAGACATTATAATTGGCATTTCAGGCACTATATTTGGCATTTCAGGCGATATAATTGGTTTTTAGGGCACTAAAATTGGTATTTCAGACATAATATTTGGCATTTAAGGCACTATAATTAGCATTTCTGGCACTATAATTGGCATTTCAGACATTATAATTGGCATTTCTGGCACTAAAATTGGCATTTCAGACATTATAATTGGCATTTCAGGCACTATAATTGGCCTTTCAGACATTATAATTGGCATTTCTGGCATTATAATTGGCATTTCAGATATTATAATTGGCATTTCAGGCACTATTTTTGGCATTTAAGGCGCTATAATTGGCATTTAGGGCACTAAAATTGGCATTTCAGACATAATATTTGGCATTTAAGGCACTATAATTGGCATTTCTGGCACTATAATTGGCATTTCAGACACTATAAAATATTAACAAATAACTGTAATAATTTAGATATTTTTAAAACTATAACAATCAATTTCAAATATTTAGATATTTTTGACATGGATACTTATAAAATATTAGCAATCAACTCTAAATATTTGGATAATTTTATAAAATAACAACAATCGATTTTACATTTCGATATTTTTGTCATAGATACTAATAAAATATTAACAATTAACTCTTATAATTGGCATTTCAGACATTATAATTGGCATTTCAGGCACTATATTTGGCATTTCAGGCGCTATAATTAGTAATTCAGACATTTTAATTGGCATTTCTGGCACTAAAATTGGCATTTCAGACATTATAATTGGCATTTCAGGCACTATAATTGGCATTTCAGACATTATAATTGGCATTTCTGGCATTATAATTGGCATTTCATATATTATAATTGGCATTTCAGGCACTATTTTTGGCATTTAAGGCGCTATAATTGGCATTTAGGGCACTATAATTGGCATTTAAGGTACTATAATAGGCATTTTAGGCACTATAATTGGCATTTCAGACACTATAAAATATTAACAAATAACTGTTATAATTTAGATATTTTTAAAACTATAACAATCAATTTCAAATATTTAGATATTTTTGACATGGATACTTATAAAATATTAACAATCAACTCTAAATATTTGGATAATTTTATAAAATAACAACAATCGATTTTACATTTCGATATTTTTGTCATAGATACTAATAAAATATTAACAATTAACTCTTATAATTGGCATTTCAGACATTATAATTGGCATTTCAGGCACTATATTTGGCATTTCAGGTGCTATAATTAGTAATTCAGACATTTTAATTGGCATTTAAGGCACTATAATTGGCATTTCAGACACTATAAAATATTAACAAAAAACTGTAATAATTTAGATATTTTTAAAACTATAACAATCAATTTCAAATATTTAGATATTTTTGACATGGATACTTATAAAATATTAACAATCAACTCTAAATATTTGGATAATTTTATAAAATAACAACAATCGATTTTACATTTCGATATTTTTGTCATAAATACTAATAAAATATTAACAATTAACTCTTATAATTGGCATTTCAGACATTATAATTGGCATTTCAGGCACTATATTTGGCATTTCAGGCGCTATAATTAGTAATTCAGACATTTTAATTGGCATTTCTGGCACTAAAATTGGCATTTCAGACATTATAATTGGCATTTCAGGCACTATAATTGGCATTTCAGACTTTATAATTGGCATTTTTGGCATTATAATTGGCATTTCATATATTATAATTGGCATTTCAGGCACTATTTTTGGCATTTAAGGCGCTATAATTGGCATTTAGGGCACTATAATTGGCATTTAAGGTACTATAATAGGCATTTTAGGCACTATAATTGGCATTTCAGACACTATAAAATATTAACAAATAACTGTTATAATTTAGATATTTTTAAAACTATAACAATCAATTTCAAATATTTAGATATTTTTGACATGGATACTTATAAAATATTAACAATCAACTCTAAATATTTGGATAATTTTATAAAATAACAACAATCGATTTTACATTTCGATATTTTTGTCATAGATACTAATAAAATATTAACAATTAACTCTTATAATTGGCATTTCAGACATTATAATTGGCATTTCAGGCACTATATTTGGCATTTCAGGTGCTATAATTAGTAATTCAGACATTTTAATTGGCATTTAAGGCACTATAATTGGCATTTCAGGCACTATAATTGGCATTTAGGGCACTAAAATTGGCATTTCAGACATAATATTTGGCATTTAAGGCACTATAATTAGCATTTCTGGCACTATAATTGGCATTTCAGACATTATAATTGGCATTTCAGGCACTATATTTGGCATTTCAGGCGATATAATTGGCATTTAGGGCACTAAAATTGGCATTTCAGACATTATAATTGGCATTTCAGGCACTATATTTGGCATTTCAGGCGCTATAATTAGTAATTCAGACATTTTAATTGGCCTTTCTGGCACTAAAATTGGCATTTCAGACATTATAATTGGCATTTCAGGCACTATAATTGGCATTTCAGACATTATAATTGGCCTTTTTGGGCATTATAATTGGCATTTCATATATTATAATTGGCATTTCAGGCACTATTTTTGGCATTTAAGGCGCTATAATTGGCATTTAGGGCACTATAATTGGCATTTAAGGTACTATAATAGGCATTTTAGGCACTATAATTGGCATTTCAGACACTATAAAATATTAACAAATAACTGTAATAATTTAGATATTTTTAAAACTATAACAATCAATTTCAAATATTTAGATATTTTTGACATGGATACTTATAAAATATTAACAATCAACTCTAAATATTTGGATAATTTTATAAAATAACAACAATCGATTTTACATTTCGATATTTTTGTCATAGATACTAATAAAATATTAACAATTAACTCTTATAATTGGCATTTCAGACATTATAATTGGCATTTCAGGCACTATATTTGGCATTTCAGGTGCTATAATTAGTAATTCAGACATTTTAATTGGCATTTAAGGCACTATAATTGGCATTTCAGGCACTATAATTGGCATTTAGGGCACTAAAATTGGCATTTCAGACATAATATTTGGCATTTAAGGCACTATAATTGGCAGTTCTGGCACTATAATTGGCATTTCAGACATTATAATTGGCATTTCAGGCACTATATTTGGCATTTCTGGCATTATAATTGGCATTTCAGATATTATAATTGGCATTTCAGGCACTATTTTTGGCATTTAAGGCGCTATAATTGGCATTTAGGGCACTAAAATTGGCATTTCAGACATAATATTTGGCATTTAAGGCACTATAATTGGCATTTAGGGCACTAAAATTGGTATTTCAGACATAATATTTGGCATTTAAGGCACTATAATTGGCATTTCTGGCACTATAATTGGCATTTCAGACATTATAATTGGCATTTCTGGCACTAAAATTGGCATTTCAGACATTATAATTGGCATTTCAGATATTATAATTGGCTTTTCAGACATTATATTTGGCATTTAAGCCACTATAATTGGCATTTCAGACACTATATTTGGCATTTAAGGCACTATAATTGGCATTTAAATTACTGAAATAGGCATTTAAGCCACTATAATTGGCATTTCAGACACTATATTTGGCATTTAAGGCACTATAATTGGCATTTAAATTACTGAAATAGGCATTTTAGGCACTATAATTGGCATTTAGGGCACTAAAATTGGTATTTCAGACATAATATTTGGCATTTAAGGCACTATAATTGGCATTTCTGACATTATAATTGGCATTTCAGACATTATAATTGGCATTTCTTGCACTAAAATTGGCATTTCAGACATTATAATTGGCATTTCAGGCACTATAATTGGCATTTCAGACATTATAATTGCATTTCTGGCATTATAATTGGCATTTCATATATTATAATTGGCATTTCAGGCACTATTTTTGGCATTTAAGGCGCTATAATTGGCATTTAGGGCACTATAATTGGCATTTAAGGTACTATAATAGGCATTTTAGGCACTATAATTGGCATTTCAGACACTATAAAATATTAACAAATAACTGTAATAATTTAGATATTTTTAAAACTATAACAATCAATTTCAAATATTTAGATATTTTTGACATGGATACTTATAAAATATTAACAATCAACTCTAAATATTTGGATAATTTTATAAAATAACAACAATCGATTTTACATTTCGATATTTTTGTCATAGATACTAATAAAATATTAACAATTAACTCTTATAATTGGCATTTCAGACATTATAATTGGCATTTCAGGCACTATATTTGGCATTTCAGGTGCTATAATTAGTAATTCAGACATTTTAATTGGCATTTAAGGCACTATAATTGGCATTTCAGGCACTATAATTGGCATTTAGGGCACTAAAATTGGCATTTCAGACATAATATTTGGCATTTAAGGCACTATAATTGGCAGTTCTGGCACTATAATTGGCATTTCAGACATTATAATTGGCATTTCAGGCACTATATTTGGCATTTCTGGCATTATAATTGGCATTTCAGATATTATAATTGGCATTTCAGGCACTATTTTTGGCATTTAAGGCGCTATAATTGGCATTTAGGGCACTAAAATTGGCATTTCAGACATAATATTTGGCATTTAAGGCACTATAATTGGCATTTAGGGCACTAAAATTGGTATTTCAGACATAATATTTGGCATTTAAGGCACTATAATTGGCATTTCTGGCACTATAATTGGCATTTCAGACATTATAATTGGCATTTCTGGCACTAAAATTGGCATTTCAGACATTATAATTGGCATTTCAGATATTATAATTGGCTTTTCAGACATTATATTTGGCATTTAAGCCACTATAATTGGCATTTCAGACACTATATTTGGCATTTAAGGCACTATAATTGGCATTTAAATTACTGAAATAGGCATTTAAGCCACTATAATTGGCATTTCAGACACTATATTTGGCATTTAAGGCACTATAATTGGCATTTAAATTACTGAAATAGGCATTTTAGGCACTATAATTGGCATTTAGGGCACTAAAATTGGTATTTCAGACATAATATTTGGCATTTAAGGCACTATAATTGGCATTTCTGACACTATAATTGGCATTTCAGACATTATAATTGGCATTTCTTGCACTAAAATTGGCATTTCAGACATTATAATTGGCATTTCAGGCACTATAATTGGCATTTCAGACATTATAATTGCATTTCTGGCATTATAATTGGCATTTCATATATTATAATTGGCATTTCAGGCACTATTTTTGGCATTTAAGGAGCTATAATTGGCATTTAGGGCACTATAATTGGCATTTAAGGTACTATAATAGGCATTTTAGGCACTATAATTGGCATTTCAGACACTATAAAATATTAACAAATAACTGTAATAATTTAGATATTTTTAAAACTATAACAATCAATTTCAAATATTTAGATATTTTTGACATGGATACTTATAAAATATTAACAATCAACTCTAAATATTTGGATAATTTTATAAAATAACAACAATCGATTTTACATTTCGATATTTTTGTCATTGATACTAATAAAATATTAACAATTAACTCTTATAATTGGCATTTCAGACATTATAATTGGCATTTCAGGCACTATATTTGGCATTTCAGGCGCTATAATTAGTAATTCAGACATTTTAATTGGCATTTAAGGCGCTATAATTGGCATTTAGGGCACTATAATTGGCATTTAAGGTACTATAATAGGCATTTTAGGCACTATAATTGGCATTTCAGACACTATAAAATATTAACAAATAACTGTAATAATTTAGATATTTTTAAAACTATAACAATCAATTTCAAATATTTAGATATTTTTGACATGGATACTTATAAAATATTAACAATCAACTCTAAATATTTGGATAATTTTATAAAATAACAACAATCGATTTTACATTTCGATATTTTTGTCATAGATACTAATAAAATATTAACAATTAACTCTTATAATTGGCATTTCAGACATTAAAATTGGCATTTCAGGCACTATATTTGGCATTTCAGGTGCTATAATTAGTAATTCAGACATTTTAATTGGCATTTAAGGCCCTATAATTGGCATTTCAGGCACTATAATTGGCATTTAGGGCACTAAAATTGGCATTTCAGACATAATATTTGGCATTTAAGGCACTATAATTGGCATTTCTGGCACTATAATTGGCATTTCAGACATTATAATTGGCATTTCAGGCACTATATTTGGCATTTCTGGCATTATAATTGGCATTTCAGATATTATAATTGGCATTTCAGGCACTATTTTTGGCATTTAAGGCGCTATAATTGGCATTTAGGGCACTAAAATTGGCATTTCAGACATAATATTTGGCATTTAAGGCACTATAATTGGCATTTCTGGCACTATAATTGGCATTTCAAACATTATAATTGGCATTTCTGGCACTATAATTGGAATTTCAGACATTATAATTGGCATTTCAGGCACTATAATTGGCATTTCAGGCACTAAAATTGGCATTTCAGACTTAATATTTTGCATTTTAGGCACTATAGTTGGCTTTTCAGACTTTATATTTGGCATTTCATACATTATTATTGGCTTTTCAGACATTATATTTGGCATTTAAGCCACTATAATTGGCATTTCAGACACTATATTTGGCATTTAAGGCACTATAATTGGCATTTAAATTACTGAAATAGGCATTTAAGCCACTATAATTGGCATTTCAGACACTATATTTGGCATTTAAGGCACTATAATTGGCATTTAAATTATTGAAATAGGCATTTTAGGCACTATAATTGGCATTTAGGGCACTAAAATTGGTATTTTAGACATAATATTTGGCCTTTAAGGCACTATAATTGGCATTTCTGACACTATAATTGGCATTTCAGACATTATAATTGGCATTTCTGGCACTAAAATTGGCATTTCAGACATTAATTATTGGCATTTCAGGCACTATAATTGACATATCAGATATTATAATTGGCATTTCTGGCATTATAATTGGCATTTCATATATTATAATTGGCACTTCAGGAACTATTTTTGGCATTTAAGGCGCTATAATTGACATTAAGGGCACTAAAATTGGCATTTCAGACATAATATTTGGCATTTAAGGCACTATAATTGGCATTTCTGGCACTATAATTGGCATTTCAAACATTATAATTGGCATTTCTGGCACTATAATTGGCATTTCAGACATTATAATTGGCATTTCAGGCACTATAATTGGCATTTCAGGCACTAAAATTGGCATTTCAGACTTAATATTTTGCATTTTAGGCACTATAGTTGGCTTTTCAGACTTTATATTTGGCATTTCATACATTATTATTGGCTTTTCAGACATTATATTTGGCATTTAAGCCACTATAATTAGCATTTCAGACACTATATTTGCATTTCAGACATTATAATTGGCATTTCAGGCACTATAATTGGCATTTCAGGCACTAAAATTGGCATTTCAGACTTAATATTTTGCATTTTAGGCACTATAGTTGGCTTTTCAGACTTTATATTTGGCATTTCATACATTATTATTGGCTTTTCAGACATTATATTTGGCATTTAAGCCACTATAATTGGCATTTCAGACACTATATTTGGCATTTAAGGCACTATAATTGGCATTTAAATACCTGAAATAGGCATTATAGGCACTATAATTGGCATTTAGGGCACTAAAATTGGTATTTCAGACATAATATTTGGCATTTAAGGCACTATAATTGGCATTTCTGGCACTATAATTGGCATTTCAGACATTATAATTGGCATTTCTGGCACTAAAATTGGCATTTCAGACATTATAATTGGCATTTCAGATATTATAATTGGCTTTTCAGACATTATATTTGGCATTTAAGCCACTATAATTGGCATTTCAGACACTATATTTGGCATTTAAGGCACTATAATTGGCATTTAAATTACTGAAATAGGCATTTAAGCCACTATAATTGGCATTTCAGGCACTATATTTGGCATTTAAGGCACTATAATTGGCATTTAAATTACTGAAATAGGCATTTTAGGCACTATAATTGGCATTTAGGGCACTAAAATTGGTATTTCAGACATAATATTTGGCATTTAAGGCACTATAATTGGCATTTCTGACACTATAATTGGCATTTCAGACATTATAATTGGCATTTCTTGCACTAAAATTGGCATTTCAGACATTATAATTGGCATTTCAGGCACTATAATTGGCATTTCAGACATTATAATTGCATTTCTGGCATTATAATTGGCATTTCATATATTATAATTGGCATTTCAGGCACTATTTTTGGCATTTAAGGAGCTATAATTGGCATTTAGGGCACTATAATTGGCATTTAAGGTACTATAATAGGCATTTTAGGCACTATAATTGGCATTTCAGACACTATAAAATATTAACAAATAACTGTAATAATTTAGATATTTTTAAAACTATAACAATCAATTTCAAATATTTAGATATTTTTGACATGGATACTTATAAAATATTAACAATCAACTCTAAATATTTGGATAATTTTATAAAATAACAACAATCGATTTTACATTTCGATATTTTTGTCATAGATACTAATAAAATATTAACAATTAACTCTTATAATTGGCATTTCAGACATTAAAATTGGCATTTCAGGCACTATATTTGGCATTTCAGGTGCTATAATTAGTAATTCAGACATTTTAATTGGCATTTAAGGCACTATAATTGGCATTTCAGGCACTATAATTGGCATTTAGGGCACTAAAATTGGCATTTCAGACATAATATTTGGCATTTAAGGCACTATAATTGGCATTTCTGGCACTATAATTGGCATTTCAGACATTATAATTGGCATTTCAGGCACTATATTTGGCATTTCTGGCATTATAATTGGCATTTCAGATATTATAATTGGCATTTCAGGCACTATTTTTGGCATTTAAGGCGCTATAATTGGCATTTAGGGCACTAAAATTGGCATTTCAGACATAATATTTGGCATTTAAGGCACTATAATTGGCATTTCTGGCACTATAATTGGCATTTCAAACATTATAATTGGCATTTCTGGCACTAAAATTGGCATTTCAGACATTATAATTGGCATTTCAGGCACTATAATTGGCATTTCAGGCACTAAAATAGGCATTTCAGACTTAATATTTTGCATTTTAGGCACTATAGTTGGCTTTTCAGACTTTATATTTGGCATTTCTTACATTATTATTGGCTTTTCAGACATTATATTTGGCATTTAAGCCCCTATAATTGGCATTTCAGACACTATATTTGGCATTTAAGGCACTATAATTGGCATTTAAATGACTGAAATAGGCATTTTAGGCACTATAATTGGCATTTAGGGCACTAAAATTGGTATTTCAGACAAAATATTTGGCATTTAAGGCACTATAATTGGCATTTCTGGCACTATAATTGGCATTTCAGACATTATAATTGGCATTTCTTGCACTAAAATTGGCATTTCAGACATTTTAATTGGCATTTCATATATTATAATTGGCATTTCAGGCACTATTTTTGGCATTTAAAGCGCTATAATTGGCATTTAGGGCACTAAAATTGGCATTTCAGACATTATATTTGGCATTTAAGGCACTAAAATTTGCATTTCTGGCACTATAATTGGTATTTCAGACATTATAATTGGCATTTCAGGCACTATAATTGGCATTTCAGGCACTAAAATTGGCATTTCAGACATTATATTTGGCATTTAAGCCACTATAATTGGCATTTCGTACACTATAATTGGCATTTAAGGCACTATAATTGGCATTTCTGGCACTATAATTGGCATTTCAGACATTATAATTGGCATTTCTTGCACTAAAATTGGCATTTCAGACATTTTAATTGGCATTTCATATATTATAATTGGCATTTCAGGCACTATTTTTGGCATTTAAAGCGCTATAATTGGCATTTAGGGCACTAAAATTGGCATTTCAGACATTATATTTGGCATTTAAGGCACTAAAATTTGCATTTCTGGCACTATAATTGGTATTTCAGACATTATAATTGGCATTTCAGGCACTATAATTGGCATTTCAGGCACTAAAATTGGCATTTCAGACATTATATTTGGCATTTAAGCCACTATAATTGGCATTTCGTACACTATAATTGGCATTTAAGGCACTATAATTGGCATTTAAGGTAATATAATAGGCATTTTAGGCACTATAATTGGCATTTCAGACACTATAAAGTATTAACAAATAACTCTAATAATTTAGATATTTTTAAAACTATAACAATCAATTTCAAATATTTAGATATTTTTGACATGGATACTTATAAAATATTAACAATCAACTCTAAATATTTGGATAATTTTATAAAATAACAACAATCGATTTTACATTTCGATATTTTTGTCATAGATACTAATAAAATATTAACAATTAACTCTTATAATTGGCATTTCAGACATTATAATTGGCATTTCTGGCACTATAATTGGCATTTCAGACATTATAATTGGCATTTCTTGCACTAAAATTGGCATTTCAGACATTTTAATTGGCATTTCATATATTATAATTGGCATTTCAGGCACTATTTTTGGCATTTAAAGCGCTATAATTGGCATTTAGGGCACTAAAATTGGCATTTCAGACATTATATTTGGCATTTAAGGCACTAAAATTTGCATTTCTGGCACTATAATTGGTATTTCAGACATTATAATTGGCATTTCAGGCACTATAATTGGCATTTCAGGCACTAAAATTGGCATTTCAGACATTATATTTGGCATTTAAGCCACTATAATTGGCATTTCGTACACTATAATTGGCATTTAAGTCACTATAATTGGCATTTCAGACACTATAAAATATTAACAAATAACTGTAATAATTTAGATATTTTTAAAACTATAACAATCAATTTCAAATATTTAGATATTTTTGACATGGATACTTATAAAATATTAACAATCAACTCTAAATATTTGGATAATTTTATAAAATAACAACAATCGATTTTACATTTCGATATTTTTGTCATAGATACTAATAAAATATTAACAATTAACTCTTATAATTGGCATTTCAGACATTATAATTGGCATTTCAGGCACTATATATGGCATTTCAGGCGCTATAATTAGTAATTCAGACATTTTTATTGGCATTTAAGGCACTATAATTGGCATTTCAGGCTCTATAATTGGCATTTAGGGCACTAAAATTGGCATTTCAGACATAATATTTGGCATTTAAGGCACTATAATTAGCATTTCTGGCACTATAATTGGCATTTCAGACATTATAATTGGCATTTCAGGCACTATATTTGGCATTTCAGGCGATATAATTGGTTTTTAGGGCACTAAAATTGGTATTTCAGACATAATATTTGGCATTTAAGGCACTATAATTAGCATTTCTGGCACTATAATTGGCATTTCAGACATTATAATTGGCATTTCTGGCACTAAAATTGGCATTTCAGACATTATAATTGGCATTTCAGGCACTATAATTGGCCTTTCAGACATTATAATTGGCATTTCTGGCATTATAATTGGCATTTCAGATATTATAATTGGCATTTCAGGCACTATTTTTGGCATTTAAGGCGCTATAATTGGCATTTAGGGCACTAAAATTGGCATTTCAGACATAATATTTGGCATTTAAGGCACTATAATTGGCATTTCTGGCACTATAATTGGCATTTCAGACACTATAAAATATTAACAAATAACTGTAATAATTTAGATATTTTTAAAACTATAACAATCAATTTCAAATATTTAGATATTTTTGACATGGATACTTATAAAATATTAGCAATCAACTCTAAATATTTGGATAATTTTATAAAATAACAACAATCGATTTTACATTTCGATATTTTTGTCATAGATACTAATAAAATATTAACAATTAACTCTTATAATTGGCATTTCAGACATTATAATTGGCATTTCAGGCACTATATTTGGCATTTCAGGCGCTATAATTAGTAATTCAGACATTTTAATTGGCATTTCTGGCACTAAAATTGGCATTTCAGACATTATAATTGGCATTTCAGGCACTATAATTGGCATTTCAGACATTATAATTGGCATTTCTGGCATTATAATTGGCATTTCATATATTATAATTGGCATTTCAGGCACTATTTTTGGCATTTAAGGCGCTATAATTGGCATTTAGGGCACTATAATTGGCATTTAAGGTACTATAATAGGCATTTTAGGCACTATAATTGGCATTTCAGACACTATAAAATATTAACAAATAACTGTTATAATTTAGATATTTTTAAAACTATAACAATCAATTTCAAATATTTAGATATTTTTGACATGGATACTTATAAAATATTAACAATCAACTCTAAATATTTGGATAATTTTATAAAATAACAACAATCGATTTTACATTTCGATATTTTTGTCATAGATACTAATAAAATATTAACAATTAACTCTTATAATTGGCATTTCAGACATTATAATTGGCATTTCAGGCACTATATTTGGCATTTCAGGTGCTATAATTAGTAATTCAGACATTTTAATTGGCATTTAAGGCACTATAATTGGCATTTCAGACACTATAAAATATTAACAAAAAACTGTAATAATTTAGATATTTTTAAAACTATAACAATCAATTTCAAATATTTAGATATTTTTGACATGGATACTTATAAAATATTAACAATCAACTCTAAATATTTGGATAATTTTATAAAATAACAACAATCGATTTTACATTTCGATATTTTTGTCATAGATACTAATAAAATATTAACAATTAACTCTTATAATTGGCATTTCAGACATTATAATTGGCATTTCAGGCACTATATTTGGCATTTCAGGCGCTATAATTAGTAATTCAGACATTTTAATTGGCATTTCTGGCACTAAAATTGGCATTTCAGACATTATAATTGGCATTTCAGGCACTATAATTGGCATTTCAGACTTTATAATTGGCATTTTTGGCATTATAATTGGCATTTCATATATTATAATTGGCATTTCAGGCACTATTTTTGGCATTTAAGGCGCTATAATTGGCATTTAGGGCACTATAATTGGCATTTAAGGTACTATAATAGGCATTTTAGGCACTATAATTGGCATTTCAGACACTATAAAATATTAACAAATAACTGTTATAATTTAGATATTTTTAAAACTATAACAATCAATTTCAAATATTTAGATATTTTTGACATGGATACTTATAAAATATTAACAATCAACTCTAAATATTTGGATAATTTTATAAAATAACAACAATCGATTTTACATTTCGATATTTTTGTCATAGATACTAATAAAATATTAACAATTAACTCTTATAATTGGCATTTCAGACATTATAATTGGCATTTCAGGCACTATATTTGGCATTTCAGGTGCTATAATTAGTAATTCAGACATTTTAATTGGCATTTAAGGCACTATAATTGGCATTTCAGGCACTATAATTGGCATTTAGGGCACTAAAATTGGCATTTCAGACATAATATTTGGCATTTAAGGCACTATAATTAGCATTTCTGGCACTATAATTGGCATTTCAGACATTATAATTGGCATTTCAGGCACTATATTTGGCATTTCAGGCGATATAATTGGCATTTAGGGCACTAAAATTGGCATTTCAGGCACTATATTTGGCATTTCAGGCGCTATAATTAGTAATTCAGACATTTTAATTGGCCTTTCTGGCACTAAAATTGGCATTTCAGACATTATAATTGGCATTTCAGGCACTATAATTGGCATTTCAGACATTATAATTGGCCTTTTTGGGCATTATAATTGGCATTTCATATATTATAATTGGCATTTCAGGCACTATTTTTGGCATTTAAGGCGCTATAATTGGCATTTAGGGCACTATAATTGGCATTTAAGGTACTATAATAGGCATTTTAGGCACTATAATTGGCATTTCAGACACTATAAAATATTAACAAATAACTGTAATAATTTAGATATTTTTAAAACTATAACAATCAATTTCAAATATTTAGATATTTTTGACATGGATACTTATAAAATATTAACAATCAACTCTAAATATTTGGATAATTTTATAAAATAACAACAATCGATTTTACATTTCGATATTTTTGTCATAGATACTAATAAAATATTAACAATTAACTCTTATAATTGGCATTTCAGACATTATAATTGGCATTTCAGGCACTATATTTGGCATTTCAGGTGCTATAATTAGTAATTCAGACATTTTAATTGGCATTTAAGGCACTATAATTGGCATTTCAGGCACTATAATTGGCATTTAGGGCACTAAAATTGGCATTTCAGACATAATATTTGGCATTTAAGGCACTATAATTGGCAGTTCTGGCACTATAATTGGCATTTCAGACATTATAATTGGCATTTCAGGCACTATATTTGGCATTTCTGGCATTATAATTGGCATTTCAGATATTATAATTGGCATTTCAGGCACTATTTTTGGCATTTAAGGCGCTATAATTGGCATTTAGGGCACTAAAATTGGCATTTCAGACATAATATTTGGCATTTAAGGCACTATAATTGGCATTTAGGGCACTAAAATTGGTATTTCAGACATAATATTTGGCATTTAAGGCACTATAATTGGCATTTCTGGCACTATAATTGGCATTTCAGACATTATAATTGGCATTTCTGGCACTAAAATTGGCATTTCAGACATTATAATTGGCATTTCAGATATTATAATTGGCTTTTCAGACATTATATTTGGCATTTAAGCCACTATAATTGGCATTTCAGACACTATATTTGGCATTTAAGGCACTATAATTGGCATTTAAATTACTGAAATAGGCATTTAAGCCACTATAATTGGCATTTCAGACACTATATTTGGCATTTAAGGCACTATAATTGGCATTTAAATTACTGAAATAGGCATTTTAGGCACTATAATTGGCATTTAGGGCACTAAAATTGGTATTTCAGACATAATATTTGGCATTTAAGGCACTATAATTGGCATTTCTGACATTATAATTGGCATTTCAGACATTATAATTGGCATTTCTTGCACTAAAATTGGCATTTCAGACATTATAATTGGCATTTCAGGCACTATAATTGGCATTTCAGACATTATAATTGCATTTCTGGCATTATAATTGGCATTTCATATATTATAATTGGCATTTCAGGCACTATTTTTGGCATTTAAGGCGCTATAATTGGCATTTAGGGCACTATAATTGGCATTTAAGGTACTATAATAGGCATTTTAGGCACTATAATTGGCATTTCAGACACTATAAAATATTAACAAATAACTGTAATAATTTAGATATTTTTAAAACTATAACAATCAATTTCAAATATTTAGATATTTTTGACATGGATACTTATAAAATATTAACAATCAACTCTAAATATTTGGATAATTTTATAAAATAACAACAATCGATTTTACATTTCGATATTTTTGTCATAGATACTAATAAAATATTAACAATTAACTCTTATAATTGGCATTTCAGACATTATAATTGGCATTTCAGGCACTATATTTGGCATTTCAGGTGCTATAATTAGTAATTCAGACATTTTAATTGGCATTTAAGGCACTATAATTGGCATTTCAGGCACTATAATTGGCATTTAGGGCACTAAAATTGGCATTTCAGACATAATATTTGGCATTTAAGGCACTATAATTGGCAGT
This sequence comes from Troilus luridus, assembly GCA_964056705.1. Classification (NCBI taxonomy): domain Eukaryota; kingdom Metazoa; phylum Arthropoda; class Insecta; order Hemiptera; family Pentatomidae; genus Troilus; species Troilus luridus. The sequence goes on along the minus strand of CAXKTH010000163.1, from coordinate 1,413,386 downwards.
TCTGGCACTATAATTGGCATTTCAGACATTATAATTGGCATTTCAGGCACTATATTTGGCATTTCTGGCATTATAATTGGCATTTCAGATATTATAATTGGCATTTCAGGCACTATTTTTGGCATTTAAGGCGCTATAATTGGCATTTAGGGCACTAAAATTGGCATTTCAGACATAATATTTGGCATTTAAGGCACTATAATTGGCATTTAGGGCACTAAAATTGGTATTTCAGACATAATATTTGGCATTTAAGGCACTATAATTGGCATTTCTGGCACTATAATTGGCATTTCAGACATTATAATTGGCATTTCTGGCACTAAAATTGGCATTTCAGACATTATAATTGGCATTTCAGATATTATAATTGGCTTTTCAGACATTATATTTGGCATTTAAGCCACTATAATTGGCATTTCAGACACTATATTTGGCATTTAAGGCACTATAATTGGCATTTAAATTACTGAAATAGGCATTTAAGCCACTATAATTGGCATTTCAGACACTATATTTGGCATTTAAGGCACTATAATTGGCATTTAAATTACTGAAATAGGCATTTTAGGCACTATAATTGGCATTTAGGGCACTAAAATTGGTATTTCAGACATAATATTTGGCATTTAAGGCACTATAATTGGCATTTCTGACACTATAATTGGCATTTCAGACATTATAATTGGCATTTCTTGCACTAAAATTGGCATTTCAGACATTATAATTGGCATTTCAGGCACTATAATTGGCATTTCAGACATTATAATTGCATTTCTGGCATTATAATTGGCATTTCATATATTATAATTGGCATTTCAGGCACTATTTTTGGCATTTAAGGAGCTATAATTGGCATTTAGGGCACTATAATTGGCATTTAAGGTACTATAATAGGCATTTTAGGCACTATAATTGGCATTTCAGACACTATAAAATATTAACAAATAACTGTAATAATTTAGATATTTTTAAAACTATAACAATCAATTTCAAATATTTAGATATTTTTGACATGGATACTTATAAAATATTAACAATCAACTCTAAATATTTGGATAATTTTATAAAATAACAACAATCGATTTTACATTTCGATATTTTTGTCATTGATACTAATAAAATATTAACAATTAACTCTTATAATTGGCATTTCAGACATTATAATTGGCATTTCAGGCACTATATTTGGCATTTCAGGCGCTATAATTAGTAATTCAGACATTTTAATTGGCATTTAAGGCGCTATAATTGGCATTTAGGGCACTATAATTGGCATTTAAGGTACTATAATAGGCATTTTAGGCACTATAATTGGCATTTCAGACACTATAAAATATTAACAAATAACTGTAATAATTTAGATATTTTTAAAACTATAACAATCAATTTCAAATATTTAGATATTTTTGACATGGATACATATAAAATATTAACAATCAACTCTAAATATTTGGATAATTTTATAAAATAACAACAATCGATTTTACATTTCGATATTTTTGTCATAGATACTAATAAAATATTAACAATTAACTCTTATAATTGGCATTTCAGACATTAAAATTGGCATTTCAGGCACTATATTTGGCATTTCAGGTGCTATAATTAGTAATTCAGACATTTTAATTGGCATTTAAGGCCCTATAATTGGCATTTCAGGCACTATAATTGGCATTTAGGGCACTAAAATTGGCATTTCAGACATAATATTTGGCATTTAAGGCACTATAATTGGCATTTCTGGCACTATAATTGGCATTTCAGACATTATAATTGGCATTTCAGGCACTATATTTGGCATTTCTGGCATTATAATTGGCATTTCAGATATTATAATTGGCATTTCAGGCACTATTTTTGGCATTTAAGGCGCTATAATTGGCATTTAGGGCACTAAAATTGGCATTTCAGACATAATATTTGGCATTTAAGGCACTATAATTGGCATTTCTGGCACTATAATTGGCATTTCAAACATTATAATTGGCATTTCTGGCACTATAATTGGAATTTCAGACATTATAATTGGCATTTCAGGCACTATAATTGGCATTTCAGGCACTAAAATTGGCATTTCAGACTTAATATTTTGCATTTTAGGCACTATAGTTGGCTTTTCAGACTTTATATTTGGCATTTCATACATTATTATTGGCTTTTCAGACATTATATTTGGCATTTAAGCCACTATAATTGGCATTTCAGACACTATATTTGGCATTTAAGGCACTATAATTGGCATTTAAATTACTGAAATAGGCATTTAAGCCACTATAATTGGCATTTCAGACACTATATTTGGCATTTAAGGCACTATAATTGGCATTTAAATTATTGAAATAGGCATTTTAGGCACTATAATTGGCATTTAGGGCACTAAAATTGGTATTTTAGACATAATATTTGGCCTTTAAGGCACTATAATTGGCATTTCTGACACTATAATTGGCATTTCAGACATTATAATTGGCATTTCTGGCACTAAAATTGGCATTTCAGACATTAATTATTGGCATTTCAGGCACTATAATTGACATATCAGATATTATAATTGGCATTTCTGGCATTATAATTGGCATTTCATATATTATAATTGGCACTTCAGGAACTATTTTTGGCATTTAAGGCGCTATAATTGACATTAAGGGCACTAAAATTGGCATTTCAGACATAATATTTGGCATTTAAGGCACTATAATTGGCATTTCTGGCACTATAATTGGCATTTCAAACATTATAATTGGCATTTCTGGCACTATAATTGGCATTTCAGACATTATAATTGGCATTTCAGGCACTATAATTGGCATTTCAGGCACTAAAATTGGCATTTCAGACTTAATATTTTGCATTTTAGGCACTATAGTTGGCTTTTCAGACTTTATATTTGGCATTTCATACATTATTATTGGCTTTTCAGACATTATATTTGGCATTTAAGCCACTATAATTAGCATTTCAGACACTATATTTGCATTTCAGACATTATAATTGGCATTTCAGGCACTATAATTGGCATTTCAGGCACTAAAATTGGCATTTCAGACTTAATATTTTGCATTTTAGGCACTATAGTTGGCTTTTCAGACTTTATATTTGGCATTTCATACATTATTATTGGCTTTTCAGACATTATATTTGGCATTTAAGCCACTATAATTGGCATTTCAGACACTATATTTGGCATTTAAGGCACTATAATTGGCATTTAAATACCTGAAATAGGCATTATAGGCACTATAATTGGCATTTAGGGCACTAAAATTGGTATTTCAGACATAATATTTGGCATTTAAGGCACTATAATTGGCATTTCTGGCACTATAATTGGCATTTCAGACATTATTATTGGCATTTCTGGCACTAGAATTGGCATTTCAGACATTATAATTGGTATTTCAGACATAATATTTGGCATTTAAGGCACTATAATTGGCATTTCTGGCACTATAATTGGCATTTCAGACATTATAATTGGCATTTCTTGCACTAAAATTGGCATTTCAGACATTATAATTGGCATTTCAGGCACTATAATTGGCATTTCAGGCACTAAAATTGGCATTTCAGACATTATATTTGGCATTTAAGCCACTATAATTGGCATTTCGTACACTATAATTGGCATTTAAGGCACTATAATTGGCATTTAAGGTAATATAATAGGCATTTTAGGCACTATAATTGGCATTTCAGACACTATAAAATATTAACAAATAACTGTAATAATTTAGATATTTTTAAAACTATAACAATCAATTTCAAATATTTAGATATTTTTGACATGGATACTTATAAAATATTAACAATCAACTCTAAATATTTGGATAATTTTATAAAATAACAACAATCGATTTTACATTTCGATATTTTTGTCATAAATACTAATAAAATATTAACAATTAACTCTTATAATTGGCATTTCAAACATTATAATTGGCATTTCAGGCACTATATATGGCATTTCAGGCGCTATAATTAGTAATTCAGACATTTTAATTGGCATTTAAGGCACTATAATTGGCATTTCAGGCACTATTATTGGCATTTAGGGCACTAAAATTGGCATTTCAGACATAATATTTGGCATTTAAGGCACTATAATTAGCATTTCTGGCACTATAATTGGCATTTCAGACATTATTATTGGCATTTCAGGCACTATATTTGGCATTTCAGGCGATATAATTGGCATTTAGGGCACTAAAATTGGCATTTCAGACATTATAATTGGCATTTCAGGCACTATATTTGGCATTTCAGGCGCTATAATTAGTAATTCAGACATTTTAATTGGCATTTCTGGCACTAAAATTGGTATTTCAGACATTATAATTGGCATTTCAGGCACTATAATTGGCATTTCAGACATTATAATTGGCATTTCTGGCATTATAATTGGCATTTCATATATTATAATTGGCATTTCAGGCACTATTTTTGGCATTTAAGGCGCTATAATTGGCATTTAGGGCACTATAATTGGCATTTAAGGTACTATAATAGGCATTTTAGGCACTATAATTGGCATTTCAGACACTATAAAATATTAACAATTAACTGTTATAATTTAGATATTTTTAAAACTATATCAATCAATTTCAAATATTTAGATATTTTTGACATGGATACTTATAAAATATTAACAATCAACTCTAAATATTTGGATAATTTTATAAAATAACAACAATCGATTTTACATTTCGATATTTTTGTCATAGATACTAATAAAATATTAACAATTAACTCTTATAATTGGCATTTCAGACATTATAATTGGCATTTCAGGCACTATATTTGGCATTTCAGGTGCTATAATTAGTAATTCAGACATTTTAATTGGCATTTAAGGCACTATAATTGGCATTTCAGGCACTATAATTGGCATTTAGGGCACTAAAATTGGCATTTCAGACATAATATTTGGCATTTAAGGCACTATAATTGGCATTTCTGGCACTATAATTGGCATTTCAGACATTATAATTGGCATTTCAGGCACTATATTTGGCATTTCTGGCATTATAATTGGCATTTCAGATATTATAATTGGCATTTCAGGCACTATTTTTGGCATTTAAGGCGCTATAATTGGCATTTAGGGCACTAAAATTGGCATTTCAGGCATAATATTTGGCATTTAAGGCACTATAATTGGCATTTCTGGCACTATAATTGGCATTTCAAACATTATAATTGGCATTTCTGGCACTATAATTGGAATTTCAGGCATTATAATTGGCATTTCAGGCACTATAATTGGCATTTCAGGCACTAAAATTAGCATTTCAGACTTAATATTTTGCATTTTAGGCACTATAGTTGGCTTTTCAGACTTTATATTTGGCATTTCATACATTATTATTGGCTTTTCAGACATTATATTTGGCATTTAAGCCACTATAATTGGCATTTCAGACACTATATTTGGCATTTAAGGCACTATAATTGGCATTTAAATTACTGAAATAGGCATTTAAGCCACTATAATTGGCATTTCAGACATTATTATTGGCATTTCTGGCACTAGAATTGGCATTTCAGACATTATAATTGGTATTTCAGACATAATATTTGGCATTTAAGGCACTATAATTGGCATTTCTGGCACTATAATTGGCATTTCAGACATTATAATTGGCATTTCTTGCACTAAAATTGGCATTTCAGACATTATAATTGGCATTTCAGGCACTATAATTGGCATTTCAGGCACTAAAATTGGCATTTCAGACATTATATTTGGCATTTAAGCCACTATAATTGGCATTTCGTACACTATAATTGGCATTTAAGGCACTATAATTGGCATTTAAGGTAATATAATAGGCATTTTAGGCACTATAATTGGCATTTCAGACACTATAAAATATTAACAAATAACTGTAATAATTTAGATATTTTTAAAACTATAACAATCAATTTCAAATATTTAGATATTTTTGACATGGATACTTATAAAATATTAACAATCAACTCTAAATATTTGGATAATTTTATAAAATAACAACAATCGATTTTACATTTCGATATTTTTGTCATAAATACTAATAAAATATTAACAATTAACTCTTATAATTGGCATTTCAAACATTATAATTGGCATTTCAGGCACTATATATGGCATTTCAGGCGCTATAATTAGTAATTCAGACATTTTAATTGGCATTTAAGGCACTATAATTGGCATTTCAGGCACTATTATTGGCATTTAGGGCACTAAAATTGGCATTTCAGACATAATATTTGGCATTTAAGGCACTATAATTAGCATTTCTGGCACTATAATTGGCATTTCAGACATTATTATTGGCATTTCAGGCACTATATTTGGCATTTCAGGCGATATAATTGGCATTTAGGGCAGTAAAATTGGCATTTCAGACATTATAATTGGCATTTCAGGCACTATATTTGGCATTTCAGGCGCTATAATTAGTAATTCAGACATTTTAATTGGCATTTCTGGCACTAAAATTGGTATTTCAGACATTATAATTGGCATTTCAGGCACTATAATTGGCATTTCAGACATTATAATTGGCATTTCTGGCATTATAATTGGCATTTCATATATTATAATTGGCATTTCAGGCACTATTTTTGGCATTTAAGGCGCTATAATTGGCATTTAGGGCACTATAATTGGCATTTAAGGTACTATAATAGGCATTTTAGGCACTATAATTGGCATTTCAGACACTATAAAATATTAACAATTAACTGTTATAATTTAGATATTTTTATAACTATATCAATCAATTTCAAATATTTAGATATTTTTGACATGGATACTTATAAAATATTAACAATCAACTCTAAATATTTGGATAATTTTATAAAATAACAACAATCGATTTTACATTTCGATATTTTTGTCATAGATACTAATAAAATATTAACAATTAACTCTTATAATTGGCATTTCAGACATTATAATTGGCATTTCAGGCACTATATTTGGCATTTCAGGTGCTATAATTAGTAATTCAGACATTTTAATTGGCATTTAAGGCACTATAATTGGCATTTCAGGCACTATAATTGGCATTTAGGGCACTAAAATTGGCATTTCAGACATAATATTTGGCATTTAAGGCACTATAATTGGCATTTCTGGCACTATAATTGGCATTTCAGACATTATAATTGGCATTTCAGGCACTATATTTGGCATTTCTGGCATTATAATTGGCATTTCAGATATTATAATTGGCATTTCAGGCACTATTTTTGGCATTTAAGGCGCTATAATTGGCATTTAGGGCACTAAAATTGGCATTTCAGGCATAATATTTGGCATTTAAGGCACTATAATTGGCATTTCTGGCACTATAATTGGCATTTCAAACATTATAATTGGCATTTCTGGCACTATAATTGGAATTTCAGGCATTATAATTGGCATTTCAGGCACTATAATTGGCATTTCAGGCACTAAAATTAGCATTTCAGACTTAATATTTTGCATTTTAGGCACTATAGTTGGCTTTTCAGACTTTATATTTGGCATTTCATACATTATTATTGGCTTTTCAGACATTATATTTGGCATTTAAGCCACTATAATTGGCATTTCAGACACTATATTTGGCATTTAAGGCACTATAATTGGCATTTAAATTACTGAAATAGGCATTTAAGCCACTATAATTGGCATTTCAGACATTATTATTGGCATTTCTGGCACTAGAATTGGCATTTCAGACATTATAATTGGTATTTCAGACATAATATTTGGCATTTAAGGCACTATAATTGGCATTTCTGGCACTATAATTGGCATTTCAGACATTATAATTGGCATTTCTTGCACTAAAATTGGCATTTCAGACATTATAATTGAAATTTCAGGCACTATAATTGGCATTTCAGGCACTAAAATTGGCATTTCAGACATTATATTTGGCATTTAAGCCACTATAATTGGCATTTCGTACACTATAATTGGCATTTAAGGCACTATAATTGGCATTTAAGGTAATATAATAGGCATTTTAGGCACTATAATTGGCATTTCAGACACTATAAAATATTAACAAATAACTGTAATAATTTAGATATTTTTAAAACTATAACAATCAATTTCAAATATTTAGATATTTTTGACATGGATACTTATAAAATATTAACAATCAACTCTAAATATTTGGATAATTTTATAAAATAACAACAATCGATTTTACATTTCGATATTTTTGTCATAAATACTAATAAAATATTAACAATTAACTCTTATAATTGGCATTTCAAACATTATAATTGGCATTTCAGGCACTATATATGGCATTTCAGGCGCTATAATTAGTAATTCAGACATTTTAATTGGCATTTAAGGCACTATAATTGGCATTTCAGGCACTATTATTGGCATTTAGGGCACTAAAATTGGCATTTCAGACATAATATTTGGCATTTAAGGCACTATAATTAGCATTTCTGGCACTATAATTGGCATTTCAGACATTATTATTGGCATTTCAGGCACTATATTTGGCATTTCAGGCGATATAATTGGCATTTAGGGCACTAAAATTGGCATTTCAGACATTATAATTGGCATTTCAGGCACTATATTTGGCATTTCAGGCGCTATAATTAGTAATTCAGACATTTTAATTGGCATTTCTGGCACTAAAATTGGTATTTCAGACATTATAATTGGCATTTCAGGCACTATAATTGGCATTTCAGACATTATAATTGGCATTTCTGGCATTATAATTGGCATTTCATATATTATAATTGGCATTTCAGGCACTATTTTTGGCATTTAAGGCGCTATAATTGGCATTTAGGGCACTATAATTGGCATTTAAGGTACTATAATAGGCATTTTAGGCACTATAATTGGCATTTCAGACACTATAAAATATTAACAATTAACTGTTATAATTTAGATATTTTTAAAACTATAACAATCAATTTCAAATATTTAGATATTTTTGACATGGATACTTATAAAATATTAACAATCAACTCTAAATATTTGGATAATTTTATAAAATAACAACAATCGATTTTACATTTCGATATTTTTGTCATAGATACTAATAAAATATTAACAATTAACTCTTATAATTGGCATTTCAGACATTATAATTGGCATTTCAGGCACTATATTTGGCATTTCAGGTGCTATAATTAGTAATTCAGACATTTTAATTGGCATTTAAGGCACTATAATTGGCATTTCAGGCACTATAATTGGCATTTAGGGCACTAAAATTGGCATTTCAGACATAATATTTGGCATTTAAGGCACTATAATTGGCATTTCTGGCACTATAATTGGCATTTCAGACATTATAATTGGCATTTCAGGCACTATATTTGGCATTTCTGGCATTATAATTGGCATTTCAGATATTATAATTGGCATTTCAGGCACTATTTTTGGCATTTAAGGCGCTATAATTGGCATTTAGGGCACTAAAATTGGCATTTCAGGCATAATATTTGGCATTTAAGGCACTATAATTGGCATTTCTGGCACTATAATTGGCATTTCAAACATTATAATTGGCATTTCTGGCACTATAATTGGCATTTCAGGCACTAAAATTAGCATTTCAGACTTAATATTTTGCATTTTAGGCACTATAGTTGGCTTTTCAGACTTTATATTTGGCATTTCATACATTATTATTGGCTTTTCAGACATTATATTTGGCATTTAAGCCACTATAATTGGCATTTCAGACACTATATTTGGCATTTAAGGCACTATAATTGGCATTTAAATTACTGAAATAGGCATTTAAGCCACTATAATTGGCATTTCAGACACTATATTTGGCATTAAAGGCACTATAATTGGCATTTAAATTACTGAAATAGGCATTTTAGGCACTATAATTGGCATTTAGGGCACTAAAATTGGTATTTTAGACATAATATTTGGCATTTAAGGCACTATAATTGGCATTTCTGACACTATAATTGGCATTTCAGACATTATAATTGGCATTTCTGGCACTAAAATTGGCATTTCAGACATTATAATTGGCATTTCAGGCACTATAATTGGCATTTCAGACATTATAATTGGCATTTCTGGCATTATAATTGGCATTTCATATATTATAATTGGCATTTCAGGCACTATTTTTGGCATTTAAGGAGCTATAATTGGCATTTAGGGCACTATAATTGGCATTTAAGGTACTATAATAGGCATTTTAGGCACTATAATTGGCATTTCAGACACTATAAAATATTAACAAATAACTGTAATAATTTAGATATTTTTAAAACTATAACAATCAATTTCAAATATTTAGATATTTTTGACATGGATACTTATAAAATATTAACAATCAACTCTAAATATTTGGATAATTTTATAAAATAACAACAATCGATTTTACATTTCGATATTTTTGTCATAGATACTAATAAAATATTAACAATTAACTCTTATAATTGGCATTTCAGACATTATAATTGGCATTTCAGGCACTATATTTGGCAGTTTAGGCGCTATAATTAGTAATTCAGACATTTTAATTGGCATTTAAGGCACTATAATTGGCATTTCAGGCACTATAATTGGCATTTAGAGCACTAAAATTGGCATTTCAGACATAATATTTGGCATTTAAGGCACTATAATTGGCATTTCTGGCACTGTAATTGGCATTTCAGACATTATAATTGGCATTTCAGGCACTATATTTGGCATTTCAGGCGCTATAATTGGCATTTAGGGCACTAAAATTGGTATTTCAGACATAATATTTGGCATTTAAGGCACTATAATTGGCATTTAAGGCACTATAATTGGCATTTCTGGCACTATAATTGGCATTTAGGGCACAAAAATTGGCATTTCAAACATTATAATTGGCATTTCTGGCACTATAATTGGAATTTCAGGCGCTATAATTGGCATTTAGGGCACTAAAATAGGCATTTCAGACTTAATATTTTGCATTTTAGGCACTATAATTGGCATTTCAGGCACTATTTTGGGCATTTAAGGCGCTATAATTGGCATTTAGGGCACTAAAATTGGCATTTCTTACATTATTATTGGCTTTTCAGACCTTATATTTGGCATTTAAACCACTATAATTGGCATTTCAGACACTATATTTGGCATTTAAGGCACTATAATTGGCATTTAAATTACTGAAATAGGCATTTTAGGCACTATAATTGGCATTTAGGGCACTAAAATTGGTATTTCAGACATAATATTTGGCATTTAAGGCACTATAATTGGCATTTCTGGCACTATAATTGGCATTTCAGACATTATAATTGGCATTTCTTGCACTAAAATTGGCATTTCAGACATTATAATTGGCATTTCAGGCACTATAATTGGCATTTCAGGCACTAAAATTGGCATTTCAGACATTATATTTGGCATTTAAGCCACTATAATTGGCATTTCGTACACTATAATTGGCATTTAAGGCACTATAATTGGCATTTAAGGTAATATAATAGGCATTTTAGGCACTATAATTGGCATTTCAGACACTATAAAATATTAACAAATAACTGTAATAATTTAGATATTTTTAAAACTATAACAATCAATTTCAAATATTTAGATATTTTTGACATGGATACTTATAAAATATTAACAATCAACTCTAAATATTTGGATAATTTTATAAAATAACAACAATCGATTTTACATTTCGATATTTTTGTCATAGATACTAATAAAATATTAACAATTAACTCTTATAATTGGCATTTCAAACATTATAATTGGCATTTCAGGCACTATATATGGCATTTCAGGCGCTATAATTAGTAATTCAGACATTTTAATTGGCATTTAAGGCACTATAATTGGCATTTCAGGCACTATTATTTGGCATTTAAGGCACTATAATTAGCATTTCTGGCACTATAATTGGCATTTCAGACATTATTATTGGCATTTCAGGCACTATATTTGGCATTTCAGGCGATATAATTGGCATTTAGGGCACTAAAATTGGCATTTCAGACATTATAATTGGCATTTCAGGCACTATATTTGGCATTTCAGGCGCTATAATTAGTAATTCAGACATTTTAATTGGCATTTCTGGCACTAAAATTGGCATTTCAGACATTATAATTGGCATTTCAGGCACTATAATTGGCATTTCAGACACTATAAAATATTAACAAATAACTGTTATAATTTAGATATTTTTAAAACTATAACAATCAATTTCAAATATTTAGATATTTTTGACATGGATACTTATAAAATATTAACAATCAACTCTAAATATTTGGATAATTTTATAAAATAACAACAATCGATTTTACATTTCGATATTTTTGTCATAGATACTAATAAAATATTAACAATTAACTCTTATAATTGGCATTTCAGACATTATAATTGGCATTTCAGGCACTATATTTGGCATTTCAGGTGCTATAATTAGTAATTCAGACATTTTAATTGGCATTTAAGGCACTATAATTGGCATTTCAGGCACTATAATTGGCATTTAGGGCACTAAAATTGGCATTTCAGACATAATATTTGGCATTTAAGGCACTATAATTGGCATTTCTGGCACTATAATTGGCATTTCAGACATTATAATTGGCATTTCAGGCACTATAATTGGCATTTCAGACATTATAATTGGCATTTCTGGCATTATAATTGGCATTTCATATATTATAATTGGCATTTCAGGCACTATTTTTGGCATTTAAGGAGCTATAATTGGCATTTAGGGCACTATAATTGGCATTTAAGGTACTATAATAGGCATTTTAGGCACTATAATTGGCATTTCAGACACTATAAAATATTAACAAATAACTGTAATAATTTAGATATTTTTAAAACTATAACAATCAATTTCAAATATTTAGATATTTTTGACATGGATACTTATAAAATATTAACAATCAACTCTAAATATTTGGATAATTTTATAAAATAACAACAATCGATTTTACATTTCGATATTTTTGTCATAGATACTAATAAAATATTAACAATTAACTCTTATAATTGGCATTTCAGACATTATAATTGGCATTTCAGGCACTATAATTGGCATTTAGGGCACTAAAATTGGCATTTCAGACATAATATTTGGCATTTAAGGCACTATAATTGGCATTTCTGGCACTGTAATTGGCATTTCAGACATTATAATTGGCATTTCAGGCACTATATTTGGCATTTCAGGCGCTATAATTGGCATTTAGGCCACTAAAATTGGTATTTCAGACATAATATTTGGCATTTAAGGCACTATAATTGGCATTTAAGGCACTATAATTGGCATTTCTGGCACTATAATTGGCATTTAGGGCACTAAAATTGGCATTTCAAACATTATAATTGGCATTTCTGGCACTATAATTGGAATTTCAGGCGCTATAATTGGCATTTAGGGCACTAAATTAGGCATTTCAGACTTAATATTTTGCATTTTAGGCACTATAATTGGCATTTCAGGCACTATTTTGGGCATTTAAGGCGCTATAATTGGCATTTAGGGCACTAAAATTGGCATTTCTTACATTATTATTGGCTTTTCAGACCTTATATTTGGCATTTAAACCACTATAATTGGCATTTCAGACACTATATTTGGCATTTAAGGCACTATAATTGGCATTTAAATTACTGAAATAGGCATTTTAGGCACTATAATTGGCATTTAGGGCACTAAAATTGGTATTTCAGACATAATATTTGGCATTTAAGGCACTATAATTGGCATTTCTGGCACTATAATTGGCATTTCAGACATTATAACTGGCATTTCTTGCACTAAAATTGGCATTTCAGACATTATAATTGGCATTTCAGGCACTATAATTGGCATTTCAGGCACTAAAATTGGCATTTCAGACATTATATTTGGCATTTAAGCCACTATAATTGGCATTTCGTACACTATAATTGGCATTTAAGGCACTATAATTGGCATTTAAGGTAATATAATAGGCATTTTAGGCACTATAATTGGCATTTCAGACACTATAAAATATTAACAAATAACTGTAATAATTTAGATATTTTTAAAACTATAACAATCAATTTCAAATATTTAGATATTTTTGACATGGATACTTATAAAATATTAACAATCAACTCTAAATATTTGGATAATTTTATAAAATAACAACAATCGATTTTACATTTCGATATTTTTGTCATAGATACTAATAAAATATTAACAATTAACTCTTATAATTGGCATTTCAAACATTATAATTGGCATTTCAGGCACTATATATGGCATTTCAGGCGCTATAATTAGTAATTCAGACATTTTAATTGGCATTTAAGGCACTATAATTGGCATTTCAGGCACTATTATTGGCATTAAGGGCACTAAAATTGGCATTTCAGACATAATATTTGGCATTTAAGGCACTATAATTAGCATTTCTGGCACTATAATTGGCATTTCAGACATTATTATTGGCATTTCAGGCACTATATTTGGCATTTCAGGCGATATAATTGGCATTTAGGGCACTAAAATTGGCATTTCAGACATTATAATTGGCATTTCAGGCACTATATTTGGCATTTCAGGCGCTATAATTAGTAATTCAGACATTTTAATTGGCATTTCTGGCACTAAAATTGGCATTTCAGACATTATAATTGGCATTTCAGGCACTATAATTGGCATTTAAGACACTATAAAATATTAACAAATAACTGTTATAATTTAGATATTTTTAAAACTATAACAATCAATTTCAAATATTTAGATATTTTTGACATGGATACTTATAAAATATTAACAATCAACTCTAAATATTTGGATAATTTTATAAAATAACAACAATCGATTTTACATTTCGATATTTTTGTCATAGATACTAATAAAATATTAACAATTAACTCTTATAATTGGCATTTCAGACATTATAATTGGCATTTCAGACACTATATTTGGCATTTTAGGCGCTATAATTAGTAATTCAGACATTTTAATTGGCATTTAAGGCACTATAATTGGCATTTCAGGCACTATAATTGGCATTTAGGGCACTAAAATTGGCATTTCAGACATAATATTTGGCATTTAAGGCACTATAATTGGCATTTCTGGCACTGTAATTGGCATTTCAGACATTATAATTGGCATTTCAGGCACTATATTTGGCATTTCAGGCGCTATAATTGGCATTTAGGGCACTAAAATTGGTATTTCAGACATAATATTTGGCATTTAAGGCACTATAATTGGCATTTAAGGCACTATAATTGGCATTTCTGGCACTATAATTGGCATTTAGGGCACTAAAATTGGCATTTCAAACATTATAATTGGCATTTCTGGCACTATAATTGGAATTTCAGGCGCTATAATTGGCATTTAGGGCACTAAAATAGGCATTTCAGACTTAATATTTTGCATTTTAGGCACTATAATTGGCATTTCAGGCACTATTTTGGGCATTTAAGGCGCTATAATTGGCATTTAGGGCACTAAAATTGGCATTTCTTACATTATTATTGGCTTTTCAGACATTATATTTGGCATTTAAACCAATATTATTGGCATTTCAGACACTATATTTGGCATTTAAGGCACTATAATTGGCATTTAAATTACTGAAATAGGCATTTTAGGCACTATAATTGGCATTTAGGGCACTAAAATTGGTATTTCAGACATAATATTTGGCATTTAAGGCACTATAATTGGCATTTCTGGCACTATAATTGGCATTTCAGACATTATAATTGGCATTTCTTGCACTAAAATTGGCATTTCAGACATTATAATTGGCATTTCAGGCACTATAATTGGCATTTCAGGCACTAAAATTGGCATTTCAGACATTATATTTGGCATTTAAGCCACTATAATTGGCATTTCGTACACTATAATTGGCATTTAAGGCACTATAATTGGCATTTAAGGTAATATAATGGGCATTTTAGGCACTATAATTGGCATTTCAGACACTATAAAATATTAACAAATAACTGTAATAATTTAGATATTTTTAAAATTATAACAATCAATTTCAAATATTTAGATATTTTTGACATGGATACTTATAAAATATTAACAATCAACTCTAAATATTTGGATAATTTTATAAAATAACAACAATCGATTTTACATTTCGATATTTTTGTCATAGATACTAATAAAATATTAACAATTAACTCTTATAATTGGCATTTCAAACATTATAATTGGCATTTCAGGCACTATATATGGCATTTCAGGCGCTATAATTAGTAATTCAGACATTTTAATTGGCATTTAAGGCACTATAATTGGCATTTCAGGCACTATTATTGGCATTTAGGGCACTAAAATTGGCATTTCAGACATAATATTTGGCATTTAAGGCACTATAATTAGCATTTCTGGCACTATAATTGGCATTTCAGACATTATTATTGGCATTTCAGGCACTATATTTGGCATTTCAGGCGATATAATTGGCATTTAGGGCACTAAAATTGGCATTTCAGACATTATAATTGGCATTTCAGGCACTATATTTGGCATTTCAGGCGCTATAATTAGTAATTCAGACATTTTAATTGGCATTTCTGGCACTAAAATTGGCATTTCAGACATTATAATTGGCATTTCAGGCACTATAATTGGCATTTAAGACACTATAAAATATTAACAAATAACTGTTATAATTTAGATATTTTTAAAACTATAACAATCAATTTCAAATATTTAGATATTTTTGACATGGATACTTATAAAATATTAACAATCAACTCTAAATATTTGGATAATTTTATAAAATAACAACAATCGATTTTACATTTCGATATTTTTGTCATAGATACTAATAAAATATTAACAATTAACTCTTATAATTGGCATTTCAGACATTATAATTGGCATTTCAGGCACTATATTTGGCATTTCAGGTGCTATAATTAGTAATTCAGACATTTTAATTGGCATTTAAGGCACTATAATTGGCATTTAAGGCACTATAATTGGCATTTCTGGCACTATAATTGGCATTTCAGACATTATAATTGGCATTTCAGGCACTATATTTGGCATTTCTGGCATTATAATTGGCATTTCAGATATTATAATTGGCATTTCAGGCACTATTTTTGGCATTTAAGGCGCTATAATTGGCATTTAGGGCACTAAAATTGGCATTTCAGACATAATATTTGGCATTTAAGGCACTATAATTGGCATTTCTGGCACTATAATTGGCATTTCAAACATTATAATTGGCATTTCTGGCACTATAATTGCAATTTCAGACATTATAATTGGCATTTTAGGCACTATAATTGGCATTTCAGGCACTAAAATTGGCATTTCAGACTTAATATTTT
This sequence comes from Troilus luridus, assembly GCA_964056705.1. Lineage (NCBI taxonomy): Eukaryota > Metazoa > Arthropoda > Insecta > Hemiptera > Pentatomidae > Troilus > Troilus luridus. The sequence continues at coordinate 1,396,087 of CAXKTH010000163.1, read as the reverse complement.
GCATTTTAGGCACTATAGTTGGCTTTTCAGACTTTATATTTGGCATTTCATACATTATTATTGGCTTTTCAGACATTATATTTGGCATTTAAGCCACTATAATTGGCATTTCAGACACTATATTTGGCATTTAAGGCACTATAATTGGCATTTAAATTACTGAAATAGGCATTTAAGCCACTATAATTGGCATTTCAGACACTATATTTGGCATTAAAGGCACTATAATTGGCATTTAAATTACTGAAATAGGCATTTTAGGCACTATAATTGGCATTTAGGGCACTAAAATTGGTATTTTAGACATAATATTTGGCATTTAAGGCACTATAATTGGCATTTCTGACACTATAATTGGCATTTCAGACATTATAATTGGCATTTCTGGCACTAAAATTGGCATTTCAGACATTATAATTGGCATTTCAGGCACTATAATTGGCATTTCAGACATTATAATTGGCATTTCTGGCATTATAATTGGCATTTCATATATTATAATTGGCATTTCAGGCACTATTTTTGGCATTTAAGGAGCTATAATTGGCATTTAGGGCACTATAATTGGCATTTAAGGTACTATAATAGGCATTTTAGGCACTATAATTGGCATTTAGGGCACTAAAATTGGTATTTCAGACATAATATTTGGCATTTAAGGCACTATAATTGGCATTTAAGGCACTATAATTGGCATTTCTGGCACTATAATTGGCATTTCAAACATTATAATTGGCATTTCTGGCACTATAATTGGCATTTCAGACATTATAATTGGCATTTCAGGCACTATAATTGGCATTTAAGGCACTAAAATTGGCATTTCAGACTTAATATTTTGCATTTTAGGCACTATAGTTGGCTTTTCAGACTTTATATTTGGCATTTCATACATTATAATTGGCATTTCAGGCACTATATTTGGCATTTCAGGCGATATAATTGGCATTAAGGGCACTAAAATTGGCATTTCAGACATTATAATTGGCATTTCAGGCACTATAATTGGCATTTCAGACATTATAATTGGCATTTCTGGCATTATAATTGGCATTTCATATATTATAATTGGCATTTCAGGCACTATTTTTGGCATTTAAGGAGCTATAATTGGCATTTAGGGCACTATAATTGGCATTTAAGGTACTATAATAGGCATTTTAGGCACTATAATTGGCATTTCAGACACTATAAAATATTAACAAATAACTGTAATAATTTAGATATTTTTAAAACTATAACAATCAATTTCATATATTTAGATATTTTTGACATGGATACTTATAAAATATTAACAATCAACTCTAAATGTTTGGATAATTTTATAAAATAACAACAATCGATTTTACATTTCGATATTTTTGTCATAGATACTAATAAAATATTAACAATTAACTCTTATAATTGGCATTTCAGACATTATAATTGGCATTTCAGGCACTATATTTGGCATTTCAGGTGCTATAATTAGTAATTCAGACATTTTAATTGGCATTTAAGGCACTATAATTGGCATTTCAGGCACTATAATTGGCATTTCAGACATTATAATTGGCATTTCAGGCACTATAATTGGCATTTCAAACATTATAATTGGCATTTCTGGCACTATAATTGGAATTTCAGACATTATATTTGGCATTTAAGCCACTATAATTGGCATTTCGTACACTATAATTGGCATTTAAGGCACTATAATTGGCATTTAAGGTAATATAATAGGCATTTTAGGCACTATAATTGGCATTTCAGACACTATAAAATATTAACAAATAACTGTAATAATTTAGATATTTTTAAAACTATAACAATCAATTTCAAATATTTAGATATTTTTGACATGGATACTTATAAAATATTAACAATCAACTCTAAATATTTGGATAATTTTATAAAATAACAACAATCGATTTTACATTTCGATATTTTTGTCATAGACACTAATAAAATATTAACAATTAACTCTTATAATTGGCATTTCAGACATTATAATTGGCATTTCAGGCACTATATATGGCATTTCAGGCGCTATAATTAGTAATTCAGACATTTTAATTGGCATTAAAGGCACTATAATTGGCATTTCAGGCACTATTATTGGCATTTAGGGCACTAAAATTGGCATTTCAGACATAATATTTGGCATTTAAGGCACTATAATTAGCATTTCTGGCACTATAATTGGCATTTCAGACATTATTATTGGCATTTCAGGCACTATATTTGGCATTTCAGGCGATATAATTGGCATTTAGGGCACTAAAATTGGAATTTCAGACATTATAATTGGCATTTCAGGCACTATATTTGGCATTTCAGGCGCTATAATTAGTAATTCAGACATTTTAAATGGCATTTCTGGCACTAAAATTGGCATTTCAGACATTATAATTGGCATTTCAGGCACTATAATTGGCATTTCAGACACTATAAAATATTAACAAATAACTGTTATAATTTAGATATTTTTAAAACTATAACAATCAATTTCAAATATTTAGATATTTTTGACATGGATACTTATAAAATATTAACAATCAACTCTAAATATTTGGATAATATTATAAAATAACAACAATCGATTTTACATTTCGATATTTTTGTCATAGATACTAATAAAATATTAACAATTAACTCTTATAATTGGCATTTCAGACATTATAATTGGCATTTCAGGCACTATATTTGGCATTTCAGGTGCTATAATTAGTAATTCAGACATTTTAATTGGCATTTAAGGCACTATAATTGGCATTTCAGGCACTATAATTGGCATTTAGGGCACTAAAATTGGCATTTCAGACATAATATTTGGCATTTAAGGCACTATAATTGGCATTTCTGGCACTATAATTGGCATTTCAGACATTATAATTGGCATTTCAGGCACTATAATTGGCATTTCAGACATTATAATTGGCATTTCTGGCATTATAATTGGCATTTCATATATTATAATTGGCATTTCAGGCACTATTTTTGGCATTTAAGGCGCTATAATTGGTATTTAGGGCACTATAATTGGCATTTAAGGTACTATAATAGGCATTTTAGGCACTATAATTGGCATTTCAGACACTATAAAATATTAACAAATAACTGTAATAATTTAGATATTTTTAAAACTATAACAATCTATTTCAAATATTTAGATATTTTTGACATGGATACTTATAAAATATTAACAATCAACTCTTAATATTTAGATAATTTTATAAAATAACAACAATCGATTTTACATTTCGATATTTTTGTCATAGATACTAATAAAATATTAACAATTAACTCTTATAATTGGCATTTCAGACATTATAATTGGCATTTCAGGCACTATATTTTGCATTTCGGGTGCTATAATTAGTAATTCAGACATTTTAATTGGCATTTAAGGCACTATAATTGGCATTTCAGGCACTATAATTGGCATTTAGGGCACTAAAATTGGCATTTCAGACATAATATTTGGCATTTAAGGCACTATAATTGGCATTTCTGGCACTATAATTGGCATTTCAGACATTATAATTGGCATTTCAGGCACTATATTTGGCATTTCTGGCATTATAATTGGCATTTCTGATATTATAATTGGCATTTCAGGCACTATTTTTGGCATTTAAGGCGCTATAATTGGCATTTAGGGCACTAAAATTGGCATTTCAGACATAATATTTGGCATTTAAGGCACTATAATTGGCATTTCTGGCACTATAATTGGCATTTCAAACATTATAATTGGCATTTCTGGCACTATAATTGGAATTTCAGACATTATATTTGGCATTTAAGCCACTATAATTGGCATTTCGTACACTATAATTGGCATTTAAGGCACTATAATTGGCATTTAAGGTAATATAATAGGCATTTTAGGCACTATAATTGGCATTTCAGACACTATAAAATATTAACAAATAACTGTAATAATTTAGATATTTTTAAAACTATAACAATCAATTTCAAATATTTAGATATTTTTGACAGGGATACTTATAAAATATTAACAATCAACTCTAAATATTTGGATAATTTTATAAAATAACAACAATCGATTTTACATTTCGATATTTTTGTCATAGACACTAATAAAATATTAACAATTAACTCTTATAATTGGCATTTCAGACATTATAATTGGCATTTCAGGCACTATATATGGCATTTCAGGCGCTATAATTAGTAATTCAGACATTTTAATTGGCATTTAAGGCACTATAATTGGCATTTCAGGCACTATAATTGGCATTTAGGGCACTAAAATTGGCATTTCAGACATAATATTTGGCATTTAAGGCACTATAATTAGCATTTCTGGCACTATAATTGGCATTTCAGACATTATAATTGGCATTTCAGGCACTATATTTGGCATTTCAGGCGATATAATTGGCATTTAGGGCACTAAAATTGGCATTTCAGACATTATAATTGGCATTTCAGGGACTATAATTGGCATTTCAGACATTATAATTGGCATTTCTGGCATTATAATTGGCATTTCATATATTATAATTGGCATTTCAGGCACTATTTTTGGCATTTAAGGCGCTATAATTGGCATTTAGGGCACTATAATTGGCATTTAAGGTACTATAATAGGCATTTTAGGCACTATAATTGGCATTTCAGACACTATAAAATATTAACAAATAACTGTAATAATTTAGATATTTTTAAAACTATAACAATCAATTTCAAATATTTAGATATTTTTGACATGGATACTTATAAAATATTAACAATCAACTCTAAATATTTGGATAATTTTATAAAATAACAACAATCGATTTTACATTTCGATATTTTTGTCATAGATACTAATAAAATATTAACAATTAACTCTTATAATTGGCATTTCAGACATTATAATTGGCATTTCAGGCACTATATTTGGCATTTCAAGTGCTATAATAAGTAATTCAGACATTTTAATTGGCATTTAAGGCACTATAATTGGCATTTCAGGCACTATAATTGGCATTTAGGGCACTAAAATTGGCATTTCAGACATAATATTTGGCATTTAAGGCACTATAATTGGCATTTCAGGCACTATATTTGGCATTTCTGGCATTATAATTGGCATTTCAGATATTATAATTGGCATTTCAGGCACTATTTTTGGCATTTAAGGCGCTATAATTGTCATTTAGGGCACTAAAATTGGCATTTCAGACATAATATTTGGCATTTAAGGCACTATAATTGGCATTTCTGGCACTATAATTGGCATTTCAAACATTATAATTGGCATTTCTGGCACTATAATTGGAATTTCAGACATTATAATTGGCATTTCAGGCACTATAATTGGCATTTAGGGCACTAAAATTGGCATTTCAGACATAATATTTGGCATTTAAGGCACTATAATTGGCATTTCTGGCACTATAATTGGCATTTCAAACATTATAATTGGCATTTCTGGCACTATAATTGGAATTTCAGACATTATAATTGGCATTTCAGGCACTATAATTGGCATTTCAGGCACTTAAATTGGCATTTCAGACTTAATATTTTGCATTTTAGGCACTATAGTTGGCTTTTCAGACTTTATATTTGGCATTTCATACATTATTATTGGCTTTTCAGACATTATATTTGGCATTTAAGCCACTATAATTGGCATTTCAGACACTATATTTGGCATTTAAGGCACTATAATTGGCATTTAAATTACTGAAATAGGCATTTAAGCCACTATAATTGGCATTTCAGACACTATATTTGGCATTTAAGGCACTATAATTGGCATTTAAATTACTGAAATAGGCATTTAAGGCACTATAATTGGCATTTAAATTACTGAAATAGGCATTTAAGCCACTATAATTGGCATTTCAGACACTATATTTGGCATTTAAGGCACTATAATTGGCATTTAAATTACTGAAATAGGCATTTCAGACATTATAATTGGCATTTCAGGCACTATATTTGGCATTTCAGGTGCTATAATTAGTAATTCAGACATTTTAATTGGCATTTAAGGCACTATAATTGGCATTTCAGGCACTATAATTGGCATTTAGGGCACTAAAATTGGCATTTCAGACATAATATTTGGCATTTAAGGCACTATAATTGGCATTTCTGGCACTATAATTGGCATTTCAGACATTATAATTGGCATTTCAGGCACTATAATTGGCATTTCAGACATTATAATTGGCATTTCTGGCATTATAATTGGCATTTCATATATTATAATTGGCATTTCAGGCACTATTTTTGGCATTTAAGGCGCTATAATTGGTATTTAGGGCACTATAATTGGCATTTAAGGTACTATAATAGGCATTTTAGGCACTATAATTGGCATTTCAGACACTATAAAATATTAACAAATAACTGTAATAATTTAGATATTTTTAAAACTATAACAATCAATTTCAAATATTTAGATATTTTTGACATGGATACTTATAAAATATTAACAATCAACTCTAAATATTTAGATAATTTTATAAAATAACAACAATCGATTTTACATTTCGATATTTTTGTCATAGATACTAATAAAATATTAACAATTAACTCTTATAATTGGCATTTCAGACATTATAATTGGCATTTCAGGCACTATATTTGGCATTTCAGGTGCTATAATTAGTAATTCAGACATTTTAATTGGCATTTAAGGCACTATAATTGGCATTTCAGGCACTATAATTGGCATTTCAGACATTATAATTGGCATTTCAGGCACTATAATTGGCATTTCAAACATTATAATTGGCATTTCTGGCACTATAATTGGAATTTCAGACATTATATTTGGCATTTAAGCCACTATAATTGGCATTTCGTACACTATAATTGGCATTTAAGGCACTATAATTGGCATTTAAGGTAATATAATAGGCATTTTAGGCACTATAATTGGCATTTCAGACACTATAAAATATTAACAAATAACTGTAATAATTTAGATATTTTTAAAACTATAACAATCAATTTCAAATATTTAGATATTTTTGACATGGATACTTATAAAATATTAACAATCAACTCTAAATATTTGGATAATTTTATAAAATAACAACAATCGATTTTACATTTCGATATTTTTGTCATAGACACTAATAAAATATTAACAATTAACTCTTATAATTGGCATTTCAGACATTATAATTGGCATTTCAGGCACTATATATGGCATTTCAGGCGCTATAATTAGTAATTCAGACATTTTAATTGGCATTAAAGGCACTATAATTGGCATTTCAGGCACTATTATTGGCATTTAGGGCACTAAAATTGGCATTTCAGACATAATATTTGGCATTTAAGGCACTATAATTAGCATTTCTGGCACTATAATTGGCATTTCAGACATTATTATTGGCATTTCAGGCACTATATTTGGCATTTCAGGCGATATAATTGGCATTTAGGGCACTAAAATTGGAATTTCAGACATTATAATTGGCATTTCAGGCACTATATTTGGCATTTCAGGCGCTATAATTAGTAATTCAGACATTTTAAATGGCATTTCTGGCACTAAAATTGGCATTTCAGACATTATAATTGGCATTTCAGGCACTATAATTGGCATTTCAGACACTATAAAATATTAACAAATAACTGTTATAATTTAGATATTTTTAAAACTATAACAATCAATTTCAAATATTTAGATATTTTTGACATGGATACTTATAAAATATTAACAATCAACTCTAAATATTTGGATAATATTATAAAATAACAACAATCGATTTTACATTTCGATATTTTTGTCATAGATACTAATAAAATATTAACAATTAACTCTTATAATTGGCATTTCAGACATTATAATTGGCATTTCAGGCACTATATTTGGCATTTCAGGTGCTATAATTAGTAATTCAGACATTTTAATTGGCATTTAAGGCACTATAATTGGCATTTCAGGCACTATAATTGGCATTTAGGGCACTAAAATTGGCATTTCAGACATAATATTTGGCATTTAAGGCACTATAATTGGCATTTCTGGCACTATAATTGGCATTTCAGACATTATAATTGGCATTTCAGGCACTATAATTGGCATTTCAGACATTATAATTGGCATTTCTGGCATTATAATTGGCATTTCATATATTATAATTGGCATTTCAGGCACTATTTTTGGCATTTAAGGCGCTATAATTGGTATTTAGGGCACTATAATTGGCATTTAAGGTACTATAATAGGCATTTTAGGCACTATAATTGGCATTTCAGACACTATAAAATATTAACAAATAACTGTAATAATTTAGATATTTTTAAAACTATAACAATCAATTTCAAATATTTAGATATTTTTGACATGGATACTTATAAAATATTAACAATCAACTCTTAATATTTAGATAATTTTATAAAATAACAACAATCGATTTTACATTTCGATATTTTTGTCATAGATACTAATAAAATATTAACAATTAACTCTTATAATTGGCATTTCAGACATTATAATTGGCATTTCAGGCACTATATTTTGCATTTCGGGTGCTATAATTAGTAATTCAGACATTTTAATTGGCATTTAAGGCACTATAATTGGCATTTCAGGCACTATAATTGGCATTTAGGGCACTAAAATTGGCATTTCAGACATAATATTTGGCATTTAAGGCACTATAATTGGCATTTCTGGCACTATAATTGGCATTTCAGACATTATAATTGGCATTTCAGGCACTATATTTGGCATTTCTGGCATTATAATTGGCATTTCTGATATTATAATTGGCATTTCAGGCACTATTTTTGGCATTTAAGGCGCTATAATTGGCATTTAGGGCACTAAAATTGGCATTTCAGACATAATATTTGGCATTTAAGGCACTATAATTGGCATTTCTGGCACTATAATTGGCATTTCAAACATTATAATTGGCATTTCTGGCACTATAATTGGAATTTCAGACATTATATTTGGCATTTAAGCCACTATAATTGGCATTTCGTACACTATAATTGGCATTTAAGGCACTATAATTGGCATTTAAGCCACTATAATTGGCATTTCGTACACTATAATTGGCATTTAAGGCACTATAATTGGCATTTAAGGTAATATAATAGGCATTTTAGGCACTATAATTGGCATTTCAGACACTATAAAATATTAACAAATAACTGTAATAATTTAGATATTTTTAAAACTATAACAATCAATTTCAAATATTTAGATATTTTTGACAGGGATACTTATAAAATATTAACAATCAACTCTAAATATTTGGATAATTTTATAAAATAACAACAATCGATTTTACATTTCGATATTTTTGTCATAGACACTAATAAAATATTAACAATTAACTCTTATAATTGGCATTTCAGACATTATAATTGGCATTTCAGGCACTATATATGGCATTTCAGGCGCTATAATTAGTAATTCAGACATTTTAATTGGCATTTAAGGCACTATAATTGGCATTTCAGGCACTATAATTGGCATTTAGGGCACTAAAATTGGCATTTCAGACATAATATTTGGCATTTAAGGCACTATAATTAGCATTTCTGGCACTATAATTGGCATTTCAGACATTATAATTGGCATTTCAGGCACTATATTTGGCATTTCAGGCGATATAATTGGCATTTAGGGCACTAAAATTGGCATTTCAGACATTATAATTGGCATTTCAGGGACTATAATTGGCATTTCAGACATTATAATTGGCATTTCTGGCATTATAATTGGCATTTCATATATTATAATTGGCATTTCAGGCACTATTTTTGGCATTTAAGGCGCTATAATTGGCATTTAGGGCACTATAATTGGCATTTAAGGTACTATAATAGGCATTTTAGGCACTATAATTGGCATTTCAGACACTATAAAATATTAACAAATAACTGTAATAATTTAGATATTTTTAAAACTATAACAATCAATTTCAAATATTTAGATATTTTTGACATGGATACTTATAAAATATTAACAATCAACTCTAAATATTTGGATAATTTTATAAAATAACAACAATCGATTTTACATTTCGATATTTTTGTCATAGATACTAATAAAATATTAACAATTAACTCTTATAATTGGCATTTCAGACATTATAATTGGCATTTCAGGCACTATATTTGGCATTTCAAGTGCTATAATAAGTAATTCAGACATTTTAATTGGCATTTAAGGCACTATAATTGGCATTTCAGGCACTATAATTGGCATTTAGGGCACTAAAATTGGCATTTCAGACATAATATTTGGCATTTAAGGCACTATAATTGGCATTTCAGGCACTATATTTGGCATTTCTGGCATTATAATTGGCATTTCAGATATTATAATTGGCATTTCAGGCACTATTTTTGGCATTTAAGGCGCTATAATTGTCATTTAGGGCACTAAAATTGGCATTTCAGACATAATATTTGGCATTTAAGGCACTATAATTGGCATTTCTGGCACTATAATTGGCATTTCAAACATTATAATTGGCATTTCTGGCACTATAATTGGAATTTCAGACATTATAATTGGCATTTCAGGCACTATAATTGGCATTTAGGGCACTAAAATTGGCATTTCAGACATAATATTTGGCATTTAAGGCACTATAATTGGCATTTCTGGCACTATAATTGGCATTTCAAACATTATAATTGGCATTTCTGGCACTATAATTGGAATTTCAGACATTATAATTGGCATTTCAGGCACTATAATTGGCATTTCAGGCACTTAAATTGGCATTTCAGACTTAATATTTTGCATTTTAGGCACTATAGTTGGCTTTTCAGACTTTATATTTGGCATTTCATACATTATTATTGGCTTTTCAGACATTATATTTGGCATTTAAGCCACTATAATTGGCATTTCAGACACTATATTTGGCATTTAAGGCACTATAATTGGCATTTAAATTACTGAAATAGGCATTTAAGCCACTATAATTGGCATTTCAGACACTATATTTGGCATTTAAGGCACTATAATTGGCATTTAAATTACTGAAATAGGCATTTAAGGCACTATAATTGGCATTTAAATTACTGAAATAGGCATTTAAGCCACTATAATTGGCATTTCAGACACTATATTTGGCATTTAAGGCACTATAATTGGCATTTAAATTACTGAAATAGGCATTTCAGACATTATAATTGGCATTTCAGGCACTATATTTGGCATTTCAGGTGCTATAATTAGTAATTCAGACATTTTAATTGGCATTTAAGGCACTATAATTGGCATTTCAGGCACTATAATTGGCATTTAGGGCACTAAAATTGGCATTTCAGACATAATATTTGGCATTTAAGGCACTATAATTGGCATTTCTGGCACTATAATTGGCATTTCAGACATTATAATTGGCATTTCAGGCACTATAATTGGCATTTCAGACATTATAATTGGCATTTCTGGCATTATAATTGGCATTTCATATATTATAATTGGCATTTCAGGCACTATTTTTGGCATTTAAGGCGCTATAATTGGTATTTAGGGCACTATAATTGGCATTTAAGGTACTATAATAGGCATTTTAGGCACTATAATTGGCATTTCAGACACTATAAAATATTAACAAATAACTGTAATAATTTAGATATTTTTAAAACTATAACAATCAATTTCAAATATTTAGATATTTTTGACATGGATACTTATAAAATATTAACAATCAACTCTAAATATTTAGATAATTTTATAAAATAACAACAATCGATTTTACATTTCGATATTTTTGTCATAGATACTAATAAAATATTAACAATTAACTCTTATAATTGGCATTTCAGACATTATAATTGGCATTTCAGGCACTATATTTTGCATTTCGGGTGCTATAATTAGTAATTCAGACATTTTAATTGGCATTTAAGGCACTATAATTGGCATTTCAGGCACTATAATTGGCATTAAGGGCACTAAAATTGGCATTTCAGACATAATATTTGGCATTAAGGCACTATAATTGGCATTTCTGGCACTATAATTGGCATTTCAGACATTATAATTGGCATTTCAGGCACTATATTTGGCATTTCTGGCATTATAATTGGCATTTCTGATATTATAATTGGCATTTCAGGCACTATTTTTGGCATTTAAGGCGCTATAATTGGCATTTAGGGCACTAAAATTGGCATTTCAGACATAATATTTGGCATTTAAGGCACTATAATTGGCATTTCTGGCACTATAATTGGCATTTCAAACATTATAATTGGCATTTCTGGCACTATAATTGGAATTTCAGACATTATATTTGGCATTTAAGCCACTATAATTGGCATTTCGTACACTATAATTGGCATTTAAGGCACTATAATTGGCATTTAAGGTAATATAATAGGCATTTTAGGCACTATAATTGGCATTTCAGACACTATAAAATATTAACAAATAACTGTAATAATTTAGATATTTTTAAAACTATAACAATCAATTTCAAATATTTAGATATTTTTGACATGGATACTTATAAAATATTAACAATCAACTCTAAATATTTGGATAATTTTATAAAATAACAACAATCGATTTTACATTTCGATATTTTTGTCATAGACACTAATAAAATATTAACAATTAACTCTTATAATTGGCATTTCAGACATTATAATTGGCATTTCAGGCACTATATATGGCATTTCAGGCGCTATAATTAGTAATTCAGACATTTTAATTGGCATTTAAGGCACTATAATTGGCATTTCAGGCACTATAATTGGCATTTAGGGCACTAAAATTGGCATTTCAGACATAATATTTGGCATTTAAGGCACTATAATTAGCATTTCTGGCACTATAATTGGCATTTCAGACATTATAATTGGCATTTCAGGCACTATATTTGGCATTTCAGGCGATATAATTGGCATTTAGGGCACTAAAATTGGCATTTCAGACATTATAATTGGCATTTCAGGCACTATAATTGGCATTTCAGACATTATAATTGGCATTTCTGGCATTATAATTGGCATTTCATATATTATAATTGGCATTTCAGGCACTATTTTTGGCATTTAAGGCGCTATAATTGGCATTTAGGGCACTATAATTGGCATTTAAGGTACTATAATAGGCATTTTAGGCACTATAATTGGCATTTCAGACACTATAAAATATTAACAAATAACTGTAATAATTTAGATATTTTTAAAACTATAACAATCAATTTCAAATATTTAGATATTTTTGACATGGATACTTATAAAATATTAACAATCAACTCTAAATATTTGGATAATTTTATAAAATAACAACAATCGATTTTACATTTCGATATTTTTGTCATAGATACTAATAAAATATTAACAATTAACTCTTATAATTGGCATTTCAGACATTATAATTGGCATTTCAGGCACTATATTTGGCATTTCAGGTGCTATAATTAGTAATTCAGACATTTTAATTGGCATTTAAGGCACTATAATTGGCATTTCAGGCACTATAATTAGCATTTAGGGCACTAAAATTGGCATTTCAGACATAATATTTGGCATTTAAGGCACTATAATTGGCATTTCTGGCACTATATTTGGCATTTCAGACATTATAATTGGCATTTCAGGCACTATATTTGGCATTCTGGCATTATAATTGGCATTTCAGATATTATAATTGGCATTTCAGCCACTATTTTTGGCATTTAAGGCGCTATAATTGGCATTTAGGGCACTAAAATTGGCATTTCAGACATAATATTTGGCATTTAAGGCACTATAATTGGCATTTCTGGCACTATAATTGGCATTTCAAACATTATAATTGGCATTTCTGGCACTATAATTGGAATTTCAGACATTATATTTGGCATTTAAGCCACTATAATTGGCATTTCGTACACTATAATTGGCATTTAAGGCACTATAATTGGCATTTAAGGTAATATAATAGGCATTTTAGGCACTATAATTGGCATTTCAGACACTATAAAATATTAACAAATAACTGTAATAATTTAGATATTTTTAAAACTATAACAATCAATTTCAAATATTTAGATATTTTTGACATGGATACTTATAAAATATTAACAATCAACTCTAAATATTTGGATAATTTTATAAAATAACAACAATCGATTTTACATTTCGATATTTTTGTCATAGACACTAATAAAATATTAACAATTAACTCTTATAATTGGCATTTCAGACATTATAATTGGCATTTCAGGCACTATATATGGCATTTCAGGCGCTATAATTAGTAATTCAGACATTTTAATTGGCATTTAAGGCACTATAATTGGCATTTCTGGCACTATAATTGGCATTTAGGGCACTAAAATTGGCATTTCAGACATAATATTTGTTATTTAAGGCACTATAATTAGCATTTCTGGCACTATAATTGGCATTTCAGACATTACAATTGGCATTTCAGGCACTATATTTGGCATTTCAGGCGATATAATTGGCATTTAGGGCACTAAAATTGGCATTTCAGACATTATAATTGGCATTTCAGGCACTATAATTGGCATTTCAGACATTATAATTGACATTTCTGGCATTATAATTGGCATTTCATATATTATAATTGGCATTTCAGGCACTATTTTTGGCATTTAAGGCGCTATAATTGGCATTTAAGGCACTATAATTGGCATTTCAGGCACTATAATTGGCATTTAGGGCACTAAAATTGGCATTTCAGACATAATATTTGGCATTTAAGGCACTATAATTGGCATTTCTGGCACTATAATTGGCATTTCAGACATTATAATTGGCATTTCAGGCACTATATTTGGCATTTCTGGCATTATAATTGGCATTTCAGACATTATAATTGGCATTTCAGACATAATATTTGGCATTTCTGGCACTATAATTGGAATTTCAGACACTATAATTGGCATTTCGTACACTATAATTGGCATTTAAGGCACTATAATTGGCATTTAAGGTAATATAATAGGCATTTTAGGCACTATAATTGGCATTTCAGACACTATAAAATATTAACAAATAACTGTAATAATTTAGATATTTTTAAAACTATAACAATCAATTTCAAATATTTAGATATTTTTGACATGGATACTTATAAAATATTAACAATCAACTCTAAATATTTAGATAATTTTATAAAATAACAACAATCGATTTTACATTTCGAAATTTTTGTCATAGATACTAATAAAATATTAACAATTAACTCTTATAATTGGCATTTCAGACATTATAATTGGCATTTCAGGCACTATATATGGCATTTCAGGTGCTATAAATAGTAATTCAGACATTTTAATTGGCATTTAAGGCACTATAATTGGCATTTCAGGCACTATAATTGGCATTTAGGGCACTAAAATTGGCATTTCAGACATAATATTTGGCATTTAAGGCACTATAATTGGCATTTCTGGCACTATAATTGGCATTTCAGACATTATAATTGGCATTTCAGGCACTATATTTGGCATTTCTGGCATTATAATTGGCTTTTCAGACATTATAATTGGCATTTCAGACATAATATTTGGCATTTCTGGCACTATAATTGGAATTTCAGACACTATAATTGGCATTTCGTACACTATAATTGGCATTTAAGGCACTATAATTGGCACTTAAGGTAATATAATAGGCATTTTAGGCACTATAATTGGCATTTCAGACACTATAAAATATTAACAAATAACTGTAATAATTTAGATATTTTTAAAACTATAACAATCAATTTCAAATATTTAGATATTTTTGACATGGATACTTATAAAATATTAACAATCAACTCTAAATATTTGGATAATTTTATAAAATAACAACAATCGATTTTACATTTCGAAATTTTTGTCATAGATACTAATAAAATATTAACAATTAACTCTTATAATTGGCATTTCAGACATTATAATTGGCATTTCAGGCACTATATATGGCATTTCAGGCGCTATAATTAGTAATTCAGACATTTTAATTGGCATTTAAGGCACTATAATTGGCATTTCAGGCACTATAATTGGCATTTAGGGCACTAAAATTGGCATTTCAGGCGCTATAATTAGTAATTCAGACATTTTAATTGGCATTTCTGGCACTAAAATTGGCATTTCAGACATTATAATTGGCATTTCAGGCACTATAATTGGCATTTCAGACATTATAATTGGCATTTCTGGCATTATAATTGGCATTTCATATATTATAATTGGCATTTCAGGCACTATTTTTGGCATTTAAGGCGCTATAATTGGTATTTAGGGCACTATAATTGGCATTTAAGGTACTATAATAGGCATTTTAGGCACTATAATTGGCATTTCAGATATTATAATTGGCATTTCAGGCACTATTTTTGGCATTTAAGGCGCTATAATTGGCATTTAGGGCACTAAAATTGGCATTTCAGACATAATATTTGGCATTTAAGGCACTATAATTGGCATTTCTGGCACTATAATTGGCATTTCAAACATTATAATTGGCATTTAAGGCACTATAATTGGCATTTCAGGCACTATAATTGGCATTTAGGGCACTAAAATTGGCATTTCAGACATAATATTTGGCATTTAAGGCACTATAATTAGCATTTCTGGCACTATAATTGGCATTTCAGACATTATAATTGGCATTTCAGGCACTATATTTGGCATTTCAGGCGATTTAATTGGCATTTAGGGCACTAAAATTGGCATTTCAGACATTATAATTGGCATTTCAGGCACTATAATTGGCATTTCAGACATTATAATTGGCATTTCTGGCATTATAATTGGCATTTCATATATTATAATTGGCATTTCAGGCACTATTTTTGGCATTTAAGGCGCTATAATTGGCATTTAGGGCACTAAAATTGGCATTTCAGACATAATATTTGGCATTTAAGGCACTATAATTGGCATTTCAGGCACTATATTTGGCATTTCGGGTGCTATAATTAGTAATTCAGACATTTTAATTGGCATTTAAGGCACTATAATTGGCATTTCAGGCACTATAATTGGCATTTAGGGCACTAAAATTGGCATTTCAGACATAATATTTGGCATTTAAGGCACTATAATTGGCATTTCTGGCACTATAATTAACATTTCAGACATTATAATTGGCATTTCAGGCACTATATTTGGAATTTCTGGCATTATAATTGGCATTTCAGATATTATAATTGGCATTTCAGGCACTATTTTTGGCATTTAAGGCGCTATAATTGGCATTTAGGGCACTAAAATTGGCATTTCAGACATAATATTTGGCATTTAAGGCACTATAATTGGCATTTCTGGCACTATAATTGGCATTTCAAACATTATAATTGGCATTTAAGGCACTATAATTGGCATTTCAGGCACTATAATTGGCATTTAGGGCACTAAAATTGGCATTTCAGACATAATATTTGGCATTTAAGGCACTATAATTAGCATTTCTGGCACTATAATTGGCATTTCAGACATTATAATTGGCATTTCAGGCACTATACTTGGCATTTCAGGCGATTTAATTGGCATTTAGGGCACTAAAATTGGCATTTCAGACATTATAATTGGCATTTCAGGCACTATAATTGGCATTTCAGACATTATAATTGGCATTTCTGGCATTATAATTGGCATTTCATATATTATAATTGGCATTTCAGGCACTATTTTTGGCATTTAAGGCGCTATAATTGGCATTTAGGGCACTATAATTGGCATTTAAGGTACTATAATAGGCATTTTAGGCACTATAATTGGCATTTCAGACATAATATTTGGCATTTAAGGCACTATAATTCGCTTTTCTGGCACTATAATTGGCATTTCAAACATTATAATTGGCATTTCTGGCACTATAATTGGAATTTCAGACATTATATTTGGCATTTAAGCCACTATAATTGGCATTTCGTACCCTATAATTGGCATTTAAGGCACTATAATTGGCATTTAAGGTAATATAATAGGCATTTTAGGCACTATAATTGGCATTTCAGACACTATAAAATATTAACAAATAACTGTAATAATTTAGATATTTTTAAAACTATAACAATCAATTTCAAATATTTAGATATTTTTGACATGGATACTTACAAAATATTAACAATCAACTCTAAATATTTGGATAATTTTATAAAATAACAACAATCGATTTTACATTTCGATATTTTTGTCATAGATACTAATAAAATATTAACAATTAACTGTTATAATTGGCATTTCAGACATTATAATTGGCATTTCAGGCACTATATATGGCATTTCAGGCGCTATAATTAGTAATTCAGACATTTTAATTGGCATTTAAGGCACTATAAT
This sequence comes from Troilus luridus, assembly GCA_964056705.1. Lineage (NCBI taxonomy): Eukaryota > Metazoa > Arthropoda > Insecta > Hemiptera > Pentatomidae > Troilus > Troilus luridus. The sequence goes on along the minus strand of CAXKTH010000163.1, from coordinate 1,377,842 downwards.
TGGCATTTCAGGCACTATAATTGGCATTTAGGGCACTAAAATTGGCATTTCAGACATAATATTTGGCATTTAAGGCACTATAATTAGCATTTCTGGCACTATAATTGGCATTTCAGACATTATAATTGGCATTTCAGGCACTATATTTGGCATTTCAGGCGATATAATTGGCATTTAGGGCACTAAAATTGGCATTTCAGACATTATAATTGGCATTTCAGGCACTATATTTGGCATTTCAGGCGCTATAATTAGTAATTCAGACATTTTAATTGGCATTTCTGGCACTAAAATTGGCATTTCAGACATTATAATTGGCATTTCAGGCACTATAATTGGCATTTCAGACATTATAATTGGCATTTCTGGCATTATAATTGGCATTTCATATATTATAATTGGCATTTCAGGCACTATTTATGGCATTTAAGGCGCTATAATTGGCATTAAGGCACTATAATTGGCATTTAAGGTACTATAATAGGCATTTTAGGCACTATAATTGGCATTTCAGACACTATAAAATATTAACAAATAACTGTAATAATTTAGATATTTTTAAAACCATAACAATCAATTTCAAATATTTCGATATTTTTGTCATAGATACTAATAAAATATTAACAATTAACTCTTATAATTGGCATTTCAGACATTATAATTGGCATTTCAGGCACTATATTTGGCATTTCAGGTGCTATAATTAGTAATTCAGACATTTTAATTGGCATTTAAGGCACTATAAATGGCATTTCAGGCACTATAATTGGCATTTAGGGCACTAAAATTGGCATTTCAGACATAATATTTGGCATTTAAGGCACTATAATTGGCATTTCTAGCACTATAATTGGCATTTCAGACATTATAATTGGCATTTCAGGCACTATATTTGGCATTTCTGGCATTATAATTGGCATTTCAGATATTATAATTGGCATTTCAGGCACTATTTTTGGCATTTAAGGGGCTATAATTGGCATTTAGGGCACTAAAATTGGCATTTCAGACATAATATTTGGCATTAAAGGCACTATAATTGGCATTTCTGGCACTATAATTGGCATATCAAACATTATAATTGGCATTTCTGGCACTATAATTGGAATTTCAGACATTATAATTGGCATTTCAGGCACTATAATTGGCATTTCAGGCACTAAAATTGGCATTTCAGACTTAATATTTTGCATTTTAGGCACTATAGTTGGCTTTTCAGACTTTATATTTGGCATTTCATACATTATTATTGGCTTTTCAGACATTATATTTGGCATTTAAGCCACTATAATTGGCATTTCAGACACTATATTTGGCATTTAAGGCACTATAATTGGCATTTAAATTACTGAAATAGGCATTTAAGCCACTATAATTGGCATTTCAGACACTATATTTGGCATTTAAGGCACTATAATTGGCATTTAAATTACTGAAATAGGCATTTTAGGCACTATAATTGGCATTAAGGCCACTAAAATTGGTATTTTAGACATAATATTTGGCATTTAAGGCACTATAATTGGCAATTCTGACACTATAATTGGCATTTCAGACATTATAATTGGCATTTCTGGCACTAAAATTGGCATTTCATATATTATAATTGGCATTTCAGGCACTATTTTTGGCATTTAAGGAGCTATAATTGGCATTTAGGGCACTATAATTGGCATTTAAGGTACTATAATAGGCATTTTAGGCACTATAATTGGCATTTCAGACACTATAAAATATTAACAAATAACTGTAATAATTTAGATATTTTTAAAACTATAACAATCAATTTAAAATATTTAGATATTTTTGACATGGATACTTATAAAATATTAACAATCAAATCTAAATATTTGGATAATTTTATAAAATAACAACAATCGATTTTACATTTCGATATTTTTGTCATAGATACTAATAAAATATTAACAATTAACTCTTATAATTGGCATTTCAGACATTATAATTGGCATTTCAGGCACTATATTTGGCATTTTAGGCGCTATAATTAGTAATTCAGACATTTTAATTGGCATTTAAGGCACTATAATTGGCATTTCAGGCACTATAATTGGCATTTAGGGCACTAAAATTGCCATTCCAGACATAATATTTGGCATTTAAGGCACTATAATTGGCATTTCTGGCACTATAATTGGCATTTCAGACATTATAATTGGCATTTCAGACACTATAAAATATTAACAAATAACTGTAATAATTTAGATATTTTTAAAACTATAACAATCAATTTAAAATATTTAGATATTTTTGACATGGATACTTATAAAATATTAACAATCAAATCTAAATATTTGGATAATTTTATAAAATAACAACAATCGATTTTACATTTCGATATTTTTGTCATAGATACTAATAAAATATTAACAATTAACTCTTATAATTGGCATTTCAGACATTATAATTGGCATTTCAGGCACTATATTTGGCATTATAGGCGCTATAATTAGTAATTCAGACATTTTAATTGGCATTTAAGGCACTATAATTGGCATTTCAGGCACTATAATTGGCATTTAGGGCACTAAAATTGCCATTCCAGACATAATATTTGGCATTTAAGGCACTATAATTGGCATTTCTGGCACTATAATTGGCATTTCAGACATTATAATTGGCATTTCAGGCACTATATTTGGCATTTCAGGCGCTATAATTGGCATTTAGGGCACTAAAATTGGCATTTCAGGCACTACAAAAGGCATTTCAGACTTAATATTTTGCATTTAAGGAACTATAGTTGGCTTTTCAGACTTTATATTTGGCATTTCTTACATTATTATTGGCTTTTCAGACATTATATTTGGCATTTAAGCCACTATAATTGGCATTTCAGACACTATATTTGGCATTTAAGGCACTATAATTGGCATTTAAATTACTGAAATAGGCAATTTAGGCAGTATAATTGGCATTTAGGGCACTAAAATTGGTATTTTAGACATAATATTTGGCATTTAAGGCACTATAATTGGCATTTCTGACACTATAATTGGCATTTCAGACATTATAATTGGCATTTCTGGCACTAAAATTGGCATTTCAGACATTATAATTGGCATTTCATATATTATAATTGGCATTTCAGGCACTATTTTTGGCATTTAAGGCGCTATAATTGGCATTTAGGGCACTAAAATTGGCATTTCAGACATTATATTTGGCATTTAAGGCACTAAAATTTGCATTTCTGGCACTATAATTGGCATTTCAGACATTATAATTGGCATTTCTGGAACTATAATTGGTATTTCAGACATTATAATTGGCATTTCAGGCACTATAATTGGCATTTCAGGCACTAAAATTGGCATTTCAGACATTATATTTGGCATTTAAGCCACTATAATTGGCATTTCGTACACTATAATTGGCATTTAAGGCACTATAATTGGCATTTAAGGTAATATAATAGGCACTTTAGGCACTATAATTGGCATTTCAGACACTATAAAATATTAACAAATAACTGTATTAATTTAGATATTTTTAAAACTATAACAATCAATTTCAAATATTTAGATATTTTTGACATGGATACTTATAAAATATTAACAATCAACTCTAAATATATGGATAATTTTATAAAATAACAACAATCGATTTTACATTTCGATATTTTTGTCATAGATACTAATAAAATATTAACAATTAACTCTTATAATTGGCATTTCAGACATTATAATTGGCATTTCAGGCACTATATATGGCATTTCAGGCGCTATAATTAGTAATTCAGGCATTTTACTTGGCATTTAAGGCACTATAATTGGCATTTCAGGCATAATATTTGGCATTTAAGGCACTATAATTAGCATTTCTGGCACTATAATTGGCATTCCAGACATTATAATTGGCATTTCTGGCACTAAAATTGACATTTCAGACATTATAATTGGCATTTCAGGCACTATAATTGGCCTTTCAGACATTATAATTGGCATTTCTGGCATTATAATTGGCATTTCAGATATTATAATTGGCATTTCAGGCACTATTTTTGGCATTTAAGGCGCTATAATTGGCATTTAGGGCACTAAAATTGGCATTTCAGACATTTTAATTGGCATTTCAGGCACTATTATTGGCATTTCAGACATTATAATTGGCATTTCTGGCATTATAATTGGCATTTCAGATATTATAATTGGCATTTCAGGCACTATTTTTGGCATTTAAGGCGCTATAATTGGCATTTAGGGCACTAAAATTGGCATTTCAGACATTTTAATTGGCATTTCAGGCACTATTATTGGCATTTCAGACATTATAATTGGCATTTCTGGCATTATAATTGGCATTTCATATATTATAATTGGCATTTCAGGCACTTTTTTTGGCATTTAAGGCGCTATAATTGGCATTTAGGGCACTATAATTGGCATTTAAGGTACTATAATAGGCATTTTAGGCACTATAATTGGCATTTCAGACACTATAAAATATTAACAAATATCTGTAATAATTTAGATATTTTTAAAACTATAACAATCAATTTCAAATATTTACATATTTTTGACATGGATACTTATAAAATATTAACAATCAACTCTAAATATATGGATAATTTTATAAAATAACAACAATCGATTTTACATTTCGATATTTTTGTCATAGATACTAATAAAATATTAACAATTAACTCTTATAATTGGCATTTCAGACATTATAATTGGCATTTCAGGCACTATATATGGCATTTCAGGCGCTATAATTAGTAATTCAGGCATTTTACTTGGCATTTAAGGCACTATAATTGGCATTTCAGGCATAATATTTGGCATTTAAGGGACTATAATTAGAATTTCTGGCACTATAATTGGCATTCCAGACATTATAATTGGCATTTCTGGCACTAAAATTGGCATTTCAGACATTAAAATTGGCATTTCAGGCACTATAATTGGCCTTTCAGACATTATAATTGGCATTTCTGGCATTATAATTGGCATTTCAGATATTATAATTGGCATTTCAGGCACTATTTTAGGCATTTAAGGCGCTATAATTGGCATTTAGGGCACTAAAATTGGCATTTCAGACATTTTAATTGGCATTTCAGGCACTATAATTGGCATTTCATACATTATAATTGGCATTTCTGGCATTATAATTGGCATTTCATATATTATAATTGGCATTTCAGGCACTATTTTTGGCATTTAAGGCGCTATAATTGGCATTTAGGGCACTATAATTGGCATTTAAGGTACTATAATAGGCATTTTAGGCACTATAATTGGCATTTCAGACACTATAAAATATTAACAAATATCTGTAATAATTTAGATATTTTTAAAACTATAACAATCAATTTCAAATATTTACATATTTTTGACATGGATACTTATAAAATATTAACAATCAACTCTAAATATTTGGATAATTTTATAAAATAACAACAATCGATTTTACATTTCGATATTTTTGTCATAGATACTAATAAAATATTAACAATTAACTCTTATAATTGGCATTTCAGACATTATAATTGGCATTTCAGGCACTATATTTGGCATTTGAGGCGCTATAATTAGTAATTCAGACATTTTAATTGGCATTTAAGGCACTATAATTGGCATTTCAGGCACTATAATTGGCATTTAGGGCACTAAAATTGGCATTTCAGACATAATATTTGGCATTTCAGGCGCTATAATTGGCATTTAGGGCGCTAAAATTGGTATTTCAGACATAATATTTTTCATTTAAGGCACTATAATTGGCATTTCTGGCACTATAATTGGCATTTCAGACATTATAATTGGCATTTCTGGCACTAAAATTGGCATTTCAGACTTAATATTTTGCATTTAAGGCACTATAGTTGGCTTTTCAGACTTTATATTTGGCATTTCTTACATTATTATTGGCTTTTCAGACATTATATTTGGCATTTAAGCCACTATAATTGGCATTTCAGACACTATATTTGGCATTTAAGGCACTATAATTGGCATTTAAATTACTGAAATAGGCAATTTAGGCAGTATAATTGGCATTTAGGGCACTAAAATTGGTATTTTAGACATAATATTTCGCATTTAAGGCACTATAATTGGCATTTCTGACACTATAATTGGCATTTCTGGCACTAAAATTGGCATTTCAGACATTATAATTGGCATTTCAGGCACTATAATTGGCCTTTCAGACATTATAATTGGCATTTCTGGCATTATAATTGGCATTTCAGATATTATAATTGGCATTTCAGGCACTATTTTAGGCATTTAAGGCGCTATAATTGGCATTTAGGGCACTAAAATTGGCATTTCAGACATTTTAATTGGCATTTCAGGCACTATAATTGGCATTTCATACATTATAATTGGCATTTCTGGCATTATAATTGGCATTTCATATATTATAATTGGCATTTCAGGCACTATTTTTGGCATTTAAGGCGCTATAATTGGCATTTAGGGCACTATAATTGGCATTTAAGGTACTATAATAGGCATTTTAGGCACTATAATTGGCATTTCAGACACTATAAAATATTAACAAATATCTGTAATAATTTAGATATTTTTAAAACTATAACAATCAATTTCAAATATTTACATATTTTTGACATGGATACTTATAAAATATTAACAATCAACTCTAAATATTTGGATAATTTTATAAAATAACAACAATCGATTTTACATTTCGATATTTTTGTCATAGATACTAATAAAATATTAACAATTAACTCTTATAATTGGCATTTCAGACATTATAATTGGCATTTCAGGCACTATATTTGGCATTTGAGGCGCTATAATTAGTAATTCAGACATTTTAATTGGCATTTAAGGCACTATAATTGGCATTTCAGGCACTATAATTGGCATTTAGGGCACTAAAATTGGCATTTCAGACATAATATTTGGCATTTCAGGCGCTATAATTGGCATTTAGGGCGCTAAAATTGGTATTTCAGACATAATATTTTTCATTTAAGGCACTATAATTGGCATTTCTGGCACTATAATTGGCATTTCAGACATTATAATTGGCATTTCTGGCACTAAAATTGGCATTTCAGACTTAATATTTTGCATTTAAGGCACTATAGTTGGCTTTTCAGACTTTATATTTGGCATTTCTTACATTATTATTGGCTTTTCAGACATTATATTTGGCATTTAAGCCACTATAATTGGCATTTCAGACACTATATTTGGCATTTAAGGCACTATAATTGGCATTTAAATTACTGAAATAGGCAATTTAGGCAGTATAATTGGCATTTAGGGCACTAAAATTGGTATTTTAGACATAATATTTCGCATTTAAGGCACTATAATTGGCATTTCTGACACTATAATTGGCATTTCAGACATTATAATTGGCATTTCTGGCACTAAAATTGGCATTTCAGACATTATAATTGGCATTTCATATATTATAATTGGCATTTCAGGCACTATTTTTGGCATTTAAGGCGCTATAATTGGCATTTAGGGCACTAAAATTGGCATTTCAGACATTATATTTGGCATTTAAGGCACTAAAATTTGCATTTCTGGCACTATAATTGGCATTTCAGACATTATAATTGGCATTTCTGGAACTATAATTGGTATTTCAGACATTATAATTGGCATTTCAGGCACTATAATTGGCATTTCAGGCACTAAAATTGGCATTTCAGACATTATATTTGGCATTTAAGCCACTATAATTGGCATTTCGTACACTATAATTGGCATTTAAGGCACTATAATTGGCATTTAAGGTAATATAATAGGCACTTTAGGCACTATAATTGGCATTTCAGACACTATAAAATATTAACAAATAACTGTATTAATTTAGATATTTTTAAAACTATAACAATCAATTTCAAATATTTAGATATTTTTGACATGGATACTTATAAAATATTAACAATCAACTCTAAATATATGGATAATTTTATAAAATAACAACAATCGATTTTACATTTCGATATTTTTGTCATAGATACTAATAAAATATTAACAATTAACTCTTATAATTGGCATTTCAGACATTATAATTGGCATTTCAGGCACTATATATGGCATTTCAGGCGCTATAATTAGTAATTCAGGCATTTTACTTGGCATTTAAGGCACTATAATTGGCATTTCAGGCATAATATTTGGCATTTAAGGCACTATAATTAGCATTTCTGGCACTATAATTGGCATTCCAGACATTATAATTGGCATTTCTGGCACTAAAATTGACATTTCAGACATTATAATTGGCATTTCAGGCACTATAATTGGCCTTTCAGACATTATAATTGGCATTTCTGGCATTATAATTGGCATTTCAGATATTATAATTGGCATTTCAGGCACTATTTTTGGCATTTAAGGCGCTATAATTGGCATTTAGGGCACTAAAATTGGCATTTCAGACATTTTAATTGGCATTTCAGGCACTATTATTGGCATTTCAGACATTATAATTGGCATTTCTGGCATTATAATTGGCATTTCATATATTATAATTGGCATTTCAGGCACTATTTTTGGCATTTAAGGCGCTATAATTGGCATTTAGGGCACTATAATTGGCATTTAAGGTACTATAATAGGCATTTTAGGCACTATAATTGGCATTTCAGACACTATAAAATATTAACAAATATCTGTAATAATTTAGATATTTTTAAAACTATAACAATCAATTTCAAATATTTACATATTTTTGACATGGATACTTATAAAATATTAACAATCAACTCTAAATATTTGGATAATTTTATAAAATAACAACAATCGATTTTACATTTCGATATTTTTGTCATAGATACTAATAAAATATTAACAATTAACTCTTATAATTGGCATTTCAGACATTATAATTGGCATTTCAGGCACTATATTTGGCATTTGAGGCGCTATAATTAGTAATTCAGACATTTTAATTGGCATTTAAGGCACTATAATTGGCATTTCAGGCACTATAATTGGCATTTAGGGCACTAAAATTGGCATTTCAGACATAATATTTGGCATTTCAGGCGCTATAATTGGCATTTAGGGCGCTAAAATTGGTATTTCAGACATAATATTTTTCATTTAAGGCACTATAATTGGCATTTCTGGCACTATAATTGGCATTTCAGACATTATAATTGGCATTTCTGGCACTAAAATTGGCATTTCAGACTTAATATTTTGCATTTAAGGCACTATAGTTGGCTTTTCAGACTTTATATTTGGCATTTCTTACATTATTATTGGCTTTTCAGACATTATATTTGGCATTTAAGCCACTATAATTGGCATTTCAGACACTATATTTGGCATTTAAGGCACTATAATTGGCATTTAAATTACTGAAATAGGCAATTTAGGCAGTATAATTGGCATTTAGGGCACTAAAATTGGTATTTTAGACATAATATTTCGCATTTAAGGCACTATAATTGGCATTTCTGACACTATAATTGGCATTTCAGACATTATAATTGGCATTTCTGGCACTAAAATTGGCATTTCAGACATTATAATTGGCATTTCATATATTATAATTGGCATTTCAGGCACTATTTTTGGCATTTAAGGCGCTATAATTGGCATTTAGGGCACTAAAATTGGCATTTCAGACATTATATTTGGCATTTAAGGCACTAAAATTTGCATTTCTGGCACTATAATTGGCATTTCAGACATTATAATTGGCATTTCTGGAACTATAATTGGTATTTCAGACATTATAATTGGCATTTCAGGCACTATAATTGGCATTTCAGGCACTAAAATTGGCATTTCAGACATTATATTTGGCATTTAAGCCACTATAATTGGCATTTCGTACACTATAATTGGCATTTAAGGCACTATAATTGGCATTTAAGGTAATATAATAGGCACTTTAGGCACTATAATTGGCATTTCAGACACTATAAAATATTAACAAATAACTGTATTAATTTAGATATTTTTAAAACTATAACAATCAATTTCAAATATTTAGATATTTTTGACATGGATACTTATAAAATATTAACAATCAACTCTAAATATATGGATAATTTTATAAAATAACAACAATCGATTTTACATTTCGATATTTTTGTCATAGATACTAATAAAATATTAACAATTAACTCTTATAATTGGCATTTCAGACATTATAATTGGCATTTCAGGCACTATATATGGCATTTCAGGCGCTATAATTAGTAATTCAGGCATTTTACTTGGCATTTAAGGCACTATAATTGGCATTTCAGGCATAATATTTGGCATTTAAGGCACTATAATTAGCATTTCTGGCACTATAATTGGCATTCCAGACATTATAATTGGCATTTCTGGCACTAAAATTGACATTTCAGACATTATAATTGGCATTTCAGGCACTATAATTGGCCTTTCAGACATTATAATTGGCATTTCTGGCATTATAATTGGCATTTCAGATATTATAATTGGCATTTCAGGCACTATTTTTGGCATTTAAGGCGCTATAATTGGCATTTAGGGCACTAAAATTGGCATTTCAGACATTTTAATTGGCATTTCAGGCACTATTATTGGCATTTCAGACATTATAATTGGCATTTCTGGCATTATAATTGGCATTTCATATATTATAATTGGCATTTCAGGCACTATTTTTGGCATTTAAGGCGCTATAATTGGCATTTAGGGCACTATAATTGGCATTTAAGGTACTATAATAGGCATTTTAGGCACTATAATTGGCATTTCAGACACTATAAAATATTAACAAATATCTGTAATAATTTAGATATTTTTAAAACTATAACAATCAATTTCAAATATTTACATATTTTTGACATGGATACTTATAAAATATTAACAATCAACTCTAAATATTTGGATAATTTTATAAAATAACAACAATCGATTTTACATTTCGATATTTTTGTCATAGATACTAATAAAATATTAACAATTAACTCTTATAATTGGCATTTCAGACATTATAATTGGCATTTCAGGCACTATATTTGGCATTTGAGGCGCTATAATTAGTAATTCAGACATTTTAATTGGCATTTAAGGCACTATAATTGGCATTTCAGGCACTATAATTGGCATTTAGGGCACTATAATTGGCATTTCAGGCATAATATTTGGCATTTAAGGCACTATAATTAGAATTTCTGGCACTATAATTGGCATTTCAGACATTATAATTGGCATTTCTGGCACTAAAATTGGCATTTCAGACATTATAATTGGCATTTCAGGCACTATAATTGGCCTTTCAGACATTATAATTGGCATTTCTGGCATTATAATTGGCATTTCAGATATTATAATTGGCATTTCAGGCACTATTTTAGGCATTTAAGGCGCTATAATTGGCATTTAGGGCACTAAAATTGGCATTTCAGACATTTTAATTGGCATTTCAGGCACTATAATTGGCATTTCAGACATTATAATTGGCATTTCTGGCATTATAATTGGCATTTCATATATTATAATTGGCATTTCAGGCACTATTTTTGGCATTTAAGGCGCTATAATTGGCATTTAGGGCACTATAATTGGCATTTAAGGTACTATAATAGGCATTTTAGGCACTATAATTGGCATTTCAGACACTATAAAATATTAACAAATATCTGTAATAATTTAGATATTTTTAAAACTATAACAATAAATTTCAAATATTTACATATTTTTGACATGGATACTTATAAAATATTAACAATCAACTCTAAATATTTGGATAATTTTATAAAATAACAACAATCGATTTTACATTTCGATATTTTTGTCATAGATACTAATAAAATATTAACAATTAACTCTTATAATTGGCATTTCAGACATTATAATTGGCATTTCAGGCACTATATTTGGCATTTGAGGCGCTATAATTAGTAATTCAGACATTTTAATTGGTATTTAAGGCACTATAATTGGCATTTCAGGCACTATAATTGGCATTTAGGGCACTAAAATTGGCATTTCAGACATAATATTTGGCATTTCAGGCGCTATAATTGGCATTTAGGGCGCTAAAATTGGTATTTCAGACATAATATTTTTCATTTAAGGCACTATAATTGGCATTTCTGGCACTATAATTGGCATTTCAGACATTATAATTGGCATTTCTGGCACTAAAATTGGCATTTCAGACTTAATATTTTGCATTTAAGGCACTATAGTTGGCTTTTCAGACTTTATATTTGGCATTTCTTACATTATTATTGGCTTTTCAGACATTATATTTGGCATTTAAGCCACTATAATTGGCATTTCAGACACTATATTTGGCATTTAAGGCACTATAATTGGCATTTAAATTACTGAAATAGGCAATTTAGGCAGTATAATTGGCATTTAGGGCACTAAAATTGGTATTTCAGACATTATAATTGGCATTTCTGGCACTATAATTGGCATTTCAGACATTATAATTGGCATATCAGGCGCTATAATTGGCATTTCAGGCACTAAAATTGGCATTTCAGACATAATATTTGGCATTTAAGGCACTATAATTAGCATTTCTGGCACTATAATTGGCATTTAAGGCGCTATAATTGGCATTTAGGGCACTAAAATTGGCATTTCAGACATTATATTTGGCATTTAAGGCACTAAAATTTGCATTTCTGGCACTATAATTGGCATTTCAGACATTATAATTGGCATTTCTGGAACTATAATTGGTATTTCAGACATTATAATTGGCATTTCTGGCACTAAAATTGGCATTTCAGACATTATAATTGGCATTTCAGGCACTATAATTGGCCTTTCAGACATTATAATTGGAATTTCTGGCATTATAATTGGCATTTCAGGCGCTATAATTAGTAATTCAGACATTTTAATTGGCATTTAAGGCACTATAATTGGCATTTCAGGCACTATAATTGGCATTTAGGGCACTAAAATTGGCATTTCAGACATAATATTTGGCATTTAAGGTACTATAATAGGCATTTAAGGTAATATAATAGGCACTTTAGGCACTATAATTGGCATTTCAGACACTATAAAATATTAACAAATAACTGTATTAATTTAGATATTTTTAAAACTATAACAATCAATTTCAAATATTTAGATATTTTTGACATGGATACTTATAAAATATTAACAATCAACTCTAAATATATGGATAATTTTATAAAATAACAACAATCGATTTTACATTTCGATATTTTTGTCATAGATACTAATAAAATATTAACAATTAACTCTTATAATTTTCATTTCAGACATTATAATTGGCATTTCAGGCACTATATATGGCATTTCAGGCGCTATAATTAGTAATTCAGGCATTTTACTTGGCATTTAAGGCACTATAATTGGCATTTCAGGCATAATATTTGGCATTTAAGGCACTATAATTAGCATTTCTGGCACTATAATTGGCATTCCAGACATTATAATTGGCATTTCTGGCACTAAAATTGACATTTCAGACATTATAATTGGCATTTCAGGCACTATAATTGGCCTTTCAGACATTATAATTGGCATTTCTGGCATTATAATTGGCATTTCAGATATTATAATTGGCATTTCAGGCACTATTTTTGGCATTTAAGGCGCTATAATTGGCATTTAGGGCACTAAAATTGGCATTTCAGACATTTTAATTGGCATTTCAGGCACTATTATTGTCATTTCAGACATTATAATTGGCATTTCTGGCATTATAATTGGCATTTCATATATTATAATTGGCATTTCAGGCACTATTTTTGGCATTTAAGGCGCTATAATTGGCATTTAGGGCACTATAATTGGCATTTAAGGTACTATAATAGGCATTTTAGGCACTATAATTGGCATTTCAGACACTATAAAATATTAACAAATATCTGTAATAATTTAGATATTTTTAAAACTATAACAATCAATTTCAAATATTTACATATTTTTGACATGGATACTTATAACATATTAACAATCAACTCTAAATATATGGATAATTTTATAAAATAACAACAATCGATTTTACATTTCGATATTTTTGTCATAGATACTAATAAAATATTAACAATTAACTCTTATAATTGGCATTTCAGACATTATAATTGGCATTTCAGGCACTATATATGGCATTTCAGGCGCTATAATTAGTAATTCAGGTATTTTACTTGGCATTTAAGGCACTATAATTGGCATTTCAGGCATAATATTTGGCATTTAAGGCACTATAATTAGAATTTCTGGCACTATAATTGGCATTCCAGACATTATAATTGGCATTTCTGGCACTAAAATTGGCATTTCAGACATTATAATTGGCATTTCAGGCACTATAATTGGCCTTTCAGACATTATAATTGGCATTTCTGGCATTATAATTGACATTTCAGATATTATAATTGGCATTTCAGGCACTATTTTAGGCATTTAAGGCGCTATAATTGGCATTTAGGGCACTAAAATTGGCATTTCAGACATTTTAATTGGCATTTCAGGCACTATAATTGGCATTTCAGACATTATAATTGGCATTTCTGGCATTATAATTGGCATTTCATATATTATAATTGGCATTTCAGGCACTATTTTTGGCATTTAAGGCGCTATAATTGGCATTTAGGGCACTATAATTGGCATTTAAGGTACTATAATAGGCATTTTAGGCACTATAATAGGCATTTCAGACACTATAAAATATTAACAAATATCTGTAATAATTTAGATATTTTTAAAACTATAACAATCAATTTCAAATATTTACATATTTTTGACATGGATACTTATAAAATATTAACAATCAACTCTAAATATTTGGATAATTTTATAAAATAACAACAATCGATTTTACATTTCGATATTTTTGTCATAGATACTAATAAAATATTAACAATTAACTCTTATAATTGGCATTTCAGACATTATAATTGGCATTTCAGGCACTATATTTGGCATTTGAGGCGCTATAATTAGTAATTCAGACATTTTAATTGGCATTTAAGGCACTATAATTGGCATTTCAGGCACTATAATTGGCATTTAGGGCACTAAAATTGGCATTTCAGACATAATATTTGGCATTTCAGGCGCTATAATTGGCATTTAGGGCGCTAAAATTGGTATTTCAGACATAATATTTTTCATTTAAGGCACTATAATTGGCATTTCTGGCACTATAATTGGCATTTCAGACATTATAATTGGCATTTCTGGCACTAAAATTGGCATTTCAGACTTAATATTTTGCATTTAAGGCACTATAGTTGGCTTTTCAGACTTTATATTTGGCATTTCTTACATTATTATTGGCTTTTCAGACATTATATTTAGCATTTAAGCCACTATAATTGGCATTTCAGACACTATATTTGTCATTTAAGGCAGTATAATTGGCATTTAAATTACTGAAATAGGCAATTTAGGCAGTATAATTGGCATTTAGGGCACTAAAATTGGTTTTTCAGACATTATAATTGGCATTTCTGGCACTATAATTGGCATTTCAGACATTATAATTGGCATTTCAGGCGCTATAATTGGCATTTCAGGCACTAAAATTGGCATTTCAGACATAATATTTGGCATTTAAGGCACTATAATTAGCATTTCTGGCACTATAATTGGCATTTAAGGCGCTATAATTGGCATTTAGGGCACTAAAATTGGCATTTCAGACATTATATTTGGCATTTAAGGCACTAAAATTTGCATTTCTGGCACTATAATTGGCATTTTAGACATTATAATTGGCATTTCTGGAACTATAATTGGTATTTCAGACATTATAATTGGCATTTCTGGCACTAAAATTGGCATTTCAGACATTATAATTGGCATTTCAGGCACTATAATTGGCCTTTCAGACATTATAATTGGAATTTCTGGCATTATAATTGGCATTTCAGGCGCTATAATTAGTAATTCAGACATTTTAATTGGCATTTAAGGCACTATAATTGGCATTTCAGGCACTATAATTGGCATTTAGGGCACTAAAATTGGCATTTCAGACATAATATTTGGCATTTAAGGTACTATAATAGGCATTTAAGGTAATATAATAGGCACTTTAGGCACTATAATTGGCATTTCAGACACTATAAAATATTAACAAATAACTGTATTAATTTAGATATTTTTAAAACTATAACAATCAATTTCAAATATTTAGATATTTTTGACATGGATACTTATAAAATATTAACAATCAACTCTAAATATATGGATAATTTTATAAAATAACAACAATCGATTTTACATTTCGATATTTTTGTCATAGATACTAATAAAATATTAACAATTAACTCTTATAATTTTCATTTCAGACATTATAATTGGCATTTCAGGCACTATATATGGCATTTCAGGCGCTATAATTAGTAATTCAGGCATTTTACTTGGCATTTAAGGCACTATAATTGGCATTTCAGGCATAATATTTGGCATTTAAGGCACTATAATTAGCATTTCTGGCACTATAATTGGCATTCCAGACATTATAATTGGCATTTCTGGCACTAAAATTGACATTTCAGACATTATAATTGGCATTTCAGGCACTATAATTGGCCTTTCAGACATTATAATTGGCATTTCTGGCATTATAATTGGCATTTCAGATATTATAATTGGCATTTCAGGCACTATTTTTGGCATTTAAGGCGCTATAATTGGCATTTAGGGCACTAAAATTGGCATTTCAGACATTTTAATTGGCATTTCAGGCACTATTATTGGCATTTCAGACATTATAATTGGCATTTCTGGCATTATAATTGGCATTTCATATATTATAATTGGCATTTCAGGCACTATTTTTGGCATTTAAGGCGCTATAATTGGCATTTAGGGCACTATAATTGGCATTTAAGGTACTATAATAGGCATTTTAGGCACTATAATTGGCATTTCAGACACTATAAAATATTAACAAATATCTGTAATAATTTAGATATTTTTAAAACTATAACAATCAATTTCAAATATTTACATATTTTTGACATGGATACTTATAAAATATTAACAATCAACTCTAAATATATGGATAATTTTATAAAATAACAACAATCGATTTTACATTTCGATATTTTTGTCATAGATACTAATAAAATATTAACAATTAACTCTTATAATTGGCATTTCAGACATTATAATTGGCATTTCAGGCACTATATATGGCATTTCAGGCGCTATAATTAGTAATTCAGGTATTTTACTTGGCATTTAAGGCACTATAATTGGCATTTCAGGCATAATATTTGGCATTTAAGGCACTATAATTAGAATTTCTGGCACTATAATTGGCATTCCAGACATTATAATTGGCATTTCTGGCACTAAAATTGGCATTTCAGACATTATAATTGGCATTTCAGGCACTATAATTGGCCTTTCAGACATTATAATTGGCATTTCTGGCATTATAATTGGCATTTCAGATATTATAATTGGCATTTCAGGCACTATTTTAGGCATTTAAGGCGCTATAATTGGCATTTAGGGCACTAAAATTGGCATTTCAGACATTTTAATTGGCATTTCAGGCACTATAATTGGCATTTCAGACATTATAATTGGCATTTCTGGCATTATAATTGGCATTTCATATATTATAATTGGCATTTCAGGCACTATTTTTGGCATTTAAGGCGCTATAATTGGCATTTAGGGCACTATAATTGGCATTTAAGGTACTATAATAGGCATTTTAGGCACTATAATTGGCATTTCAGACACTATAAAATATTAACAAATATCTGTAATAATTTAGATATTTTTAAAACTATAACAATCAATTTCAAATATTTACATATTTTTGACATGGATACTTATAAAATATTAACAATCAACTCTAAATATTTGGATAATTTTATAAAATAACAACAATCGATTTTACATTTCGATATTTTTGTCATAGATACTAATAAAATATTAACAATTAACTCTTATAATTGGCATTTCAGACATTATAATTGGCATTTCAGGCACTATATTTGGCATTTGAGGCGCTATAATTAGTAATTCAGACATTTTAATTGGCATTTAAGGCACTATAATTGGCATTTCAGGCACTATAATTGGCATTTAGGGCACTAAAATTGGCATTTCAGACATAATATTTGGCATTTCAGGCGCTATAATTGGCATTTAGGGCGCTAAAATTGGTATTTCAGACATAATATTTTTCATTTAAGGCACTATAATTGGCATTTCTGGCACTATAATTGGCATTTCAGACATTATAATTGGCATTTCTGGCACTAAAATTGGCATTTCAGACTTAATATTTTGCATTTAAGGCACTATAGTTGGCTTTTCAGACTTTATATTTGGCATTTCTTACATTATTATTGGCTTTTCAGACATTATATTTGGCATTTAAGCCACTATAATTGGCATTTCAGACACTATATTTGGCATTTAAGGCACTATAATTGGCATTTAAATTACTGAAATAGGCAATTTAGGCAGTATAATTGGCATTTAGGGCACTAAAATTGGTTTTTCAGACATTATAATTGGCATTTCTGGCACTATAATTGGCATTTCAGACATTATAATTGGCATTTCAGGCGCTATAATTGGCATTTCAGGCACTAAAATTGGCATTTCAGACATAATATTTGGCATTTAAGGCACTATAATTAGCTTTTCTGGCACTATAATTGGCATTTAAGGCGCTATAATTGGCATTTAGGGCACTAAAATTGGCATTTCAGACATTATATTTGGCATTTAAGGCACTAAAATTTGCATTTCTGGCACAATAATTGGCATTTCAGACATTATAATTGGCATTTCTGGAACTATAATTGGTATTTCAGACATTATAATTGGCATTTCTGGCACTAAAATTGGCATTTCAGACATTATAATTGGCATTTCAGGCACTATAATTGGCCTTTCAGACATTATAATTGGAATTTCTGGCATTATAATTGGCATTTCAGGCGCTATAATTAGTAATTCAGACATTTTAATTGGCATTTAAGGCACTATAATTGGCATTTCAGGCACTATAATTGGCATTTAGGGCACTAAAATTGGCATTTCAGACATAATATTTGGCATTTAAGGTACTATAATAGGCATTTTAGGCACTATAATTGGCATTTCAGACACTATAAAATATTAACAAATAACTGTAATAATTTAGATATTTTTAAAACTATAACAATCAATTTCAAATATTTAGATATTTTTGACATGGATACTTATAAAATATTAACAATCAACTCTAAATATTTGGATAATTTTATAAAATAACAGCAATCGATTTTACATTTCGATATTTTTGTCATAGATACTAATAAAATATTAACAATTAACTCTTATAATTGGCATTTCAGACATTATAATTGGCATTTCAGGCACTATATTTGGCATTTCAGGCGCTATAATTAGTAATTCAGACATTTTAATTGGCATTTCTGGCACTAAAATTGGCATTTCAGACATTATAATTGGCATTTCAGGCACTATAATTGGCATTTCAGACATTATAATTGGCATTTCTGGCATTATAATTGGCATTTCATATATTATAATTGGCATTTCAGGCACTATTTTTGGCATTTAAGGCGCTATAATTGGCATTTAGGGCACTATAATTGGCATTTAAGGTACTATAATAGGCATTTTAGGCACTATAATTGGCATTTCAGACACTATAAAATATTAACAAATAACTGTAATAATTTAGATATTTTTAAAACTATAACAATCAATTTCAAATATTTAGATATTTTTGACATGGATACTTATAAAATATTAACAATCAACTCTAAATATTTGGATAATTTTATAAAATAACAACAATCGATTTTACATTTCGATATTTTTGTCATAGATACTAATAAAATATTAACAATTAACTCTTATAATTGGCATTTCAGACATTATAATTGGCATTTCAGGCACTATATTTGGCATTTCAGGTGCTATAATTAGTAATTCAGACATTTTAATTGGCATTTAAGGCACTATAATTGGCATTTCAGGCACTATAATTGGCATTTAGGGCACTAAAATTGGCATTTCAGACATAATATTTGGCATTTAAGGCACTATAATTGGCATTTCTGGCACTATAATTGGCATTTCAGACATTATAATTGGCATTTCAGGCACTATATTTGCCATTTCTGGCATTATAATTGGCATTTCAGATATTATAATTGGCATTTCAGGCACTATTTTTGGCATTTAGGGCACTAAAATTGGCATTTAGGGCACTAAAATTGGCATTTCAGACATAATATTTGGCATTTAAGGCACTATAATTGGCATTTCTGGCACTATAATTGGCATTTCAGACATTAGAATTGGCATTTCTGGCACTAAAATTGGCATTTCAGACACTATAATTGGCATTTCAGGCACTATAATTGGCCTTTCAGACATTATAATTGGCATTTCTGGCATTATAATTGGCAT
This sequence comes from Troilus luridus, assembly GCA_964056705.1. Classification (NCBI taxonomy): domain Eukaryota; kingdom Metazoa; phylum Arthropoda; class Insecta; order Hemiptera; family Pentatomidae; genus Troilus; species Troilus luridus. Next base: position 1,357,476 of record CAXKTH010000163.1, on the reverse strand, counting down.
TTCAGGCGCTATAATTAGTAATTCAGACATTTTAATTGGCATTTAAGGCACTATAATTGGCATTTCAGGCACTATAATTGGCATTTAGGGCACTAAAATTGGCATTTCAGACATTAAAATTGGCATTTCAGGCACTATAATTGGCATTTCAGACATTATAATTGGCATTTCTGGCATTATAATTGGCATTTCAGATATTATAATTGGCATTTCAGGCACTATTTTTGGCATTTAAGGTGCTATAATTGGCATTTAGGGCACTAAAATTGGCATTTCAGACATAATATTTGGCATTTAACCCGTCAGTTCCCAAATGTGAACTACTTATGAACTTTAATTTTTTTTTACTTATTTATGCTTATTGATCTCTAAGAAGAATAAATAAACAAGTTTTAAATTTTTCTATGCATTAATTAATCCGCTGGGAAGGTGCCCCCTGTAGGGTGCATTGGGCATCCGGATAACAAAATCACTCACTTTCATAAACTAAATCAAATTATCCTGAATAATAGAATTGAATCAATTTACTTTTTTTTAAATTTATTGTTGTGAGATGTAGGGATATAAGTTAACAAAAATCAATATAAATATATGTTTGTTTATTTCACTTACATATACCTTAAAAGTAAAAAATATGAAAAATATCATGTCGTATAAAATAAAATCAAGGAACAGTCCTACTAAAAATAAAATAAATCCTTACTTATTAGCAGCGTTCAGAACTGTAAAATATTCTCTGACTTTTGAAAATTTATAATTTTTTTGGGAGCTTATTGTTGTCGCAAAGTATTTTTGGATTTCGAGAAATCTATTTCTTCTCACACTTTGGGCTACTGTTTTGTTATAGGTATCACTTTGAGTCTCCCAAAACATTCTAATATATTTAATTGTCATGTAATCCGTAAGTAACAAGATACTTACAACAATTTTCATTTCTTCTACACTTTCGTTCAGAGCATGATTGTGCCTCAGTGACCAATGCACCCTACAGGTGATGCTTACTTTTAGATTGGCTCTGAAGTTTTATTTTTGGTGGCTTACATATAATATTGCTACCATTTGTTCCAGAAAATGCCCACCTAACTATAAATGCAAAAATAATTTGAGTACTTAAGTTTTTCTCGTCATTGTGAGTGAAAATAGAAGAAAAATTGTCAACACCAACAGAAACCAGAACACTACTGAGTTTGAAAGATTATATTGTCTAGACCACACCTGATATCAGCTCCATATGTATCCTACCCTTTGACCTAGTTCCAGTAGTACACAAAAACATCGCTATTACCTCGAAAAAAAATTTTTTTTATAGCACATAACAAAAAAAGTGACTGCACCCTAGGGGGTGCATTGGGAACTGACGGGTTAAGGCACTATAATTGGCATTTCTGGCACTATAATTGGCATTTCAAACATTATAATTGGCATTTCTGGCACTATAATTGGCATTTCAGACATTATAATTGGCATTTCAGGCACTATAATTGGCATTTCAGGCACTAAAATTGGCATTTCAGACATAATATTTGGCATTTAAGGCACTATAATTAGCATTTCTGGCACTATAATTTGCATTTCAGACATTATAATTGGCATTTCAGGCACTATATTATGCATTTCAGGCGCTATAATTGGCATTTAGGGCACTAAAATTGGCATTTCAGGCATAATATTTTGCATTTAAGGCACTATAATTAGCATTTCTGGCACTATAATTGGCATTTCAGACATTATAATTGGCATTTCTGGCACTAAAATTGGCATTTCAGACATTATAATTGGCATTTCAGGCACTATAATTGGCCTTTCAGACATTATAATTGGCATTTCTGGCATTATAATTGGCATTTCAGGCGCTATAATTAGTAATTCAGACATTTTAATTGGCATTTAAGGCACTATAATTGGCATTTCAGGCACTATAATTGGCATTTAGGGCACTAAAATTGGCATTTCAGACATAATATTTGACATTTAAGGTACTATAATAGGCATTTTAGGCACTATAATTGGCATTTCAGACACTATAAAATATTAACAAATAACTGTAATAATTTAGATATTTTTAAAACTATAACAATCAATTTCAAATATTTAGATATTTTTGACATGGATACTTATAAAATATTAACAAACAACTCTAAATATTTGGATAATTTTATAAAATAACAACAATCGATTTTACATTTCGATATTTTTGTCATAGATAATAATAAAATATTAACAATTAACTCTTATAATTGGCATTTCAGACATTATAATTGGCATTTCAGGCACTATAATTGGCATTTCAGACACTATAAAATATGAACAAATAACTGTAATAATTTAGATATTTTTAAAACTATAACAATCAATTTCAAATATTTAGATATTTTTTACATGGATACTTATAAAATATTAACAAACAACTCTAAATATTTGGATAATTTTATAAAATAACAACAATCGATATTACATTTCGATATTTTTGTCATAGATACTAATAAAATATTAACAATTAACTCTTATAATTGGCATTTCAGACATTATAATTGGCATTTCAGGCACTATATTTGGATTTCAGGTGCTATAATTAGTAATTCAGACATTTTAATTGGCATTTAAGGCACTATAATTGGCATTTCAGGCACTATAATTGGCATTTAGGGCACTAAAATTGGCATTTCAGACATTATAATTGGCATTTCTGGCACTAAAATTGGCATTTCAGACATTATAATTGGCATTTCAGGCACTATAATTGGCATTTCAGACATTATAATTGGCATTTCTGGCATTATAATTGGCATTTCAGATATTATAATTGGCATTTCAGGCACTATTTTTGGCATTTAAGGCGCTATAATTGGCATTTCTGGAACTATAATTGGCATTTCAGACATTATAATTGGCATTTCTGGCACTAAAATTGGCATTTCAGACACTATAATTGGCATTTCAGGCACTATAATTGGCCTTTCAGACATTATAATTGGCATTTCTGGCATTATAATTGGCATTTCAGGCGCTATAATTAGTAATTCAGACATTTTAATTGGCATTTAAGGCACTATAATTGGCATTTCAGGCACTATAATTGGCATTTAGGGCACTAAAATTGGCATTTCAGACATTAAAATTGGCATTTCAGGCACTATAATTGGCATTTCAGACATTATAATTGGCATTTCTGGCATTATAATTGGCATTTCAGATATTATAATTGGCATTTCAGGCACTATTTTTGGCATTTAAGGCGCTATAATTGGCATTTAGGGCACTAAAATTGGCATTTCAGACATAATATTTGGCATTTAAGGCACTATAATTGGCATTTCTGGCACTATAATTGGCATTTCAAACATTATAATTGGCATTTCTGGCACTATAATTGGCATTTTAGACATTATAATTGGCATTTCAGGCACTATAATTGGCATTTCAGGCACTAAAATTGGCATTTCAGACATAATATTTGGCATTTAAGGCACTATAATTAGCATTTCTGGCACTATAATTGGCATTTCAGACATTATAATTGGCATTTCAGGCACTATATTTGGCATTTCAGGCGATATAATTGGCATTTAGGGCACTAAAATTGGTATTTCAGACATAATATTTTGCATTTAAGGCACTATAATTAGCATTTCTGGCACTATAATTGGCATTTCAGACATTATAATTGGCATTTCTGGCACTAAAATTGGCATTTCAGACATTATAATTGGCATTTCAGGCACTATAATTGGCCTTTCAGACATTATAATTGGCATTTCAGGCACTATAATTGGCATTTCAGACATTATAATTGGCATTTCTGGCATTATAATTGGCATTTCATATATTATAATTGGCATTTCAGGCACTATTTTTGGCATTTAAGGCGCTATAATTGGCATTTAGGGCACTATAATTGGCATTTAAGGTACTATAATAGGCATTTTAGGCACTATAATTGGCATTTCAGACACTATAAAATATTAACAAATAACTGTAATAATTTAGATATTTTTAAACTTTAACAATCAATTTCAAATATTTAGATATTTTTGACATGGATACTTATAAAATATTAACAATCAACTCTAAATATTTGGATAATTTTATAAAATAACAACAATCGATTTTACATTTCGATATTTTTGTCATAGATACTAATTAAATATTAACAATTAACTCTTATAATTGGCATTTCAGACATAATAATTGGCATTTCAGGCACTATATTTGGCATTTTAGGCGCTATAATTAGTAATTCAGACATTTTAATTGGCATTTAAGGCACTATAATTGGCATTTCAGGCACTATAATTGGCATTTAGGGCACTAAAATTGGCATTTCAGACATAATATTTGGCATTTAAGGCACTATAATTGGCATTTCTGGCACTATAATTGGCATTTCAGACATTATAATTGGCATTTCTGGCACTAAAATTGGCATTTCAGACACTATAATTGGCATTTCAGGCACTATAATTGGCCTTTCAGACATTATAATTGGCATTTCTGGCATTATAATTGGCATTTCAGGCGCTATAATTAGTAATTCAGACATTTTAATTGGCATTTAAGGCACTATAATTGGCATTTCAGGCACTATAATTGGCATTTAGGGCACTAAAATTGGCATTTCAGACATTAAAATTGGCATTTCAGGCACTATAATTGGCATTTCAGACATTATAATTGGCATTTCTGGCATTATAATTGGCATTTCAGATATTATAATTGGCATTTCAGGCACTATTTTTGGCATTTAAGGCGCTATAATTGGCATTTAGGGCACTAAAATTGGCATTTCAGACATAATATTTGGCATTTAACCCGTCAGTTCCCAAATGTGAACTACTTATGAACTTTAATTTTTTTTTACTTATTTATGCTTATTGATCTCTAAGAAGAATAAATAAACAAGTTTTAAATTTTTCTATGCATTAATTAATCCGCTGGGAAGGTGCCCCCTGTAGGGTGCATTGGGCATCCGGATAACAAAATCACTCACTTTCATAAACTAAATCAAATTATCCTGAATAATAGAATTGAATCAATTTACTTTTTTTTAAATTTATTGTTGTGAGATGTAGGGATATAAGTTAACAAAAATCAATATAAATATATGTTTGTTTATTTCACTTACATATACCTTAAAAGTAAAAAATATGAAAAATATCATGTCGTATAAAAAAAAATAAGGAACAGTCCTACTAAAAATAAAATAAATCCTTACTTATTAGCAGCGTTCAGAACTGTAAAATATTCTCTGACTTTTGAAAATTTATAATTTTTTTGGGAGCTTATTGTTGTCGCAAAGTATTTTTGGATTTCGAGAAATCTATTTCTTCTCACACTTTGGGCTACTGTTTTGTTATAGGTATCACTTTGAGTCTCCCAAAACATTCTAATATATTTAATTGTCATGTAATCCGTAAGTAACAAGATACTTACAACAATTTTCATTTCTTCTACACTTTCGTTCAGAGCATGATTGTGCCTCAGTGACCAATGCACCCTACAGGTGATGCTTACTTTTAGATTGGCTCTGAAGTTTTATTTTTGGTGGCTTACATATAATATTGCTACCATTTGTTCCAGAAAATGCCCACCTAACTATAAATGCAAAAATAATTTGAGTACTTAAGTTTTTCTCGTCATTGTGAGTGAAAATAGAAGAAAAATTGTCAACACCAACAGAAACCAGAACACTACTGAGTTTGAAAGATTATATTGTCTAGACCACACCTGATATCAGCTCCATATGTATCCTACCCTTTGACCTAGTTCCAGTAGTACACAAAAACATCGCTATTACCTCGAAAAAAAATTTTTTTTATAGCACATAACAAAAAAAGTGACTGCACCCTAGGGGGTGCATTGGGAACTGACGGGTTAAGGCACTATAATTGGCATTTCTGGCACTATAATTGGCATTTCAAACATTATAATTGGCATTTCTGGCACTATAATTGGCATTTCAGACATTATAATTGGCATTTCAGGCACTATAATTGGCATTTCAGGCACTAAAATTGGCATTTCAGACATAATATTTGGCATTTAAGGCACTATAATTAGCATTTCTGGCACTATAATTTGCATTTCAGACATTATAATTGGCATTTCAGGCACTATATTATGCATTTCAGGCGCTATAATTGGCATTTAGGGCACTAAAATTGGCATTTCAGGCATAATATTTTGCATTTAAGGCACTATAATTAGCATTTCTGGCACTATAATTGGCATTTCAGACATTATAATTGGCATTTCTGGCACTAAAATTGGCATTTCAGACATTATAATTGGCATTTCAGGCACTATAATTGGCCTTTCAGACATTATAATTGGCATTTCTGGCATTATAATTGGCATTTCAGGCGCTATAATTAGTAATTCAGACATTTTAATTGGCATTTAAGGCACTATAATTGGCATTTCAGGCACTATAATTGGCATTTAGGGCACTAAAATTGGCATTTCAGACATAATATTTGGCATTTAAGGTACTATAATAGGCATTTTAGGCACTATAATTGGCATTTCAGACACTATAAAATATTAACAAATAACTGTAATAATTTAGATATTTTTAAAACTATAACAATCAATTTCAAATATTTAGATATTTTTGACATGGATACTTATAAAATATTAACAAACAACTCTAAATATTTGGATAATTTTATAAAATAACAACAATCGATTTTACATTTCGATATTTTTGTCATAGATAATAATAAAATATTAACAATTAACTCTTATAATTGGCATTTCAGACATTATAATTGGCATTTCAGGCACTATAATTGGCATTTCAGACACTATAAAATATGAACAAATAACTGTAATAATTTAGATATTTTTAAAACTATAACAATCAATTTCAAATATTTAGATATTTTTGACATGGATACTTATAAAATATTAACAAACAACTCTAAATATTTGGATAATTTTATAAAATAACAACAATCGATATTACATTTCGATATTTTTGTCATAGATACTAATAAAATATTAACAATTAACTCTTATAATTGGCATTTCAGACATTATAATTGGCATTTCAGGCACTATATTTGGATTTCAGGTGCTATAATTAGTAATTCAGACATTTTAATTGGCATTTAAGGCACTATAATTGGCATTTCAGGCACTATAATTGGCATTTAGGGCACTAAAATTGGCATTTCAGACATTATAATTGGCATTTCTGGCACTAAAATTGGCATTTCAGACATTATAATTGGCATTTCAGGCACTATAATTGGCATTTCAGACATTATAATTGGCATTTCTGGCATTATAATTGGCATTTCAGATATTATAATTGGCATTTCAGGCACTATTTTTGGCATTTAAGGCGCTATAATTGGCATTTAGGGCACTAAAAATGGCATTTCAGACATAATATTTGGCATTTCTGGCACTAAAATTGGCATTTCAGACATTATAATTGGCATTTCAGGCACTATAATTGGCATTTCAGACATTATAATTGGCATTTCTGGCATTATAATTGGCATTTCAGATATTATAATTGGCATTTCAGGCACTATTTTTGGCATTTAAGGCGCTATAATTGGCATTTAGGGCACTAAAAATGGCATTTCAGACATAATATTTGGCATTTAAGGCACTATAATTGGCATTTCTGGAACTATAATCGGCATTTAAGCTACTAAAATAGGCATTTTAGGCACTATAATTGGCATTTCAGACACTATAAAATATTAACAAATAACTGTAATAATTTAGATATTTTTAAAACTATAACAATCAATTTCAAATATTTAGATTTTTTGACATGGATACTTATAAAATATTAACAATCAACTCTAAATATTTGGATAATTTTATAAAATAACAACAATCGATTTTACATTTCGATATTTTTGTCATAGATACTAATAAAATATTAACAATTAACTCTTATAATTGGCATTTCAGACATTATAATTGGCATTTCTGGCACTAAAATTGGCATTTCAGACATTATAATTGGTATTTCAGGCACTATAATTGGCCTTTCAGACATTATAATTGGCATTACTGGCATTATAATTGGCATTTCAGATATTATAATTGGCATTTCAGGCACTATTTTTGGCATTTAAGGCGCTATAATTGGCATTTCAGACATTATAATTGGCATTTCAGGCACTATATTTGGCATTTCAGGTATTTTTCAGGTTTTATAATTAGTAATTCAGACATTTTAATTGGCATTTCTGGCACTAAAATTGGCAATTATAATTGGCATTTCAGGCACTATAATTGGCATTTCAGACATTATAATTGGCATTTCTGGCATTATAATTGGAATTTCATATATTATAATTGGCATTTCAGGCACTATTTTTGGCATTTAAGGCGCTATAATTGGCATTTAGGGCACTATAATTGGCATTTAAGGTACTATAATAGGCATTTTAGGCACTATAATTGGCATTTCAGACACTATAAAATATTAACAAATAACTGTAATAATTTAGATATTTTTAAAACTATAACAATCAATTTCAAATATTTAGATATTTTTGACATGGATACTTATAAAATATTAACAATCAACTCTAAATATTTGGATAATTTTATAAAATAACAACAATCGATTTTACATTTCGATATTTTTGTCATAAATACTAATAAAATATTAACAATTAACTCTTATAATTGGCATTTCAGACATTATAATTGGCATTTCAGGCACTATATTTGGCATTTTAGGCGCTATAATTAGTAATTCAGACATTTTAATTGGCATTTAAGGCACTATAATTGGCATTTCAGGCACTATAATTGGCATTCAGGGCACTAAAATTGGCATTTCAGACATAATATTTGGCATTTAAGGCACTATAATTGGCATTTCTGGCACTATAATTGGCATTTCAGACATTATAATTGGCATTTCAGGCACTATATTTGCCATTTCTGGCATTATAATTGGCATTTCAGATATTATAATTGGCATTTCAGGCACTATTTTTGGCATTTAGGGCACTAAAATTGGCATTTAGGGCACTAAAATTGGCATTTCAGACATAATATTTGGCATTTAAGGCACTATAATTGGCATTTCTGGCACTATAATTGGCATTTCAGACATTATAATTGGCATTTCTGGCACTAAAATTGGCATTTCAGACACTATAATTGGCATTTCAGGCACTATAATTGGCCTTTCAGACATTATAATTGGCATTTCTGGCATTATAATTGGCATTTCAGGCGCTATAATTAGTAATTCAGACATTTTAATTGGCATTTAAGGCACTATAATTGGCATTTCAGGCACTATAATTGGCATTTAGGGCACTAAAATTGGCATTTCAGACATTAAAATTGGCATTTCAGGCACTATAATTGGCATTTCAGACATTATAATTGGCATTTCTGGCATTATAATTGGCATTTCAGATATTATAATTGGCATTTCAGGCACTATTTTTGGCATTTAAGGCGCTATAATTGGCATTTAGGGCACTAAAATTGGCATTTCAGACATAATATTTGGCATTTAAGGCACTATAATTGGCATTTCTGGCACTATAATTGGCATTTCAAACATTATAATTGGCATTTCTGGCACTATAATTGGCATTTCAGACATTATAATTGGCATTTCAGGCACTATAATTGGCATTTCAGGCACTAAAATTGGCATTTCAGACATAATATTTGGCATTTAAGGCACTATAATTAGCATTTCTGGCACTATAATTGGCATTTCAGACATTATAATTGGCATTTCAGGCACTATATTTGGCATTTCAGGCGATATAATTGGCATTTAGGGCACTAAAATTGGTATTTCAGACATAATATTTTGCATTTAAGGCACTATAATTAGCATTTCTGGCACTATAATTGGCATTTCAGACATTATAATTGGCATTTCTGGCACTAAAATTGGCATTTCAGACATTATAATTGGCATTTCAGGCACTATAATTGGCCTTTCAGACATTATAATTGGCATTTCTGGCATTAAAATTGGCATTTCAGGCGCTATAATTAGTAATTCAGACATTTTAATTGGCATTTAAGGCACTATAATTGGCATTTCAGGCACAATAATTGGCATTTAGGGCACTAAAATTGGCATTTCAGACATAATATTTGGCATTTAAGGTACTATAATAGGCATTTTAGGCACTATAATTGGCATTTCAGACACTATAAAATATTAACAAATAACTGTAATAATTTAGATATTTTTAAAACTATAACAATCAATTTCAAATATTTAGATATTTTTGACATGGATACTTATAAAATATTAACAAACAACTCTAAATATTTGGATAATTTTATAAAATAACAACAATCGATTTTACATTTCGATATTTTTGTCATAGATACTAATAAAATATTAACAATTAACTCTTATAATTGGCATTTCAGACATTATAATTGGCATTTCAGGCACTATATTTGGCATTTCAGGCGCTATAATTAGTAATTCAGACATTTTAATTGGCATTTCTGGCACTAAAATTGGCATATCAGACATTATAATTGGCATTTCAGGCACTATAATTGGCATTTCAGACATTATAATTGGCATTTCTGGCATTATAATTGGCATTTCATATATTATAATTGGCATTTCAGGCACTATTTTTGGCATTTAAGGCGCTATAATTGGCATTTAGGGCACTATAATTGGCATTTAAGGTACTATAATAGGCATTTTAGGCACTATAATTGGCATTTCAGACACTATAAAATATTAACAAATAACTGTAATAATTTAGATATTTTTAAACTTTAACAATCAATTTCAAATATTTAGATATTTTTGACATGGATACTTATAAAATATTAACAATCAACTCTAAATATTTGGATAATTTTATAAAATAACAACAATCGATTTTACATTTCGATATTTTTGTCATAGATACTAATTAAATATTAACAATTAACTCTTATAATTGGCATTTCAGACATAATAATTGGCATTTCAGGCACTATATTTGGCATTTTAGGCGCTATAATTAGTAATTCAGACATTTTAATTGGCATTTAAGGCACTATAATTGGCATTTCAGGCACTATAATTGGCATTTAGGGCACTAAAATTGGCATTTCAGACATAATATTTGGCATTTAAGGCACTATAATTGGCATTTCTGGCACTATAATTGGCATTGGATATTTTTGTCATAGATACTAATAAAATATTAACAATTAACTCTTATAATTGGCATTTCAGACATTATAATTGGCATTTCAGGCACTATATTTGCCATTTCTGGCATTATAATTGGCATTTCAGATATTATAATTGGCATTTCAGGCACTATTTTTGGCATTTAGGGCACTAAAATTGGCATTTAGGGCACTATAATTGGCATTTCAGGCACTATAATTGGCCTTTCAGACATTATAATTGGCATTTCTGGCATTATAATTGGCATTTCAGGCGCTATAATTAGTAATTCAGACATTTTAATTGGCATTTAAGGCACTATAATTGGCATTTCAGGCACTATAATTGGCATTTAGGGCACTAAAATTGGCATTTCAGACATTAAAATTGGCATTTCAGGCACTATAATTGGCATTTCAGACATTATAATTGGCATTTCTGGCATTATAATTGGCATTTCAGATATTATAATTGGCATTTCAGGCACTATTTTTGGCATTTAAGGCGCTATAATTGGCATTTAGGGCACTAAAATTGGCATTTCAGACATAATATTTGGCATTTAAGGCACTATAATTGGCATTTCTGGCACTATAATTGGCATTTCAAACATTATAATTGGCATTTCTGGCACTATAATTGGCATTTCAGACATTATAATTGGCATTTCAGGCACTATAATTGGCATTTCAGGCACTAAAATTGGCATTTCAGATATAATATTTGGCATTTAAGGCACTATAATTAGCATTTCTGGCACTATAATTGGTATTTCAGACATTATAATTGGCATTTCTGGCACTAAAATTGGCATTTCAGACACTATAATTGGCATTTCAGGCACTATAATTGGCCTTTCAGACATTATAATTGGCATTTCTGGCATTATAATTGGCATTTCAGGCGCTATAATTAGTAATTCAGACATTTTAATTGGCATTTCAGACATAATATTTGGCATTTCAGACATAATAATTGGCATTTCAGGCACTATATTTGGCATTTTAGGCGCTATAATTAGTAATTCAGACATTTTAATTGGCATTTAAGGCACTATAATTGGCATTTCAGGCACTATAATTGGCATTTAGGGCACTAAAATTGGCATTTCAGACATAATATTTGGCATTTAAGGCACTATAATTGGCATTTCTGGCACTATTATTGGCATTTCAGACATTATAATTGGCATTTCAGGCACTATATTTGGCATTTCAGGCGCTATAATTGGCATTTAGGGCACTAAAATTGGTATTTCAGACATAATATTTGGCATTTAAGGCACTATAATTGGCATTTCTGGCACTATAATTGGCATTTCAGACATTATAATTGGCATTTCTGGCACTAAAATTGGCATTTCAGACATTATAATTGGCATTTCAGGCACTATAATTGGCATTTCAGACATTATAATTGGCATTTCTGGCATTATAATTGGCATTTCAGATATTATAATTGGCATTTCAGGCACTATTTTTGGCATTTAAGGCGCTATAATTGGCATTTAGGGCACTAAAATTGGCATTTCAGGCACTAAAATAGGCATTTCAGACTTAATATTTTGCATTTTAGGCACTATAGTTGGCTTTTCAGACTTTATATTTGGCATTTCTTACATTATTATTGGCTTTTCAGACATTATATTTGGCATTTAAGCCACTATAATTGGCATTTCAGACACTATATTTGGCATTTAAGGCACTATAATTGGCATTTCAGATATAATATTTGGCATTTAAGGCACTATAATTAGCATTTCTGGCACTATAATTGGTATTTCAGACATTATAATTGGCATTTCTGGCACTAAAATTGGCATTTCAGACACTATAATTGGCATTTCAGGCACTATAATTGGCCTTTCAGACATTATAATTGGCATTTCTGGCATTATAATTGGCATTTCAGGCGCTATAATTAGTAATTCAGACATTTTAATTGGCATTTCAGACATAATATTTGGCATTTCAGACATAATAATTGGCATTTCAGGCACTATATTTGGCATTTTAGGCGCTATAATTAGTAATTCAGACATTTTAATTGGCATTTAAGGCACTATAATTGGCATTTCAGGCACTATAATTGGCATTTAGGGCACTAAAATTGGCATTTCAGACATAATATTTGGCATTTAAGGCACTATAATTGGCATTTCTGGCACTATTATTGGCATTTCAGACATTATAATTGGCATTTCAGGCACTATATTTGGCATTTCAGGCGCTATAATTGGCATTTAGGGCACTAAAATTGGTATTTCAGACATAATATTTGGCATTTAAGGCACTATAATTGGCATTTCTGGCACTATAATTGGCATTTCAGACATTATAATTGGCATTTCTGGCACTAAAATTGGCATTTCAGACATTATAATTGGCATTTCAGGCACTATAATTGGCATTTCAGACATTATAATTGGCATTTCTGGCATTATAATTGGCATTTCAGATATTATAATTGGCATTTCAGGCACTATTTTTGGCATTTAAGGCGCTATAATTGGCATTTAGGGCACTAAAATTGGCATTTCAGGCACTAAAATAGGCATTTCAGACTTAATATTTTGCATTTTAGGCACTATAGTTGGCTTTTCAGACTTTATATTTGGCATTTCTTACATTATTATTGGCTTTTCAGACATTATATTTGGCATTTAAGCCACTATAATTGGCATTTCAGACACTATATTTGGCATTTAAGGCACTATAATTGGCATTTAAATTACTGAAATAGGCAATTTAGGCACTATAATTGGCATTTAGGGCACTAAAATTGGTATTTTAGACATAATATTTGGCATTTAAGGCACTATAATTGGCATTTCTGACACTATAATTGGCATTTCAGACATTATATTTGGCATTTCTGGCACTAAAATTGGCATTTCAGACATTATAATTGGCATTTCATATATTATAATTGGCATTTCCGGCACTATTTTTGGCATTTAAGGCGCTATAATTGGCATTTAGGGCACTAAAATTGGCATTTCAGACATTATATTTGGCATTTAAGGCACTAAAATTTGCATTTCTGGCACTATAATTGGCATTTCAGACATTATAATTGGCATTTCTGGAACTATAATTGGTATTTCAGACATTATAATTGGCATTTCAGGCACTATAATTGGCATTTCAGGCACTAAAATTGGCATTTCAGACATTATATTTGGCATTTAAGCCACTATAATTGGCATTTCGTACACTATAATTGGCATTTAAGGCACTATAATTGGCATTTAAGGTAATATAATAGGCATTTTAGGCACTATAATTGGCATTTCAGACAAGATAAAATATTAACAAATAACTGTAATAATTTAGATATTTTTAAAACTATAACAATCAATTTCAAATATTTAGATATTTTTGACATGGATACTTATAAAATATTAACAATCAACTCTAAATATATGGATAATTTTATAAAATAACAACAATCGATTTTACATTTCGATATTTTTGTCATATATACTAATAAAATATTAACAATTAACTCTTATAATTGGCATTTCAGACATTATAATTGGCATTTCAGGCACTATATATGGCATTTCAGGCGCTATAATTAGTAATTCAGGCATTTTAATTGGCATTTAAGGCACTATAATTGGCATTTCAGGCATAATATTTGGCATTTAAGGCACTATAATTAGCATTTCTGGCACTATAATTGGCATTTCAGACATTATAATTGGCATTTCTGGCACTAAAATTAGCATTTCAGACATTATAATTGGCATTTCAGGCACTATAATTGGCCTTTCAGACATTATAATTGGCATTTCTGGCATTATAATTGGCATTTCAGATATTATAATTGGCATTTCAGGCACTATTTTTGGCATTTAAGGCGCTATAATTGGCATTTAGGGCACTAAAATTTGCATTTCAGACATTTTAATTGTCATTTCAGGCATTATAATTGGCATTTCAGACATTATATTTGGCATTTCTGGCATTATAATTGGCATTTCATATATTATAATTGGCATTTCAGTCACTATTTTTGGCATTTAAGGCGCTATAATTGGCATTTAGGGCACTATAATTGGCATTTAAGGTACTATAATAGGCATTTTAGGCACTATAATTGGCATTTCAGACACTATAAAATATTAACAAATATCTGTAATAATTTAGATATTTTTAAAACTATAACAATCAATTTCAAATATTTACATATTTTTGACATGGATACTTATAAAATATTAACAATCAACTCTAAATATTTGGATAATTTTATAAAATAACAACAATCGATTTTACATTTCGATATTTTTGTCATAGATACTAATAAAATATTAACAATTAACTCTTATAATTGGCATTTCAGACATTATAATTGGCATTTTAGGCACTATATTTGGCATTTGAGGCGCTATAATTAGTAATTCAGACATTTTAATTGGCATTTAAGGCACTATAATTGGCATTTCAGGCACTATAATTGGCATTTAGGGCACTAAAATTGGCATTTCAGACATAATATTTGGCATTTAAGGCACTATAATTGGCATTTCTTGCACTATAATTGGCATTTCAGACATGAAAATTGGCATTTCAGGCACTATATTTGGCATTTCAGGCGCTATAATTGGCATTTAGGGCACTAAAATTGGTATTTCAGACATAAAATTTTTCATTTAAGGCACTATAATTGGCATTTCTGGCACTATAATTGGCATTTCAGACATTATAATTGGCATTTCTGGCACTAAAATTGGCATTTCAGACATTAAAATTGGCATTTCAGGCACTATAATTGGCATTTCAGACATTATAATTGGCATTTCTGGCATTATAATTGGCATTTCAGATATTATAATTGGCATTTCAGGCACTATTTTTGGCATTTAAGGCGCTATAATTGGCATTTAGGGCACTAAAAATGGCATTTCAGACATAATATTTGGCATTTAAGGCACTATAATTGGCATTTCTGGCACTATAATTGGCATTTCAAACATTATAATTGGCATTTCTGGCACTATAATTGGCATTTCAGACATTATAATTGGCATTTCAGGCACTATAATTGGCATTTCAGGCACTAAAATTGGCATTTCAGACATAATATTTGGCATTTAAGGCACTATAATTAGCATTTCTGGCACTATAATTGGCATTTCAGACATTATAATTGGCATTTCAGGCACTATATTTGGCATTTCAGGCGATATAATTGGCATTTAGGGCACTAATATTGGTATTTCAGACATAATATTTGGCATTTAAGGCACTATAATTAGCATTTCTGGCACTATAATTGGCATTTCAGACATTATAATTGGCATTTCTGGCACTAAAATTGGCATTTTAGGCGCTATAATTGGCATTTCAGGCACTATAATTGGCCTTTCAGACATTATAATTGGCATTTCTGGCATTATAATTGGCATTTCAGGCGCTATAATTAGTAATTCAGACATTTTAATTGGCATTTAAGGCACTATAATTGGCATTTCAGGCACTATAATTGGCATTTAGGGCACTAAAATTGGCATTTCAGACATAATATTTGGCATTTAAGGTACTATAATAGGCATTTTAGGCACTATAATTGGCATTTCAGACACTATAAAATATTAACAAATAACTGTAATAATTTAGATATTTTTAAAACTATAACAATCAATTTCAAATATTTAGATATTTTTGACATGGATACTTATAAAATATTAACAATCAACTCTAAATATTTGGATAATTTTATAAAATAACAACAATCGATTTTACATTTCGATATTTTTGTCATAGATACTAATAAAATATTAACAATTAACTCTTATAATTGGCATTTCAGACATTATAATTGGCATTTCAGGCACTATATTTGGCATTTCAGGCGCTATAATTAGTAATTCAGACATTTTAATTGGCATTTCTGGCACTAAAATTGGCATTTCAGACATTATAATTGGCATTTCAGGCACTATAATTGGCATTTCAGACATTATAATTGGCATTTCTGGCATTATAATTGGCATTTCATATATTATAATTGGCATTTCAGGCACTATTTTTGGCATTTAAGGCGCTATAATTGGCATTTAGGGCACTAAAATTGGCATTTCAGACATAATATTTGGCATTTAAGGCACTATAATTGGCATTTCTGGCACATTAATTGGCGTTTCAGACATTATAATTGGCATTTCAGGCACTATAATTGGCATTTCAGACATTATAATTGGCATTTCTGGCATTATAATTGGCATTTCATATATTATAATTGGCATTTCAGGCACTATTTTTGGCATTTAAGGCGCTATAATTGGCATTTAGGGCACTATAATTGGCATTTAAGGTACTATAATAGGCATTTTAGGCACTATAATTGGCATTTCAGACACTATAAAATATTAACAAATAACTGTAATAATTTAGATATTTTTAAAACTATAACAATCAATTTCAAATATTTAGATATTTTTGACATGGATACTTATAAAATATTAACAATCAACTCTAAATATTTGGATAATTTTATAAAATAACAACAATCGATTTTACATTTCGATATTTTTGTCATAGATACTAATAAAATATTAACAATTAACTCTTATAATTGGCATTTCAGACATTATAATTGGCATTTCAGGCACTATATTTGGCATTTCAGGTGCTATAATTAGTAATTCAGACATTTTAATTGGCATTTAAGGCACTATAATTGGCATTTCAGGCACTATAATTGGCATTTAGGGCACTAAAATTGGCATTTCAGACATAATATTTGGCATTTAAGGCACTATAATTGGCATTTCTGGCACTATAATTGGCATTTCAGACATTATAATTGGCATTTCAGGCACTATGTTTGGCATTTCTGGCATTATAATTGGCATTTCAGATATTATAATTGGCATTTCAGGCACTATTTTTGGCATTTAAGGCGCTATAATTGGCATTTAGGGCACTAAAATTGGCATTTCAGACATAATATTTGGCATTTAAGGCACTATAATTGGCATTTCTCGCCCATTAATTGGCATTTCTGGCACTATAATTGGCATTTCAGACATTATAATTGGCATTTCAGGCACTAAAATTGGCATTTCAGACATAATATTTGGCATTTAAGGCACTATAATTAGCATTTCTGGCACTATAATTGGCATTTCAGACATTATAATTGGCATTTCAGGCACTATATTTGGCATTTCAGGCGATATAATTGGCATTTAGGGCACTAAAATTGGTATTTCAGACATAATATTTGGCATTTAAGGCACTATAATTAGCATTTCTGGCACTATAATTGGCATTTCAGACATTATAATTGGCATTTCTGGCACTAAAATTGGCATTTCAGACATTATAATTGGCATTTCAGGCACTATAATTGGCCTTTCAGACATTATAATTGGCATTTCTGGCATTATAATTGGCATTTCAGGCGCTATAATTAGTAATTCAGACATTTTAATTGGCATTTAAGGCACTATAATTGGCATTTCAGGCACTATAATTGGCATTTAGGGCACTAAAATTGGCATTTCAGACATAATATTTGGCATTTAAGGTACTATAATAGGCATTTTAGGCACTATAATTGGCATTTCAGACACTATAAAATATTAACAAATAACTGTAATAATTTAGATATTTTTAAAACTATAACAATCAATTTCAAATATTTAGATATTTTTGATATGGATACTTATAAAATATTAACAATCAACTCTAAATATTTGGATAATTTTATAAAATAACAACAATCGATTTTACATTTCGATATTTTTGTCATAGATACTAATAAAATATTAACAATTAACTCTTATAATTGGCATTTCAGACATTATAATTGGCATTTCAGGCACTATATTTGGCATTTCAGGCGCTATAATTAGTAATTCAGACATTTTAATTGGCATTTCTGGCACTAAAATTGGCATTTCAGACATTATAATTGGCATTTCAGGCACTATAATTGGCATTTCAGACATTATAATTGGCATTTCTGGCATTATAATTGGCATTTCATATATTATAATTGGCATTTCAGGCACTATTTTTGGCATTTAAGGCGCTATAATTGGCATTTAGGGCACTATAATTGGCATTTAAGGTACTATAATAGGCATTTTAGGCACTATAATTGGCATTTCAGACACTATAAAATATTAACAAATAACTGTAATAATTTAGATATTTTTAAAACTATAACAATCAATTTCAAATATTTAGATATTTTTGACATGGATACTTATAAAATATTAACAATCAACTCTAAATATTTGGATAATTTTATAAAATAACAACAATCGATTTTACATTTCGATATTTTTGTCATAGATACTAATAAAATATTAACAATTAACTCTTATAATTGGCATTTCAGACATTATAATTGGCATTTCAGGCACTATATTTGGCATTTCAGGTGCTATAATTAGTAATTCAGACATTTTAGTTGGCATTTAAGGCACTATAATTGGCATTTCAGACATTATAATTGGCATTTCAGGCACTATGTTTGGCATTTCTGGCATTATAATTGGCATTTCAGATATTATAATTGGCATTTCAGGCACTATTTTTGGCATTTAAGGCGCTATAATTGGCATTTAGGGCACTAAAATTGGCATTTCAGACATAATATTTGGCATTTAAGGCACTATAATTGGCATTTCTGGCACATTAATTGGCATTTCTGGCACTATAATTGGCATTTCAGACATTATAATTGGCATTTCAGGCACTATAATTGGCATTTCAGGCACTAAAATTGGCATTTCAGACATAATATTTGGCATTTAAGGCACTATAATTAGCATTTCTGGCACTATAATTGGCATTTCAGACATTATAATTGGCATTTCAGGCACTATATTTGGCATTTCAGGCGATATAATTGGCATTTAGGGCACTAAAATTGGTATTTCAGACATAATATTTGGCATTTAAGGCACTATAATTAGCATTTCTGGCACTATAATTGGCATTTCAGACATTATAATTGGCATTTCTGGCACTAAAATTGGCATTTCAGACATTATAATTGGCATTTCAGGCACTATAATTGGCCTTTCAGACATTATAATTGGCATTTCTGGCATTATAATTGGCATTTCAGGCGCTATAATTAGTAATTCAGACATTTTAATTGGCATTTAAGGCACTATAATTGGCATTTCAGGCACTATAATTGGCATTTAGGGCACTAAAATTGGCATTTCAGACATAATATTTGGCATTTAAGGTACTATAATAGGCATTTTAGGCACTATAATTGGCATTTCAGACACTATAAAATATTAACAAATAACTGTAATAATTTAGATATTTTTAAAACTATAACAATCAATTTCAAATATTTAGATATTTTTGATATGGATACTTATAAAATATTAACAATCAACTCTAAATATTTGGATAATTTTATAAAATAACAACAATCGATTTTACATTTCGATATTTTTGTCATAGATACTAATAAAATATTAACAATTAACTCTTATAATTGGCATTTCAGACATTATAATTGGCATTTTAGGCACTATATTTGGCATTTGAGGCGCTATAATTAGTAATTCAGACATTTTAATTGGCATTTAAGGCACTATAATTGGCATTTCAGGCACTATAATTGGCATTTAGGGCACTAAAATTGGCATTTCAGACATAATATTTGGCATTTAAGGCACTATAATTGGCATTTCAGACATTATAATTGGCATTTCTGGCATTATAATTGGCATTTCAGATATTATAATTGGCATTTCAGGCACTATTTTTGGCATTTAAGGCGCTATAATTGGCATTTAGGGCACTAAAATTGGCATTTCAGACATAATATTTTTCATTTAAGGCACTATAATTGGCATTTCTGGCACTATAATTGGCATTTCAGACATTATAATTGGCATTTCTGGCACTAAAATTGGCATTTCAGACATTATAATTGGCATTTCAGGCACTATAATTGGCCTTTCAGACATTATAATTGGCATTTCTGGCATTATAATTGGCATTTCAGGCGCTATAATTAGTAATTCAGACATTTTAATTGGCATTTAAGGCACTATAATTGGCATTTCAGGCACTATAATTGGCATTTAGGGCACTAAAATTGGCATTTCAGACATAATATTTGGCATTTAAGGTACTATAATAGGCATTTTAGGCACTATAATTGGCATTTCAGACACTATAAAATATTAACAAATAACTGTAATAATTTAGATATTTTTAAAACTATAACAATCAATTTCAAATATTTAGATATTTTTGATATGGATACTTATAAAATATTAACAATCAACTCTAAATATTTGGATAATTTTATAAAATAACAACAATCGATTTTACATTTCGATATTTTTGTCATAGATACTAATAAAATATTAACAATTAACTCTTATAATTGGCATTTCAGACATTATAATTGGCATTTCAGGCACTATATTTGGCATTTCAGGCGCTATAATTAGTAATTCAGACATTTTAATTGGCATTTCTGGCACTAAAATTGGCATTTCAGACATTATAATTGGCATTTCAGGCACTATAATTGGCATTTCAGACATTATAATTGGCATTTCTGGCATTATAATTGGCATTTCATATATTATAATTGGCATTTCAGGCACTATTTTTGGCATTTAAGGCGCTATAATTGGCATTTAGGGCACTATAATTGGCATTTAAGGTACTATAATAGGCATTTTAGGCACTATAATTGGCATTTCAGACACTATAAAATATTAACAAATAACTGTAATAATTTAGATATTTTTAAAACTATAACAATCAATTTCAAATATTTAGATATTTTTGACATGGATACTTATAAAATATTAACAATCAACTCTAAATATTTGGATAATTTTATAAAATAACAACAATCGATTTTACATTTCGATATTTTTGTCATAGATACTAATAAAATATTAACAATTAACTCTTATAATTGGCATTTCAGACATTATAATTGGCATTTCAGGCACTATATTTGGCATTTCAGGTGCTATAATTAGTAATTCAGACATTTTAGTTGGCATTTAAGGCACTATAATTGGCATTTCAGACATTATAATTGGCATTTCAGGCACTATGTTTGGCATTTCTGGCATTATAATTGGCATTTCAGATATTATAATTGGCATTTCAGGCACTATTTTTGGCATTTAAGGCGCTATAATTGGCATTTAGGGCACTAAAATTGGCATTTCAGACATAATATTTGGCATTTAAGGCACTATAATTGGCATTTCTGGCACATTAATTGGCATTTCTGGCACTATAATTGGCATTTCAGACATTATAATTGGCATTTCAGGCACTATAATTGGCATTTCAGGCACTAAAATTGGCATTTCAGACATAATATTTGGCATTTAAGGCACTATAATTAGCATTTCTGGCACTATAATTGGCATTTCAGACATTATAATTGGCATTTCAGGCACTATATTTGGCATTTCAGGCGATATAATTGGCATTTAGGGCACTAAAATTGGTATTTCAGACATAATATTTGGCATTTAAGGCACTATAATTAGCATTTCTGGCACTATAATTGGCATTTCAGACATTATAATTGGCATTTCTGGCACTAAAATTGGCATTTCAGACATTATAATTGGCATTTCAGGCACTATAATTGGCCTTTCAGACATTATAATTGGCATTTCTGGCATTATAATTGGCATTTCAGGCGCTATAATTAGTAATTCAGACATTTTAATTGGCATTTAAGGCACTATAATTGGCATTTCAGGCACTATAATTGGCATTTAGGGCACTAAAATTGGCATTTCAGACATAATATTTGGCATTTAAGGTACTATAATAGGCATTTTAGGCACTATAATTGGCATTTCAGACACTATAAAATATTAACAAATAACTGTAATAATTTAGATATTTTTAAAACTATAACAATCAATTTCAAATATTTAGATATTTTTGATATGGATACTTATAAAATATTAACAATCAACTCTAAATATTTGGATAATTTTATAAAATAACAACAATCGATTTTACATTTCGATATTTTTGTCATAGATACTAATAAAATATTAACAATTAACTCTTATAATTGGCATTTCAGACATTATAATTGGCATTTCAGGCACTATATTTGGCATTTCAGGCGCTATAATTAGTAATTCAGACATTTTAATTGGCATTTCTGGCACTAAAATTGGCATTTCAGACATTATAATTGGCATTTCAGGCACTATAATTGGCATTTCAGACATTATAATTGGCATTTCTGGCATTATAATTGGCATTTCATATATTATAATTGGCATTTCAGGCACTATTTTTGGCATTTAAGGCGCTATAATTGGCATTTAGGGCACTATAATTGGCATTTAAGGTACTATAATAGGCATTTTAGGCACTATAATTGGCATTTCAGACACTATAAAATATTAACAAATAACTGTAATAATTTAGATATTTTTAAAACTATAACAATCAATTTCAAATATTTAGATATTTTTGACATGGATACTTATAAAATATTAACAATCAACTCTAAATATTTGGATAATTTTATAAAATAACAACAATCGATTTTACATTTCGATATTTTTGTCATAGATACTAATAAAATATTAACAATTAACTCTTATAATTGGCATTTCAGACATTATAATTGGCATTTCAGGCACTATATTTGGCATTTCAGGTGCTATAATTAGTAATTCAGACATTTTAGTTGGCATTTAAGGCACTATAATTGGCATTTCAGGCACTATAAATGGCATTTAGGGCACTAAAATTGGCATTTCAGACATAATATTTGGCATTTAAGGCACTATAATTGGCATTTCTGGCACTATAATTGGCATTTCAGACATTATAATTGGCATTTCAGGCACTATTTTTGGCATTTAAGGCGCTATAATTGGCATTTAGGGCACTAAAATTGGCATTTCAGACATAATATTTGGCATTTAAGGCACTATAATTGGCATTTCTGGCACTATAATTGGCATTTTAAACATTATAATTGGCATTTCTGGCACTATAATTGGAATTTCAGACATTATAATTGGCATTTCAGGCACTATAATTGGAATTTCAGGCACTAAAATTGGCATTTCAGACTTAATATTTTGCATTTTAGGCACTATAGTTGCTTTTCAGACTTTATATTTGGCATTTCATACATTATTATTGGCTTTTCAGACATAATATTTGGCATTTAAGCCACTATAATTGGCATTTCAGACACTATATTTGGCATTTAAGGCACTATAATTGGCATTTAAATTACTGAAATAGGCATTTAAGCCACTATAATTGGCATTTAAGGCACTATAATTGGCATTTAAATTACTGAAATAGGCATTTCAGGCGATATAATTGGCATTTAGGGCACTAAAATTGGTATTTCAGACATAATATTTGGCATTTAAGGCACTATAATTAGCATTTCTGGCACTATAATTGGCATTTCAGACATTATAATTGGCATTTCTGGCACTAAAATTGGCATTTCAGACATTATAATTGGCATTTCAGGCACTATAATTGGCCTTTCAGACATTATAATTGGCATTTCTGGCATTATAATTGGCATTTCAGGCGCTATAATTAGTAATTCAGACATTTTAATTGGCATTTAAGGCACTATAATTGGCATTTCAGGCACTATAATTGGCATTTAGGGCACTAAAATTGGCATTTCAGACATAATATTTGGCATTTAAGGTACTATAATAGGCATTTTAGGCACTATAATTGGCATTTCAGACACTATAAAATATTAACAAATAACTGTAATAATTTAGATATTTTTAAAACTATAACAATCAATTTCAAATATTTAGATATTTTTGATATGGATACTTATAAAATATTAACAATCAACTCTAAATATTTGGATAATTTTATAAAATAACAACAATCGATTTTACATTTCGATATTTTTGTCATAGATACTAATAAAATATTAACAATTAACTCTTATAATTGGCATTTCAGACATTATAATTGGCATTTCAGGCACTATATTTGGCATTTCAGGCGCTATAATTAGTAATTCAGACATTTTAATTGGCATTTCTGGCACTAAAATTGGCATTTCAGACATTATAATTGGCATTTCAGGCACTATAATTGGCATTTCAGACATTATAATTGGCATTTCTGGCATTATAATTGGCATTTCATATATTATAATTGGCATTTCAGGCACTATTTTTGGCATTTAAGGCGCTATAATTGGCATTTAGGGCACTATAATTGGCATTTAAGGTACTATAATAGGCATTTTAGGCACTATAATTGGCATTTCAGACACTATAAAATATTAACAAATAACTGTAATAATTTAGATATTTTTAAAACTATAACAATCAATTTCAAATATTTAGATATTTTTGACATGGATACTTATAAAATATTAACAATCAACTCTAAATATTTGGATAATTTTATAAAATAACAACAATCGATTTTACATTTCGATATTTTTGTCATAGATACTAATAAAATATTAACAATTAACTCTTATAATTGGCATTTCAGACATTATAATTGGCATTTCAGGCACTATATTTGGCATTTCAGGTGCTATAATTAGTAATTCAGACATTTTAGTTGGCATTTAAGGCACTATAATTGGCATTTCAGACATTATAATTGGCATTTCAGGCACTATGTTTGGCATTTCTGGCATTATAATTGGCATTTCAGATATTATAATTGGCATTTCAGGCACTATTTTTGGCATTTAAGGCGCTATAATTGGCATTTAGGGCACTAAAATTGGCATTTCAGACATAATATTTGGCATTTAAGGCACTATAATTGGCATTTCTGGCACATTAATTGGCATTTCTGGCACTATAATTGGCATTTCAGACATTATAATTGGCATTTCAGGCACTATAATTGGCATTTCAGGCACTAAAATTGGCATTTCAGACATAATATTTGGCATTTAAGGCACTATAATTAGCATTTCTGGCACTATAATTGGCATTTCAGACATTATAATTGGCATTTCAGGCACTATATTTGGCATTTCAGGCGATATAATTGGCATTTAGGGCACTAAAATTGGTATTTCAGACATAATATTTGGCATTTAAGGCACTATAATTAGCATTTCTGGCACTATAATTGGCATTTCAGACATTATAATTGGCATTTCTGGCACTAAAATTGGCATTTCAGACATTATAATTGGCATTTCAGGCACTATAATTGGCCTTTCAGACATTATAATTGGCATTTCTGGCATTATAATTGGCATTTCAGGCGCTATAATTAGTAATTCAGACATTTTAATTGGCATTTAAGGCACTATAATTGGCATTTCAGGCACTATAATTGGCATTTAGGGCACTAAAATTGGCATTTCAGACATAATATTTGGCATTTAAGGTACTATAATAGGCATTTTAGGCACTATAATTGGCATTTCAGACACTATAAAATATTAACAAATAACTGTAATAATTTAGATATTTTTAAAACTATAACAATCAATTTCAAATATTTAGATATTTTTGATATGGATACTTATAAAATATTAACAATCAACTCTAAATATTTGGATAATTTTATAAAATAACAACAATCGATTTTACATTTCGATATTTTTGTCATAGATACTAATAAAATATTAACAATTAACTCTTATAATTGGCATTTCAGACATTATAATTGGCATTTCAGGCACTATATTTGGCATTTCAGGCGCTATAATTAGTAATTCAGACATTTTAATTGGCATTTCTGGCACTAAAATTGGCATTTCAGACATTATAATTGGCATTTCAGGCACTATAATTGGCATTTCAGACATTATAATTGGCATTTCTGGCATTATAATTGGCATTTCATATATTATAATTGGCATTTCAGGCACTATTTTTGGCATTTAAGGCGCTATAATTGGCATTTAGGGCACTATAATTGGCATTTAAGGTACTATAATAGGCATTTTAGGCACTATAATTGGCATTTCAGACACTATAAAATATTAACAAATAACTGTAATAATTTAGATATTTTTAAAACTATAACAATCAATTTCAAATATTTAGATATTTTTGACATGGATACTTATAAAATATTAACAATCAACTCTAAATATTTGGATAATTTTATAAAATAACAACAATCGATTTTACATTTCGATATTTTTGTCATAGATACTAATAAAATATTAACAATTAACTCTTATAATTGGCATTTCAGACATTATAATTGGCATTTCAGGCACTATATTTGGCATTTCAGGTGCTATAATTAGTAATTCAGACATTTTAGTTGGCATTTAAGGCACTATAATTGGCATTTCAGGCACTATAAATGGCATTTAGGGCACTAAAATTGGCATTTCAGACATAATAATTGGCATTTAAGGCACTATAATTGGCATTTCTGGCACTATAATTGGCATTTCAGACATTATAATTGGCATTTCAGGCACTATTTTTGGCATTTAAGGCGCTATAATTGGCATTTAGGGCACTAAAATTGGCATTTCAGACATAATATTTGGCATTTAAGGCACTATAATTGGCATTTCTGGCACTATAATTGGCATTTTAAACATTATAATTGGCATTTCTGGCACTATAATTGGAATTTCAGACATTATAATTGGCATTTCAGGCACTATAATTGGAATTTCAGGCACTAAAATTGGCATTTCAGACTTAATATTTTGCATTTTAGGCACTATAGTTGCTTTTCAGACTTTATATTTGGCATTTCATACATTATTATTGGCTTTTCAGACATAATATTTGGCATTTAAGCCACTATAATTGGCATTTCAGACACTATATTTGGCATTTAAGGCACTATAATTGGCATTTAAATTACTGAAATAGGCATTTAAGCCACTATAATTGGCATTTAAGGCACTATAATTGGCATTTAAATTACTGAAATAGGCATTTTAGGCACTATAATTGGCATTTAGGGCACTAAAATTGGTATTTTAGACATAATATTTGGCATTTAAGGCACTATAATTGGCATTTCTGACACTATAATTGGCATTTCAGAAAT
Organism: Troilus luridus; assembly: GCA_964056705.1. Taxonomy (NCBI): domain Eukaryota; kingdom Metazoa; phylum Arthropoda; class Insecta; order Hemiptera; family Pentatomidae; genus Troilus; species Troilus luridus. Next base: position 1,329,321 of record CAXKTH010000163.1, on the reverse strand, counting down.
TATAATTTGCATTTCTGGCACTAAAATTGGCATTTCAGACATTATAATTGGCATTTCAGGCACTATAATTGGCATTTCAGACATTATAATTGGCATTTCTGGCATTATAATTTGCATTTCATATATTATAATTGGCATTTCAGGCACTATTTTTGGCATTTAAGGCGCTATAATTGGCATTTAGGGCACTATAATCGGCATTTAAGGTACTAAAATAGGCATTTTAGGCACTATAATTGGCATTTCAGACACTATAAAATATTAACAAATAACTGTAATAATTTAGATATTTTTAAAACTATAACAATCAATTTCAAATATTTAGATATTTTTGACATGGATACTTATAAAATATTAACAATCAACTCTAAATATTTGGATAATTTTATAAAATAACAACAATCGATTTTACATTTCGATATTTTTGTCATAGATACTAATAAAATATTAACAATTAACTCTTATAATTGGCATTTCAGACATTATAATTGGCATTTCAGGCACTATATTTGGCATTTTAGGCGCTATAATTAGTAATTCAGACATTTTAATTGGCATTTAAGCCACTATAATTGGCATTTCAGACACTATATTTGGCATTTAAGGCACTATAATTGGCATTTTAATTACTGAAATAGGCATTTAAGCCACTATAATTGGCATTTCAGACACTATATTTGGCATTTAAGGCACTATAATTGGCATTTAAATTTCTGAAATAGGCATTTTAGGCACTATAATTGGCATTTAGGGCACTAAAATTGGTATTTTAGACATAATATTTGGCATTTAAGGCACTATAATTGGCATTTCTGACACTATAATTGGTATTTCAGACATTATAATTGGCATTTCTGGCACTAAAATTGGCATTTCAGACATTATAATTGGCATTTCAGGCACTATAATTGGCATTTCAGACATTATAATTGGCATTTCTGGCATTATAATTGGCATTTCATATATTATAATTGGCATTTCAGGCACTATTTTTGGCATTTAAGGCGCTATAATTGGCAATTAGGGCACTATAATTGGCATTTAAGGTACTAAAATAGGCATTTTAGGCACTATAATTGCCATTTCAGACACTATAAAATATTAACAAATAACTGTAATAATTTAGATATTTTTGACATGGATACTTATAAAATATTAACAATCAACTCTAAATATTTGGATAATTTTATAAAATAACAACAATCGATTTTACATTTCGATATTTTTGTCATAGATACTAATAAAATATTAACAATTAACTCTTATAATTGGCATTTCAGACATTATAATTGGCATTTCAGGCACTATATTTGGCATTTTAGGCGCTATAATTAGTAATTCAGACATTTTAATTGGCATTTAAGGCACTATAATTGGCATTTCAGGCACTATAATTGGCATTTAGGGCACTAAAATTGGCATTTCAGACATAATATTTGGCATTTAAGGCACTATAATTGGCATTTCAGACATTATAATTGGCATTTCTGGCATTATAATTGGCATTTCAGATATTATAATTGGCATTTCAGGCACTATTTTTGGCATTTAAGGCGCTATAATTGGCATTTAGGGCACTAAAATTGGCATTTCAGACATAATATTTGGCATTTAAGGCACTATAATTGGCATTTCTGGCACTATAATCGGCATTTAAGGTACTAAAATAGGCATTTTAGGCACTATAATTGGCATTTCAGACACTATAAAATATTAACAAATAACTGTAATAATTTAGATATTTTTAAAACTATAACAATAAATTTCAAATATTTAGATATTTTTGACATGGATACTTATAAAATATTAACAATCAACTCTAAATATTTGGATAATTTTATAAAATAACAACAATCGATTTTACATTTTGATTTTTTTGTCATAGATACTAATAAAATATTACAAATTAACTCTTATAATTGGCATTTCAGACATTATAATTGGCATTTCAGGCACTATATTTGGCATTTTAGGCGCTATAATTAGTAATTCAGACATTTTAATTGGCATTTAAGGCACTATAATTGGCATTTCAGGCACTATAATTGGCATTAAGGGCACTAAAATTGGCATTTCAGACATAATATTTGGCATTTAAGGCACTATAATTGGCATTTCTGGCACTATAATTGGCATTTCAGACATTATAATTAGCATTTCAGGCACTATATTTGGCATTTCAGGCGCTATAATTGGCATTTAGGGCACTAAAATTGGTATTTCAGACATAATATTTGGCATTTAAGGCACTATAATTGGCATTTCTGGCACTATAATTGGCATTTCAGACATTATAATTGGCATTTCTGGCACTAAAATTGGCATTTCAGACATTATAATTGGCATTTCAGGCACTATAATTGGCATTTCAGACATTATAATTGGCATTTCTGGCATTATAATTGGCATTTCAGATATTATAATTGGCATTTCAGGCACTATTTTTGGCATTTAAGGCGCTATAATTGGCATTTAGGGCACTAAAATTGGCATTTCAGACATAATACTTGGCATTTAAGGCACTATAATTGGCATTTCTGGCACTATAATCGGCATTTAAGGTACTAAAATAGGCATTTTAGGCACTATAATTGGCATTTCAGACACTATAAAATATTAACAAATAACTGTAATAATTTAGATATTTTTAAAACTATAACAATCAATTTCAAATATTTAGATATTTTTGACATGGATACTTATAAAATATTAACAATCAACTCTAAATATTTGGATAATTTTATAAAATAACAACAATCGATTTTACATTTCGATATTTTTGTCATAGATACTAATAAAATATTAACAATTAACTCTTATAATTGGCATTCCAGACATTATAATTGGCATTTCTGGCACTAAAATTGGCATTTAGGGCACTAAAATTGGTATTTTAGACATAATATTTGGCATTTAAGGCACTATAATTGGCATTTCTGACACTATAATTGGCATTTCAGACATTATAATTGGCATTTCTGGCACTAAAATTGGCATTTCAGATATTATAATTGGCATTTCAGGCACTATAATTGGCATTTCAGACATTATAATTGGCATTTCTGGCATTATAATTGGCATTTCATATATTATAATTGGCATTTCAGGCACTATTTTTGGCATTTAAGGCGCTATAATTGGCATTTAGGGCACTATAATCGGCATTTAAGGTACTAAAATAGGCATTTTAGGCACTATAATTAGCATTTCAGACACTATAAAATATTAACAAATAACTGTAATAATTTAGATATTTTTAAAACTATAACAATCAATTTCAAATATTTAGATATTTTTGACATGGATACTTATAAAATATTAACAATCAACTCTAAATATTTGGATAATTTTATAAAATAACAACAATCTATTTTACATTTCGATATTTTTGTCATAGATACTAATAAAATATTAACAATTAACTCTTATAATTGGCATTTCAGACATTATAATTGGCATTTCAGGCACTATTTTTGGCATTTCAGGTGCTATAATTAGTAATTCAGACATTTTAATTGGCATTTAAGGCACTATAATTGGCATTTCAGGCACTATAATTGGCATTTAGGGCACTAAAATTGGCATTTCAGACATAATATTTGGCATTTAAGGCACTATAATTGGCATTTCTGGCACTATAATTGGCATTTCAGACATTATAATTGGCATTTCAGCCACTATTTTTGGCATTTAAGGCGCTATAATTGGCATTTAGGGCACTAAAATTGGCATTTCAGACATAATATTTGGCATTTAAGGCACTATAATTGGCATTTCTGGCACTATAATTGGCATTTCAAACATTATAATTGGCATTTCTGGCACTATAATTGGAATTTCAGACATTATAATTGGCATTTCAGGCACTATAATTGGAATTTCAGGCACTAAAATTGGCATTTCAGACTTAATATTTTGCATTTTAGGCACTATATTTGCTTTTCAGACTTTATATTTGGCATTTCATACATTATTATTGGCTTTTCAGACATTATATTTGGCATTTAAGCCACTATAATTGGCATTTCAGAGACTATATTTGGCATTTAAGGCACTATAATTGGCATATAATTACTGAAATAGGCATTTAAGCCACTATAATTGGCATTTAAGGCACTATAATTGGCATTTAAATTACTGAAATAGGCATTTTAGGCACTATAATTGGCATTTAGGGCACTAAAATTGGTATTTTAGACATAATATTTGGCATTTAAGGCACTATAATTGGCATTTCTGACACTATAATTGGCATTTCAGACATTATAATTGGCATTTCTGGCACTAAAATTGGCATTTCAGACATTATAATTGGCATTTCAGGCACTATAATTGGCATTTCAGACATTATAATTGGCATTTCAGGCACTATATTTGGCATTTCTGGCATTATAATTGGCATTTCAGATATTATAATTGGCATTTCAGGCACTATTTTTGGCATTTAAGGCGCTATAATTGGCATTTAGGGCACTAAAATTGGCATTTCAGACATAATATTTGGCATTTAAGGCACTATAATTGGCATTTCTGGCACTATAATTGGCATTTCAGACATTATAATTGGCATTTCTGGCACTAAAATTGGCATTTCAGACATTATAATTGGCATTTCAGGCACTATAATTGGCCTTTCAGACATTATAATTGGCATTTCTGGCATTATAATTGGCATTTCAGGCGCTATAATTAGTAATTCAGACATTTTAATTGGCATTTCTGGCACTATAATTGGAATTTCAGACATTATAATTGGCATTTCAGGCACTATAATTGGAATTTCAGGCACTAAAATTGGCATTTCAGACTTAATATTTTGCATTTTAGGCACTATAGTTGCTTTTCAGACTTTATATTTGGCATTTCATACATTATTATTGGCTTTTCAGACATAATATTTGGCATTTAAGCCACTATAATTGGCATTTCAGACACTATATTTGGCATTTAAGGCACTATAATTGGCATTTAAATTACTGAAATAGGCATTTAAGCCACTATAATTGGCATTTAAGGCACTATAATTGGCATTTAAATTACTGAAATAGGCATTTTAGGCACTATAATTGGCATTTAGGGCACTAAAATTGGTATTTTAGACATAATATTTGGCATTTAAGGCACTATAATTGGCATTTCTGACACTATAATTGGCATTTCAGAAATTATAATTTGCATTTCTGGCACTAAAATTGGCATTTCAGACATTATAATTGGCATTTCAGGCACTATAATTGGCATTTCAGACATTATAATTGGCATTTCTGGCATTATAATTTGCATTTCATATATTATAATTGGCATTTCAGGCACTATTTTTGGCATTTAAGGCGCTATAATTGGCATTTAGGGCACTATAATCGGCATTTAAGGTACTAAAATAGGCATTTTAGGCACTATAATTGGCATTTCAGACACTATAAAATATTAACAAATAACTGTAATAATTTAGATATTTTTAAAACTATAACAATCAATTTCAAATATTTAGATATTTTTGACATGGATACTTATAAAATATTAACAATCAACTCTAAATATTTGGATAATTTTATAAAATAACAACAATCGATTTTACATTTCGATATTTTTGTCATAGATACTAATAAAATATTAACAATTAACTCTTATAATTGGCATTTCAGACATTATAATTGGCATTTCAGGCACTACATTTGGCATTTTAGGCGCTACAATTAGTAATTCAGACATTTTAATTGGCATTTAAGCCACTATAATTGGCATTTCAGACACTATATTTGGCATTTAAGGCACTATAATTGGCATTTTAATTACTGAAATAGGCATTTAAGCCACTATAATTGGCATTTCAGACACTATATTTGGCATTTAAGGCACTATAATTGGCATTTAAATTTCTGAAATAGGCATTTTAGGCACTATAATTGGCATTTAGGGCACTAAAATTGGTATTTTAGACATAATATTTGGCATTTAAGGCACTATAATTGGCATTTCTGACACTATAATTGGTATTTCAGACATTATAATTGGCATTTCTGGCACTAAAATTGGCATTTCAGACATTATAATTGGCATTTCAGGCACTATAATTGGCATTTCAGACATTATAATTGGCATTTCTGGCATTATAATTGGCATTTCATATATTATAATTGGCATTTCAGGCACTATTTTTGGCATTTAAGGCGCTATAATTGGCAATTAGGGCACTATAATTGGCATTTAAGGTACTAAAATAGGCATTTTAGGCACTATAATTGCCATTTCAGACACTATAAAATATTAACAAATAACTGTAATAATTTAGATATTTTTGACATGGATACTTATAAAATATTAACAATCAACTCTAAATATTTGGATAATTTTATAAAATAACAACAATCGATTTTACATTTCGATATTTTTGTCATAGATACTAATAAAATATTAACAATTAACTCTTATAATTGGCATTTCAGACATTATAATTGGCATTTCAGGCACTATATTTGGCATTTTAGGCGCTATAATTAGTAATTCAGACATTTTAATTGGCATTTAAGGCACTATAATTGGCATTTCAGGCACTATAATTGGCATTTAGGGCACTAAAATTGGCATTTCAGACATAATATTTGGCATTTAAGGCACTATAATTGGCATTTCAGACATTATAATTGGCATTTCTGGCATTATAATTGGCATTTCAGATATTATAATTGGCATTTCAGGCACTATTTTTGGCATTTAAGGCGCTATAATTGGCATTTAGGGCACTAAAATTGGCATTTCAGACATAATATTTGGCATTTAAGGCACTATAATTGGCATTTCTGGCACTATAATCGGCATTTAAGGTACTAAAATAGGCATTTTAGGCACTATAATTGGCATTTCAGACACTATAAAATATTAACAAATAACTGTAATAATTTAGATATTTTTAAAACTATAACAATAAATTTCAAATATTTAGATATTTTTGACATGGATACTTATAAAATATTAACAATCAACTCTAAATATTTGGATAATTTTATAAAATAACAACAATCGATTTTACATTTTGATTTTTTTGTCATAGATACTAATAAAATATTACAAATTAACTCTTATAATTGGCATTTCAGACATTATAATTGGCATTTCAGGCACTATATTTGGCATTTTAGGCGCTATAATTAGTAATTCAGACATTTTAATTGGCATTTAAGGCACTATAATTGGCATTTCAGGCACTATAATTGGCATTAAGGGCACTAAAATTGGCATTTCAGACATAATATTTGGCATTTAAGGCACTATAATTGGCATTTCTGGCACTATAATTGGCATTTCAGACATTATAATTAGCATTTCAGGCACTATATTTGGCATTTCAGGCGCTATAATTGGCATTTAGGGCACTAAAATTGGTATTTCAGACATAATATTTGGCATTTAAGGCACTATAATTGGCATTTCTGGCACTATAATTGGCATTTCAGACATTATAATTGGCATTTCTGGCACTAAAATTGGCATTTCAGACATTATAATTGGCATTTCAGGCACTATAATTGGCATTTCAGACATTATAATTGGCATTTCTGGCATTATAATTGGCATTTCAGATATTATAACTGGCATTTCAGGCACTATTTTTGGCATTTAAGGCGCTATAATTGGCATTTAGGGCACTAAAATTGGCATTTCAGACATAATACTTGGCATTTAAGGCACTATAATTGGCATTTCTGGCACTATAATCGGCATTTAAGGTACTAAAATAGGCATTTTAGGCACTATAATTGGCATTTCAGACACTATAAAATATTAACAAATAACTGTAATAATTTAGATATTTTTAAAACTATAACAATCAATTTCAAATATTTAGATATTTTTGACATGGATACTTATAAAATATTAACAATCAACTCTAAATATTTGGATAATTTTATAAAATAACAACAATCGATTTTACATTTCGATATTTTTGTCATAGATACTAATAAAATATTAACAATTAACTCTTATAATTGGCATTCCAGACATTATAATTGGCATTTCTGGCACTAAAATTGGCATTTAGAGCACTAAAATTGGTATTTTAGACATAATATTTGGCATTTAAGGCACTATAATTGGCATTTCTGACACTATAATTGGCATTTCAGACATTATAATTGGCATTTCTGGCACTAAAATTGGCATTTCAGATATTATAATTGGCATTTCAGGCACTATAATTGGCATTTCAGACATTATAATTGGCATTTCTGGCATTATAATTGGCATTTCATATATTATAATTGGCATTTCAGGCACTATTTTTGGCATTTAAGGCGCTATAATTGGCATTTAGGGCACTATAATCGGCATTTAAGGTACTAAAATAGGCATTTTAGGCACTATAATTAGCATTTCAGACACTATAAAATATTAACAAATAACTGTAATAATTTAGATATATTTAAAACTATAACAATCAATTTCAAATATTTAGATATTTTTGACATGGATACTTATAAAATATTAACAATCAACTCTAAATATTTGGATAATTTTATAAAATAACAACAATCTATTTTACATTTCGATATTTTTGTCATAGATACTAATAAAATATTAACAATTAACTCTTATAATTGGCATTTCAGACATTATAATTGGCATTTCAGGCACTATTTTTGGCATTTCAGGTGCTATAATTAGTAATTCAGACATTTTAATTGGCATTTAAGGCACTATAATTGGCATTTCAGGCACTATAATTGGCATTTAGGGCACTAAAATTGGCATTTCAGACATAATATTTGGCATTTAAGGCACTATAATTGGCATTTCTGGCACTATAATTGGCATTTCAGACATTATAATTGGCATTTCAGCCACTATTTTTGGCATTTAAGGCGCTATAATTGGCATTTAGGGCACTAAAATTGGCATTTCAGACATAATATTTGGCATTTAAGGCACTATAATTGGCATTTCTGGCACTATAATTGGCATTTCAAACATTATAATTGGCATTTCTGGCACTATAATTGGAATTTCAGACATTATAATTGGCATTTCAGGCACTATAATTGGAATTTCAGGCACTAAAATTGGCATTTCAGACTTAATATTTTGCATTTTAGGCACTATATTTGCTTTTCAGACTTTATATTTGGCATTTCATACATTATTATTGGCTTTTCAGACATTATATTTGGCATTTAAGCCACTATAATTGGCATTTCAGAGACTATATTTGGCATTTAAGGCACTATAATTGGCATATAATTACTGAAATAGGCATTTAAGCCACTATAATTGGCTTTTAAGGCACTATAATTGGCATTTAAATTACTGAAATAGGCATTTTAGGCACTATAATTGGCATTTAGGGCACTAAAATTGGTATTTTAGACATAATATTTGGCATTTAAGGCACTATAATTGGCATTTCTGACACTATAATTGGCATTTCAGACATTATAATTGGCATTTCTGGCACTAAAATTGGCATTTCAGACATTATAATTGGCATTTCAGGCACTATAATTGGCATTTCAGACATTATAATTGGCATTTCAGGCACTATATTTGGCATTTCTGGCATTATAATTGGCATTTCAGATATTATAATTGGCATTTCAGGCACTATTTTTGGCATTTAAGGCGCTATAATTGGCATTTAGGGCACTAAAATTGGCATTTCAGACATAATATTTGGCATTTAAGGCACTATAATTGGCATTTCTGGCACTATAATTGGCATTTCAGACATTATAATTGGCATTTCTGGCACTAAAATTGGCATTTCAGACATTATAATTGGCATTTCAGGCACTATAATTGGCCTTTCAGACATTATAATTGGCATTTCTGGCATTATAATTGGCATTTCAGACGCTATAATTAGTAATTCAGACATTTTAATTGGCATTTAAGGCACTATAATTGGCATTTCAGGCACTATAATTGGCATTTAGGGCACTAAAATTGGCATTTCAGACATTAAAATTGGCATTTCAGGCACTATAATTGGCATTTCAGACATTATAATTGGCATTTCTGGCATTATAATTGGCATTTCAGATATTATAATTGGCATTTCAGGCACTATTTTTGGCATTTAAGGCGCTATAATTGGCATTTAGGGCACTAAAATTGGCATTTCAGACATAATATTTGGCATTTAAGGCACTATAATTGGCATTTCTGGCACTATAATTGGCATTTCAAACATTATAATTGGCATTTCTGGCACTATAATTGGCATTTCAGACATTATAATTGGCATTTCAGGCACTATAATTGGCATTTCAGGCACTAAAATTGGCATTTCAGACATAATATTTGGCATTTAAGGCACTATAATTAGCATTTCTGGCACTATAATTGGCATTTCAGACATTATAATTGGCATTTCAGACATTATAATTGGCATTTCAGGCACTATAATTGGCATTTCAGACATTATAATTGGCATTTCTGGCATGATAATTGGCATTTCTGGCATTATAATTGGCATTTCAGGCGCTATAATTAGTAATTCAGACATTTTAATTGGCATTTAAGGCACTATAATTGGCATTTCAGGCACTATAATTGGCATTTAGGGCACTAAAATTGGCATTTCAGACATAATATTTGGCATTTAAGGTACTATAATAGGCATTTTAGGCACTATAATTGGCATTTCAGACACTATAAAATATTAACAAATAACTGTAATAATTTAGATATTTTTAAAACTATAACAATCAATTTCAAATATTTAGATATTTTTGACATGGATATTTATAAAATATTAACAATCAACTCTAAATATTTGGATAATTTAATAAAATAACAACAATCGATTTTACATTTCGATATTTTTGTCATAGATACTAATAAAATATTAACAATTAACTCTTATAATTGGCATTTCAGACATTATAATTGGCATTTCAGGCGCTATAATTAGTAATTCAGACATTTTAATTGGCATTTCTGGCACTAAAATTGGCATTTCAGACATTATAATTGGCATTTCAGGCACTATAATTGGCATTTCAGACATTATAATTGGCATTTCTGGCATTATAATTGGCATTTCATATATTATAATTGGCATTTCAGGCACTATTTTTGGCATTTAAGGCACTATAATTGGCATTTCTGGCACTATAATTGGCATTTCAAACATTATAATTGGCATTTCTGGCACTATAATTGGCATTTCTGACATTATAATTGGCATTTCAGGCATTATAATTGGCATTTCTGGCACTAAAATTGGCATTTCAGACATTATAATTGGCATTTCAGGCACTATAATTGGCATTTCAGACATTATAATTGGCATTTCTGGCATTATAATTTGCATTTCATATATTATAATTGGCATTTCAGGCACTATTTTTGGCATTTAAGGCGCTATAATTAGTAATTCAGACATTTTAATTGGCATTTAAGCCACTATAATTGGCATTTCAGACACTATATTTGGCATTTAAGGCACTATAATTGGCATTTAAATTACTGAAATAGGCATTTTAGGCACTATAATTGGCATTTAGGGCACTAAAATTGGTATTTTAGAAATAATATTTGGCATTTAAGGCACTATAATTGGCATGTCTGGCACTATAATTGGCATTTCAAACATTATAATTGGCATTTCTGGCACTATAATTGGAATTTCAGACATTATAATTGGCATTTCAGGCACTATTTTTGGCATTTAAGGCGCTATAATTGGCATTTAGGGCACTAAAATTGGCATTTCAGACATAATATTTGGCATTTAAGGCACTATAATTGGCATTTCTGGCACTATAATTGGCATTTCAAACATTATAATTGGCATTTCTGGCACTATAATTGGAATTTCAGACATTATAATTGGCATTTCAGGCACTATAATTGGAATTTCAGGCACTAAAATTGGCATTTCAGAATTAATATTTTGCATTTTAGGCACTATAGTTGCTTTTCAGACTTTATATTTGGCATTTCATACATTATTATTGGCTTTTCAGACATTATATTTGGCATTTAAGCCACTATAATTGGCATTTCAGACACTATATTTGGCATTTAAGGCACTATAATTGGCATTTCTGACACTATAATTGGCATTTCAGACATTATAATTGGCATTTCTGGCACTAAAATTGGCATTTCAGACATTATTATTGGCATTTCAGGCACTATAATTGGCATTTCAGACATTATAATTGGCATTTCTGGCATTATAATTTGCATTTCATATATTATAATTGGCATTTCAGGCACTATTTTTGGCATTTAAGGCGCTATAATTGGCATTTAGGGCACTATAATCGGCATTTAAGGTACTAAAATAGGCATTTTAGGCACTATAATTGGCATTTCAGACACTATAAAATATTAACAAATAACTGTAATAATTTAGATATTTTTAAAACTATAACAATCAATTTCAAATATTTAGATATTTTTGACATGGATACTTATAAAATATTAACAATCAACTCTAAATATTTGGATAATTTTATAAAATAACAACAATCGATTTTACATTTCGATATTTTTGTCATAGATACTAATAAAATATTAACAATTAACTCTTATAATTGGCATTTCAGACATTATAATTGGCATTTCAGGCACTATATTTGGCATTTTAGGCGCTATAATTAGTAATTCAGACATTTTAATTGGCATTTAAGCCACTATAATTGGCATTTCAGACACTATATTTGGCATTTAAGGCACTATAATTGGCATTTAAATTACTGAAATAGGCATTTTAGGCACTACAATTGGCATTTAGGGCACTAAAATTGGTATTTTAGACATAATATTTGGCATTTAAGGCACTATAATTGGCATTTCTGACACTATAATTGGTATTTCAGACATTATAATTGGCATTTCTGGCACTAAAATTGGCATTTCAGACATTATAATTGGCATTTCAGGCACTATAATTGGCATTTCAGACATTATAATTGGCATATCTGGCATTATAATTGGCATTTCATATATTATAATTGGCATTTCAGGCACTATTTTTGGCATTTAAGGCGCTATAATTGGCATTTAGGGCACTATAATTGGCATTTAAGGTACTAAAATAGGCATTTTAGGCACTATAATTGGCATTTCAGACACTATAAAATATTAACAAATAACTGTAATAATTTAGATATTTTTAAAACTATAACAATCAATTTCAAATATTTAGATATTTTTGACATGGATACTTATAAAATATTAACAATCAACTCTAAATATTTGGATAATTTTATAAAATAACAACAATCGATTTTACATTTCGATATTTTTGTCATAGATACTAATAAAATATTAACAATTAACTCTTATAATTGGCATTTCAGACATTATAATTGGCATTTCAGGCACTATATTTGGCATTTTAGGCGCTATAATTAGTAATTCAGACATTTTAATTGGCATTTAAGGCACTATAATTGGCATTTCAGGCACTATAATTGGCATTTAGGGCACTAAAATTGGCATTTCAGACATAATATTTGGCATTTAAGGCACTATAATTGGCATTTCTGGCACTATAATTGGCATTTCAGACATTATAATTGGCATTTCAGGCACTATATTTGGCATTTCAGGCGCTATAATTGGCATTTAGGGCACTAAAATTGGTATTTCAGACATAATATTTGGCATTTAAGGCACTATAATTGGCATTTCTGGCACTATAATTGGCATTTCAGACATTATAATTGGCATTTCTGGCACTAAAATTGGCATTTCAGACATTATAATTGGCATTTCAGGCACTATAATTGGCATTTCAGACATTATAATTGGCATTTCTGGCATTATAATTGGCATTTCAGATATTATAATTGGCATTTCAGGCACTATTTTTGGCATTTAAGGCGCTATAATTGGCATTTAGGGCACTAAAATTGGCATTTCAGACATAATATTTGGCATTTAAGGCACTATAATTGGCATTTCTGGCACTATAATTGGCATTTCAAACATTATAATTGGCATTTCTGGCACTATAATTGGAATTTCAGACATTATAATTGGCATTTCAGGCACTATAATTGGAATTTCAGGCACTAAAATTGGCATTTCAGAATTAATATTTTGCATTTTAGGCACTATAGTTGCTTTTCAGACTTTATATTTGGCATTTCATACATTATTATTGGCTTTTCAGACATTATATTTGGCATTTAAGCCACTATAATTGGCATTTCAGACACTATATTTGGCATTTAAGGCACTATAATTGGCAATTAAATTACTGAAATAGGCATTTAAGCCACTATAATTGGCATTTAAGGCACTATAATTGGCATTTAAATTACTGAAATAGGCATTTTAGGCACTATAATTGGCATTTAGGGCACTAAAATTGGTATTTTAGACATAATATTTGGCATTTAAGGCACTATAATTGGCATTTCTGACACTATAATTGGCATTTCAGACATTATAATTGGCATTTCTGGCACTAAAATTGGCATTTCAGACATTATAATTGGCATTTCAGGCACTATAATTGGCATTTCAGACATTATAATTGGCATTTCTGGCATTATAATTGGCATTTCAAATATTATAATTGGCATTTCAGGCACTATTTTTGGCATTTAAGGCGCTATAATTGGCATTTAGGGCACTATAATCGGCATTTAAGGTACTAAAATAGGCATTTTAGGCACTATAATTGGCATTTCAGACACTATAAAATATTAACAAATAACTGTAATAATTTAGATATTTTTAAAACTATAACAATCAATTTCAAATATTTAGATATTTTTGACAAGGATACTTATAAAATATTAACAATCAACTCTAAATATTTGGATAATTTTATAAAATAACAACAATCGATTTTACATTTCGATATTTTTGTCATAGATACTAATAAAATATTAACAATTAACTCTTATAATTGGCATTTCAGACATTATAATTGGCATTTCAGGCACTATATTTGGCATTTTAGGCGCTATAATTAGTAATTCAGACATTTTAATTGGCATTTAAGCCACTATAATTGGCATTTCAGACACTATATTTGGCATTTAAGGCACTATAATTGGCATTTTAATTACTGAAATAGGCATTTAAGCCACTATAATTGGCATTTCAGACACTATATTTGGCATTTAAGGCACTATAATTGGCATTTAAATTACTGAAATAGGCATTTTAGGCACTATAATTGGCATTTAGGGCACTAAAATTGGTATTTTAGACATAATATTTGGCATTTAAGGCACTATAATTGGCATTTCTGACACTATAACTGGTATTTCAGACATTATAATTGGCATTTCTGGCACTAAAATTGCCATATCAGACATTATAATTGGCATTTCAGGCACTATAATTGGCATTTCAGACATTATAATTGGCATTTCTGGCATTATAATTGGCATTTCATATATTATAATTGGCATTTCAGGCACTATTTTTGGCATTTAAGGCACTATAATTGTCATTTAGGGCACTAAAATTGGCATTTCAGACATAATATTTGGCATTTAAGGCACTATAATTGGCATTTCTGGCACTATAATTGGCATTTAAATTACTGAAATAGGCATTTTAGGCACTATAATTGGCATTTAGGGCACTAAAATTGGTATTTTAGACATAATATTTGGCATTTAAGGCACTATAATTGGCATTTCTGACACTATAACTGGTATTTCAGACATTATAATTGGCATTTCTGGCACTAAAATTGGCATTTCAGACATTATAATTGGCATTTCAGGCACTATAATTGGCATTTCAGACATTATAATTGGCATTTCATATATTATAATTGGCATTTCAGGCACTATTTTTGGCATTTAAGGCGCTATAATTGGCATTTAGGGCACTATAATCGGCATTTAAGGTACTAAAATAGGCATTTTAGGCACTATAATTGGCATTTCAGACACTATAAAATATTAACAAATAACTGTAATAATTTAGATATTTTTAAAACTATAACAATCAATTTCAAATATTTAGATATTTTTGACAAGGATACTTATAAAATATTAACAATCAACTCTAAATATTTGGATAATTTTAAAAAATAACAACAATCGATTTTACATTTCGATATTTTTGTCATAGATACTAATAAAATATTAACAATTAACTCTTATAATTGGCATTTCAGACATTATAATTGGCATTTCAGGCACTATATTTGGCATTTTAGGCGCTATAATTAGTAATTCAGACATTTTAATTGGCATTTAAGCCACTATAATTGGCATTTCAGACACTATATTTGGCATTTAAGGCACTATAATTGGCATTTTAATTACTGAAATAGGCATTTAAGCCACTATAATTGGCATTTCAGACACTATATTTGGCATTTAAGGCACTATAATTGGCATTTAAATTACTGAAATAGGCATTTTAGGCACTATAATTGGCATTTAGGGCACTAAAATTGGTATTTTAGACATAATATTTGGCATTTAAGGCACTATAATTGGCATTTCTGACACTATAACTGGTATTTCAGACATTATAATTGGCATTTCTGGCACTAAAATTGCCATATCAGACATTATAATTGGCATTTCAGGCACTATAATTGGCATTTCAGACATTATAATTGGCATTTCTGGCATTATAATTGGCATTTCATATATTATAATTGGCATTTCAGGCACTATTTTTGGCATTTAAGGCACTATAATTGTCATTTAGGGCACTAAAATTGGCATTTCAGACATAATATTTGGCATTTAAGGCACTATAATTGGCATTTCTGGCACTATAATTGGCATTTAAATTACTGAAATAGGCATTTTAGGCACTATAATTGGCATTTAGGGCACTAAAATTGGTATTTTAGACATAATATTTGGCATTTAAGGCACTATAATTGGCATTTCTGACACTATAACTGGTATTTCAGACATTATAATTGGCATTTCTGGCACTAAAATTGGCATTTCAGACATTATAATTGGCATTTCAGGCACTATAATTGGCATTTCAGACATTATAATTGGCATTTCATATATTATAATTGGCATTTCAGGCACTATTTTTGGCATTTAAGGCGCTATAATTGGCATTTAGGGCACTATAATCGGCATTTAAGGTACTAAAATAGGCATTTTAGGCACTATAATTGGCATTTCAGACACTATAAAATATTAACAAATAACTGTAATAATTTAGATATTTTTAAAACTATAACAATCAATTTCAAATATTTAGATATTTTTGACAAGGATACTTATAAAATATTAACAATCAACTCTAAATATTTGGATAATTTTAAAAAATAACAACAATCGATTTTACATTTCGATATTTTTGTCATAGATACTAATAAAATATTAACAATTAACTCTTATAATTGGCATTTCAGACATTATAATTGGCATTTCAGGCACTATATTTGGCATTTTAGGCGCTATAATTAGTAATTCAGACATTTTAATTGGCATTTAAGCCACTATAATTGGCATTTCAGACACTATATTTGGCATTTAAGGCACTATAATTGGCATTTTAATTACTGAAATAGGCATTTAAGCCACTATAATTGGCATTTCAGACACTATATTTGGCATTTAAGGCACTATAATTGGCATTTAAATTACTGAAATAGGCATTTTAGGCACTATAATTGGCATTTAGGGCACTAAAATTGGTATTTTAGACATAATATTTGGCATTTAAGGCACTATAATTGGCATTTCTGACACTATAACTGGTATTTCAGACATTATAATTGGCATTTCTGGCACTAAAATTGGCATTTCAGACATTATAATTGGCATTTCAGGCACTATAATTGGCATTTCAGACATTATAATTGGCATTTCTGGCATTATAATTGGCATTTCATATATTATAATTGGCATTTCAGGCACTATTTTTGGCATTTAAGGCACTATAATTGGCATTTAGGGCACTAAAATTGGCATTTCAGACATAATATTTGGCATTTAAGGCACTATAATTGGCATTTCTGGCACTATAATCGGCATTTAAGCTACTAAAATAGGCATTTTAGGCACTATAATTGGCATTTCAGACACTATAAAATATTAACAAATAACTGTAATAATTTAGATATTTTTAAAACTATAACAATCAATTTCAAATATTTAGATTTTTTGACATGGATACTTATAAAATATTAACAATCAACTCTAAATATTTGGATAATTTTATAAAATAACAACAATCGATTTTACATTTCGATATTTTTGTCATAGATACTAATAAAATATTAACAATTAACTCTTATAATTGGCATTTCAGACATTATAATTGGCATTTCTGGCACTAAAATTGGCATTTCAGACATTATAATTGGTATTTCAGGCACTATAATTGGCCTTTCAGACATTATAATTGGCATTTCTGGCATTATAATTGGCATTTCAGATATTATAATTGGCATTTCAGGCACTATTTTTGGCATTTAAGGCGCTATAATTGGCATTTCAGACATTATAATTGGCATTTCAGGCACTATATTTGGCATTTCAGGTATTTTTCAGGTTTTATAATTAGTAATTCAGACATTTTAATTGGCATTTCTGGCACTAAAATTGGCAATTATAATTGGCATTTCAGGCACTATAATTGGCATTTCTGGCATTATAATTGGCATTTCATATATTATAATTGGCATTTCAGGCACTATTTTTGGCATTTAAGGCGCTATAATTGGCATTTAGGGCACTATAATTGGCATTTAAGGTACTATAATAGGCATTTTAGGCACTATAATTGGCATTTCAGACACTATAAAATATTAACAAATAACTGTAATAATTTAGATATTTTTAAAACTATAACAATCAATTTCAAATATTTAGATATTTTTGACATGGATACTTATAAAATATTAACAATCAACTCTAAATATTTGGATAATTTTATAAAATAACAACAATCGATTTTACATTTCGATATTTTTGTCATAAATACTAATAAAATATTAACAATTAACTCTTATAATTGGCATTTCAGACATTATAATTGGCATTTCAGGCACTATATTTGGCATTTTAGGCGCTATAATTAGTAATTCAGACATTTTAATTGGCATTTAAGGCACTATAATTGGCATTTCAGGCACTATAATTGGCATTTAGGGCACTAAAATTGGCATTTCAGACATAATATTTGGCATTTAAGGCACTATAATTGGCATTTCTGGCACTATAATTGGCATTTCAGACATTATAATTGGCATTTCAGGCACTATATTTGGCATTTCTGGCATTATAATTGGCATTTCAGATATTATAATTGGCATTTCAGGCACTATTTTTGGCATTTAAGGCGCTATAATTGGCATTTAGGGCACTAAAATTGGCATTTCAGACATAATATTTGGCATTTAAGGCACTATAATTGGCATTTCTGGAACTATAATCGGCATTTAAGCTACTAAAATAGGCATTTTAGGCACTATAATTGGCATTTCAGACACTATAAAATATTAACAAATAACTGTAATAATTTAGATATTTTTAAAACTATAACAATCAATTTCAAATATTTAGATTTTTTGACATGGATACTTATAAAATATTAACAATCAACTCTAAATATTTGGATAATTTTATAAAATAACAACAATCGAGTTTACATTTCGATATTTTTGTCATAGATACTAATAAAATATTAACAATTAACTCTTATAATTGGCATTTCAGACATTATAATTGGCATTTCTGGCACTAAAATTGGCATTTCAGACATTATAATTGGTATTTCAGGCACTATAATTGGCCTTTCAGACATTATAATTGGCATTACTGGCATTATAATTGGCATTTCAGATATTATAATTGGCATTTCAGGCACTATTTTTGGCATTTAAGGCGCTATAATTGGCATTTCAGACATTATAATTGGCATTTCAGGCACTATATTTGGCATTTCAGGTATTTTTCAGGTTTTATAATTAGTAATTCAGACATTTTAATTGGCATTTCTGGCACTAAAATTGGCAATTATAATTGGCATTTCAGGCACTATAATTGGCATTTCAGACATTATAATTGGCATTTCTGGCATTATAATTGGCATTTCATATATTATAATTGGCATTTCAGGCACTATTTTTGGCATTTAAGGCGCTATAATTGGCATTTAGGGCACTATAATTGGCATTTAAGGTACTATAATAGGCATTTTAGGCACTATAATTGGCATTTCAGACACTATAAAATATTAACAAATAACTGTAATAATTTAGATATTTTTAAAACTATAACAATCAATTTCAAATATTTAGATATTTTTGACATGGATACTTATAAAATATTAACAATCAACTCTAAATATTTGGATAATTTTATAAAATAACAACAATCGATTTTACATTTCGATATTTTTGTCATAAATACTAATAAAATATTAACAATTAACTCTTATAATTGGCATTTCAGACATTATAATTGGCATTTCAGGCACTATATTTGGCATTTTAGGCGCTATAATTAGTAATTCAGACATTTTAATTGGCATTTAAGGCACTATAATTGGCATTTCAGGCACTATAATTGGCATTTAGGGCACTAAAATTGGCATTTCAGACATAATATTTGGCATTTAAGGCACTATAATTGGCATTTCTGGCACTATAATTGGCATTTCAGACATTATAATTGGCATTTCAGGCACTATATTTGGCATTTCTGGCATTATAATTGGCATTTCAGATATTATAATTGGCATTTCAGGCACTATTTTTGGCATTTAAGGCGCTATAATTGGCATTTAGGGCACTAAAATTGGCATTTCAGACATAATATTTGGCATTTAAGGCACTATAATTGGCATTTCTGGCACTATAATTGGCATTTCAAACATTATAATTGGCATTTCTGGCACTATAATTGGAATTTCAGACATTATAATTGGCATTTCAGGCACTATAATTGGAATTTCAGGGCCTAAAATTGGCATTTCAGAATTAATATTTTGCATTTTAGGCACTATAGTTGCTTTTCAGACTTTATATTTGGCATTTCATACATTATTATTGGCTTTTCAGACATTATATTTGGCATTTAAGCCACTATAATTGGCATTTCAGACACTATATTTGGCATTTAAGGCACTATAATTGGCATTTAAATTACTGAAATAGGCATTTAAGCCACTATAATTGGCATTTAAGGCACTATAATTGGCATTTAAATTACTGAAACAGGCATTTTAGGCACTATAATTGGCATTTCTGACACTATAACTGGTATTTCAGACATTATAATTGGCATTTCTGGCACTAAAATTGGCATTTCAGACATTATAATTGGCATTTCAGGCACTATAATTGGCATTTCAGACATTATAATTGGCATTTCTGGCATTATAATTGGCATTTCATATATTATAATTGGCATTTCAGGCACTATTTTTGGCATTTAAGGCACTATAATTGGCATTTAGGGCACTAAAATTGGCATTTCAGACATAATATTTGGCATTTAAGGCACTATAATTGGCATTTCTGGCACTATAATCGGCATTTAAGCTACTAAAATAGGCATTTTAGGCACTATAATTGGCATTTCAGACACTATAAAATATTAACAAATAACTGTAATAATTTAGATATTTTTAAAACTATAACAATCAATTTCAAATATTTAGATATTTTTGACATGGATACTTATAAAATATTAACAATCAACTCTAAATATTTGGATAATTTTATAAAATAACAACAATCGATTTTACATTTCGATATTTTTGTCATAGATACTAATAAAATATTAACAATTAACTCTTATAATTGGCATTTCAGACATTATAATTGGCATTTCAGGCACTATATTTGGCATTTCAGGTGCTATAATTAGTAATTCAGACATTTTAATTGGCATTTAAGGCACTATAATTGGCATTTCAGGCACTATAATTGGCATTTAGGGCACTAAAATTGGCATTTCAGACATAATATTTGGCATTTAAGGCACTATAATTGGCATTTCTGGCACTATAATTGGCATTTCAGACATTATAATTGGCATTTCAGGCACTATTTTTGGCATTTAAGGCGCTATAATTGGCATTTAGGGCACTAAAATTGGCATTTCAGACATAATATTTGGCATTTAAGGCACTATAATTGGCATTTCTGGCACTATAATTGGCATTTCATACATTATAATTGGCATTTCAGGCACTATTTTTGGCATTTAAGGCGCTATAATTGGCATTTAGGGCACTAAAATTGGCATTTCAGAATTAATATTTTGCATTTTAGGCACTATAGTTGCTTTTCAGACTTTATATTTGGCATTTCATACATTATTATTGGCTTTTCAGACATTATATTTGGCATTTAAGCCACTATAATTGGCATTTCAGACACTATATTTGGCATTTAAGGCACTATAATTGGCATTTAAATTACTGAAATAGGCATTTAAGCCACTATAATTGGCATTTAGGGCACTAAAATTGGTATTTTAGACATAATATTTGGCATTTAAGGCACTATAATTGGCATTTCTGACACTATAATTGGCATTTCAGACATTATAATTGGCATTTCTGGCACTAAAATTGGCATTTCAGACATTATAATTGGCATTTCAGGCACTATAATTGGCATTTCAGACATTATAATTGGCATTTCTGGCATTATAATTGGCATTTCATATATTATAATTGGCATTTCAGGCACTATTTTTGGCATTTAAGGCGCTATAATTGGCATTTAGGGCACTATAATCGGCATTTAAGGTACTAAAATAGGCATTTTAGGCACTATAATTGGCATTTCAGACACTATAAAATATTAACAAATAACTGTAATAATTTAGATATTTTTAAAACTATAACAATCAATTTCAAATATTTAGATATTTTTGACATGGATACTTATAAAATATTAACAATCAACTCTAAATATTTGGATAATTTTATAAAATAACAACAATCGATTTTACATTTCGATATTTTTGTCATAGATACTAATAAAATATTAACAATTAACTCTTATAATTGGCATTTCAGACATTATAATTGGCATTTCAGGCACTATATTTGGCATTTTAGGCGCTATAATTAGTAATTCAGACATTTTAATTGGCATTTAAGCCACTATAATTGGCATTTCAGACACTATATTTGGCATTTAAGGCACTATAATTGGCATTTTAATTACTGAAATAGGCATTTAAGCCACTATAATTGGCATTTCAGACACTATATTTGGCATTTAAGGCACTATAATTGGCATTTAAATTACTGAAATAGGCATTTTAGGCACTATAATTGGCATTTAGGGCACTAAAATTCGTATTTCAGACATAATATTTGGCATTTAAGGCACTATAATTGGCATTTCTGACACTATAATTGGTATTTCAGACATTATAATTGGCATTTCTGGCACTAAAATTGGCATTTCAGACATTATAATTGGCATTTCAGGCACTATAATTGGCATTTCAGACATTATAATTGGCATTATAATTGGCATTTCATATATTATAATTGGCATTTCAGGCACTATTTTTGGCATTTAAGGCGCTATAATTGGCAATTAGGGCACTATAATTGGCATTTAAGGTACTAAAATAGGCATTTTAGGCACTATAATTGGCATTTCAGTCACTATAAAATATTAACAAATAACTGTAATAATTTAGATATTTTTAAAACTATAACAATCAATTTCAAATATTTAGATATTTTTGACATGGATACTTATAAAATATTAACAATCAACTCTAAATATTTGGATAATTTTATAAAATAACAACAATCGATTTTACATTTCGATATTTTTGTCATAGATACTAATAAAATATTAACTTTTAACTCTTATAATTGGCATTTCAGACATTATAATTGGCATTTCAGGCACTATATTTGGCATTTTAGGCGCTATAATTAGTAATTCAGAAATTTTAATTAGCATTTAAGGCACTATAATTGGCATTTCAGGCACTATAATTGGCATTTAGGGCACTAAAATTGGCATTTCAGACATAATATTTGGCATTTAAGGCACTATAATTGGCATTTCTGGCACTATAATTGGCATTTCAGACATTATAATTGGCATTTCAGGCACTATATTTGGCATTTCAGGCGCTATAATTGGCATTTAGGGCACTAAAATTGGTATTTCAGACATAATATTTGGCATTTAAGGCACTATAATTGGCATTTCTTGCACTATAATTGGCATTTCAGACATTATAATTGGCATTTCTGGCACTAAAATTGGCATTTCAGACATTATAATTGGCATTTCAGGCACTATAATTGGCATTTCAGACATTATAATTGGCATTTCTGGCATTATAATTGGCATTTCAGATATTATAATTGGCATTTCAGGCACTATTTTTGGCATTTAAGGCGCTATAATTGGCATTTAGGGCACTAAAAATGGCATTTCAGACATAATATTTGGCATTTAAGGCACTATAATTGGCATTTCTGGCACTATAATCGGCATTTAAGGTACTAAAATAGGCATTTTAGGCACTATAATTGGCATTTCAGACACTATAAAATATTAACAAATAACTGTAATAATTTAGATATTTTTACAACTATAACAATCAATTTCAAATATTTAGATATTTTTGACATGGATACTTATAAAATATTAACAATCAACTCTAAATATTTGGATAATTTTATAAAATAACAACAATCGATTTTACATTTCGATATTTTTGTCATAGATACTAATAAAATATTAACAATTAACTCTTATAATTGGCATTTCAGACATTATAATTGGCATTTCTGGCACTAAAATTGGCATTTCAGACATTATAATTGGCATTTCAGGCACTATAATTGGCCTTTCAGACATTATAATTGGCATTTCTGGCATTATAATTGGCATTTCAGATATTATAATTACCATTTCAGGCACTATTTTTGGCATTTAAGGCGCTATAATTGGCATTTAGGGCACTAAAATTGGCATTTCAGACATAATATTTGGCATTTAAGGCACTATAATTGGCATTTCTGGCACTATAATTGGCATTTCAGACACTATAAAATATTAACAAATAACTGTAATAATTTAGATATTTTTAAAACTATAACAATCAATTTCAAATATTTAGATATTTTTGACATGGATACTTATAAAATATTAACAATCAACTCTAAATATTTGGATAATTTTATAAAATAACAACAATCGATTTTACATTTCGATATTTTTGTCATAGATACTAATAAAATATTAACAATTAACTCTTATAATTGGCATTTCAGACATTATAATTGGCATTTCAGGCACTATATTTGGCATTTCAGGTGCTATAATTAGTAATTCAGACATTTTAATTGGCATTTAAGGCACTATAATTGGCATTTCAGGCACTATAATTGGCATTTAGGGCACTAAAATTGGCATTTCAGACATAATATTTGGCATTTAAGGCACTATAATTGGCATTTCTGGCACTATAATTGGCATTTCAGACATTATAATTGGCATTTCAGGCACTATATTTGGCATTTCTGGCATTATAATTGGCATTTCAGATATTATAATTGGCATTTCAGGCACTATTTTTGGCATTTAAGGCGCTATAATTGGCATTTAGGGCACTAAAATTGGCATTTCAGACATAATATTTGGCATTTAAGGCACTATAATTGGCATTTCTGGCACTATAATTGGCATTTCAAACATTATAATTGGCATTTCTGGCACTATAATTGGAATTTCAGACATTATAATTGGCATTTCAGGCACTATAATTGGAATTTCAGGCACTAAAATTGGCATTCCAGAATTAATATTTTGCATTTTAGGCACTATAGTTGCTTTTCAGACTTTATATTTGGCATTTCATACATTATTATTGGCTTTTCAGACATTATATTTGGCATTTAAGCCACTATAATTGGCATTTCAGACACTATATTTGGCATTTAAGGCACTATAATTGGCATTTAAATTAATGAAATAGGCATTTAAGCCACTATAATTGGCATTTAAGGCACTATAATTGGCATTTAAATTACTGAAATAGGCATTTTAGGCACTATAATTGGCATTTCTGACACTATAATTGGCATTTCAGACATTATAATTGGCATTTCTGGCACTAAAATTGGCATTTCAGACATTATAATTGGCATTTCAGGCACTATAATTGGCATTTCAGACATTATAATTGGCATTTCTGGCATTATAATTGGCATTTCATATATTATAATTGGCATTTCAGGCACTATTTTTGGCATTTAACCCGTCAGTTCCCAATGCACCCCCTAGGGTGCAGTCACTTTTTTTGTTATGTGCTATAAAAAAAAAATTTTTTCGAGGTTATAGGGATGTTTTTGTGTACTACTGGAACTAGGTCAAAGGGTAGGACACATTTGGAGCTGATATCAGGTGTGGTCTAGACAATATAATCTTTCAAACTCAGTAGTGTTCTGGTTTCTGTTGGTGTTGACATTTTTTCTTCTCTTTTCACTCACCATGACGAGAAAAACTTAAGTACTCAAATTATTTTTGCATTTATAGTTCGGTGGGCATTTTCTGGAACAAATGGTACCAATATTACATATAAGCCACCAAAAATAAAACTTCAGAGCCAATCTAAAAGTAAGCATCACCTGTAGGGTGCATTGGTCACTGAGGCACAATCATGCTCAGAACGTAAGTGTAGAAGAAATGAAAATTGTTGTAAGTATCTTGTTACTTACGGGTTACATGGCAATTAAATATATTAGAATGTTTTGGGAGACTCAAAGTGATACCTATAACAAAACAGTAGCCCAAAGTGTGAGAAGAAATAGATTCCTCGAAATCCAAAAATACTTTGCGACAACAATAAGCTCCCAAAAAAATGATAAATTTTCAAAAGTCAGAGAATATTTTACAGTTCTGAACGCTGCTAATAAGTAAGGATTTATTTTATTTTTAGTAGGACTGTTCCTTGATTTTATTTTATACGACATGATATTTTTCATATTTTTTACTTTTAGGTAAATGTAAGTGAAATAAACAAATATATATTTATATTGATTTTTGTTAACTTATATCCCCACATCTCACAACAATAAATTAAAAAAAAAGTAAATTGATTCAATTCTATTATTCAGGATAATTTGATTTAGTTTATGAAATTGAGTGATTTTGTTATCCGGATGCCCAATGCACCCTACAGGGGGCACCTTCCCAGCGGATTTATTAATGCATAGAAAAATTTAAAACTTGTTTATATATTCTTCTTAGAGATCAATAAGCATAAATAAGTAAAAAAAAATTAAAGTTCATAAGTGGTTCACATTTGGGAACTGACGGGTTAAGGCGCTATAATTGGCATTTAGGGCACTATAATCGGCATTTAAGGTACTAAAATAGGCATTTTAGGCACTATAATTGGCATTTCAGACACTATAAAATATTAACAAATAACTGTAATAATTTAGATATTTTTTAAACTATAACAATCAATTTCAAATATTTAGATATTTTTGACATGGATACTTATAAAATATTAACAATCAACTCTAAATAATTGGATAATTTTATAAAATAACAACAATCGATTTTACATTTCGATATTTTTGTCATAGATACTAATAAAATATTAACAATTAACTCTTATAATTGGCATTTCAGACATTATAATTGGCATTTCAGGCACTATATTTGGCATTTTAGGCGCTATAATTAGTAATTCAGACATTTTAATTGGCATTTAAGGCACTATAATTGGCATTTCAGGCACTATAATTGGCATTTAGGGCACTAAAATTGGCATTTCAGACATAATATTTGGCATTTAAGGCACTATAATTGGCATTTCTGGCACTATAATTGGCATTTCAGACATTATAATTGGCATTTCAGGCACTATATTTGGCATTTCAGGCGCTATAATTGGCATTTAGGGCACTAAAATTGGTATTTCAGACATAATATTTGGCATTTCAGACATTATAATTGGCATTTCTGGCACTAAAATTGGCATTTCAGACATTATAATTGGCATTTCAGGCACTATAATTGGCATTTCAGACATTATAATTGGCATTTCTGGCATTATAATTGGCATTTCAGACATTATAATTGGCATTTCTGGCATTATAATTGGCATTTCAGATATTATAATTGGCATTTCAGGCACTATTTTTGGCATTTAAGGCGCTATAATTGGCATTTAGGGCACTAAAAATGGCATTTCAGACATAATATTTGGCATTTAAGGCACTATAATTGGCATTTCTGGCACTATAATTGGCATTTAAGGTACTAAAATAGGCATTTTAGGCACTATTATTGGCATTTCAGACACTATAAAATATTAACAAATAACTGTAATAATTTAGATATTTTTAAAACAATAACAATCAATTTCAAATATTTAGATATTTTTGACATGGATACTTATAAAATATTAACAATCAACTCTAAATATTTGGATAATTTTATAAAATAACAACAATCGATTTTACATTTCGATATTTTTGTCATAGATACTAATAAAATATTAACAATTAACTCTTATAATTGGCATTTCAGACATTATAATTGGCATTTCTGGCACTAAAATTGGCATTTCAGACATTATAATTGGCATTTCAGGCACTATAATTGGCCTTTCAGACATTATAATTGGCATTTCTGGCATTATAATTGGCATTTCAGATATTATAATTACCATTTCAGGCACTATTTTTGGCATTTAAGGCGCTATAATTGGCATTTAGGGCACTAAAATTGGCATTTCAGACATAATATTTGGCATTTAAGGCACTATAATTGGCATTTCTGGCACTATAATTGGCATTTCAGACACTATAAAATATTAACAAATAACTGTAATAATTTAGATATTTTTAAAACTATAACAATCAATTTCAAATATTTAGATATTTTTGACATGGATACTTATAAAATATTAACAATCAACTCTAAATATTTGGATAATTTTATAAAATAACAACAATCGATTTTACATTTCGATATTTTTGTCATAAATACTAATAAAATATTAACAATTAACTCTTATAATTGGCATTTCAGACATTATAATTGGCATTTCAGGCACTATATTTGGCATTTTAGGCGCTATAATTAGTAATTCAGACATTTTAATTGGCATTTAAGGCACTATAATTGGCATTTCAGGCACTATAATTGGCATTTAGGGCACTAAA
The DNA here is from genome assembly GCA_964056705.1 of Troilus luridus. NCBI lineage: Eukaryota > Metazoa > Arthropoda > Insecta > Hemiptera > Pentatomidae > Troilus > Troilus luridus. Next base: position 1,300,224 of record CAXKTH010000163.1, on the reverse strand, counting down.
ATTGGCATTTCAGACATAATATTTGGCATTTAAGGCACTATAATTGGCATTTCTGGCACTATAATTGGCATTTCAGACATTATAATTGGCATTTCAGGCACTATATTTGGCATTTCTGGCATTATAATTGGCATTTCAGATATTATAATTGGCATTTCAGGCACTATTTTTGGCATTTAAGGCGCTATAATTGGCATTTAGGGCACTAAAATTGGCATTTCAGACATAATATTTGGCATTTAAGGCACTATAATTGGCATTTCTGGCACTATAATTGGCATTTCAAACATTATAATTGGCATTTCTGGCACTATAATTGGAATTTCAGACATTATAATTGGCATTTCAGGCACTATAATTGGAATTTCAGGGCCTAAAATTGGCATTTCAGAATTAATATTTTGCATTTTAGGCACTATAGTTGCTTTTCAGACTTTATATTTGGCATTTCATACATTATTATTGGCTTTTCAGACATTATATTTGGCATTTAAGCCACTATAATTGGCATTTCAGACACTATATTTGGCATTTAAGGCACTATAATTGGCATTTAAATTACTGAAATAGGCATTTAAGCCACTATAATTGGCATTTAAGGCACTATAATTGGCATTTAAATTACTGAAACAGGCATTTTAGGCACTATAATTGGCATTTCTGACACTATAACTGGTATTTCAGACATTATAATTGGCATTTCTGGCACTAAAATTGGCATTTCAGACATTATAATTGGCATTTCAGGCACTATAATTGGCATTTCAGACATTATAATTGGCATTTCTGGCATTATAATTGGCATTTCATATATTATAATTGGCATTTCAGGCACTATTTTTGGCATTTAAGGCACCATAATTGGCATTTAGGGCACTAAAATTGGCATTTCAGACATAATATTTGGCATTTAAGGCACTATAATTGGCATTTCTGGCACTATAATCGGCATTTAAGCTACTAAAATAGGCATTTTAGGCACTATAATTGGCATTTCAGACACTATAAAATATTAACAAATAACTGTAATAATTTAGATATTTTTAAAACTATAACAATCAATTTCAAATATTTAGATATTTTTGACATGGATACTTATAAAATATTAACAATCAACTCTAAATATTTGGATAATTTTATAAAATAACAACAATCGATTTTACATTTCGATATTTTTGTCATAGATACTAATAAAATATTAACAATTAACTCTTATAATTGGCATTTCAGACATTATAATTGGCATTTCAGGCACTATATTTGGCATTTCAGGTGCTATAATTAGTAATTCAGACATTTTAATTGGCATTTAAGGCACTATAATTGGCATTTCAGGCACTATAATTGGCATTTAGGGCACTAAAATTGGCATTTCAGACATAATATTTGGCATTTAAGGCACTATAATTGGCATTTCTGGCACTATAATTGGCATTTCAGACATTATAATTGGCATTTCAGGCACTATTTTTGGCATTTAAGGCGCTATAATTGGCATTTAGGGCACTAAAATTGGCATTTCAGACATAATATTTGGCATTTAAGGCACTATAATTGGCATTTCTGGCACTATAATTGGCATTTCATACATTATAATTGGCATTTCAGGCACTATTTTTGGCATTTAAGGCGCTATAATTGGCATTTAGGGCACTAAAATTGGCATTTCAGAATTAATATTTTGCATTTTAGGCACTATAGTTGCTTTTCAGACTTTATATTTGGCATTTCATACATTATTATTGGCTTTTCAGACATTATATTTGGCATTTAAGCCACTATAATTGGCATTTCAGACACTATATTTGGCATTTAAGGCACTATAATTGGCATTTAAATTACTGAAATAGGCATTTAAGCCACTATAATTGGCATTTAAGGCACTATAATTGGCATTTAAATTACTGAAATAGGCATTTTAGGCACTATAATTGGCATTTAGGGCACTAAAATTGGTATTTTAGACATAATATTTGGCATTTAAGGCACTATAATTGGCATTTCTGACACTATAATTGGCATTTCAGACATTATAATTGGCATTTCTGGCACTAAAATTGGCATTTCAGACATTATAATTGGCATTTCAGGCACTATAATTGGCATTTCAGACATTATAATTGGCATTTCTGGCATTATAATTGGCATTTCATATATTATAATTGGCATTTCAGGCACTATTTTTGGCATTTAAGGCGCTATAATTGGCATTTAGGGCACTATAATCGGCATTTAAGGTACTAAAATAGGCATTTTAGGCACTATAATTGGCATTTCAGACACTATAAAATATTAACAAATAACTGTAATAATTTAGATATTTTTAAAACTATAACAATCAATTTCAAATATTTAGATATTTTTGACATGGATACTTATAAAATATTAACAATCAACTCTAAATATTTGGATAATTTTATAAAATAACAACAATCGATTTTACATTTCGATATTTTTGTCATAGATACTAATAAAATATTAACAATTAACTCTTATAATTGGCATTTCAGACATTATAATTGGCATTTCAGGCACTATATTTGGCATTTTAGGCGCTATAATTAGTAATTCAGACATTTTAATTGGCATTTAAGCCACTATAATTGGCATTTCAGACACTATATTTGGCATTTAAGGCACTATAATTGGCATTTTAATTACTGAAATAGGCATTTAAGCCACTATAATTGGCATTTCAGACACTATATTTGGCATTTAAGGCACTATAATTGGCATTTAAATTACTGAAATAGGCATTTTAGGCACTATAATTGGCATTTAGGGCACTAAAATTCGTATTTCAGACATAATATTTGGCATTTAAGGCACTATAATTGGCATTTCTGACACTATAATTGGTATTTCAGACATTATAATTGGCATTTCTGGCACTAAAATTGGCATTTCAGACATTATAATTGGCATTTCAGGCACTATAATTGGCATTTCAGACATTATAATTGGCATTATAATTGGCATTTCATATATTATAATTGGCATTTCAGGCACTATTTTTGGCATTTAAGGCGCTATAATTGGCAATTAGGGCACTATAATTGGCATTTAAGGTACTAAAATAGGCATTTTAGGCACTATAATTGGCATTTCAGTCACTATAAAATATTAACAAATAACTGTAATAATTTAGATATTTTTAAAACTATAACAATCAATTTCAAATATTTAGATATTTTTGACATGGATACTTATAAAATATTAACAATCAACTCTAAATATTTGGATAATTTTATAAAATAACAACAATCGATTTTACATTTCGATATTTTTGTCATAGATACTAATAAAATATTAACTTTTAACTCTTATAATTGGCATTTCAGACATTATAATTGGCATTTCAGGCACTATATTTGGCATTTTAGGCGCTATAATTAGTAATTCAGAAATTTTAATTAGCATTTAAGGCACTATAATTGGCATTTCAGGCACTATAATTGGCATTTAGGGCACTAAAATTGGCATTTCAGACATAATATTTGGCATTTAAGGCACTATAATTGGCATTTCTGGCACTATAATTGGCATTTCAGACATTATAATTGGCATTTCAGGCACTATATTTGGCATTTCAGGCGCTATAATTGGCATTTAGGGCACTAAAATTGGTATTTCAGACATAATATTTGGCATTTAAGGCACTATAATTGGCATTTCTTGCACTATAATTGGCATTTCAGACATTATAATTGGCATTTCTGGCACTAAAATTGGCATTTCAGACATTATAATTGGCATTTCAGGCACTATAATTGGCATTTCAGACATTATAATTGGCATTTCTGGCATTATAATTGGCATTTCAGATATTATAATTGGCATTTCAGGCACTATTTTTGGCATTTAAGGCGCTATAATTGGCATTTAGGGCACTAAAAATGGCATTTCAGACATAATATTTGGCATTTAAGGCACTATAATTGGCATTTCTGGCACTATAATCGGCATTTAAGGTACTAAAATAGGCATTTTAGGCACTATAATTGGCATTTCAGACACTATAAAATATTAACAAATAACTGTAATAATTTAGATATTTTTACAACTATAACAATCAATTTCAAATATTTAGATATTTTTGACATGGATACTTATAAAATATTAACAATCAACTCTAAATATTTGGATAATTTTATAAAATAACAACAATCGATTTTACATTTCGATATTTTTGTCATAGATACTAATAAAATATTAACAATTAACTCTTATAATTGGCATTTCAGACATTATAATTGGCATTTCTGGCACTAAAATTGGCATTTCAGACATTATAATTGGCATTTCAGGCACTATAATTGGCCTTTCAGACATTATAATTGGCATTTCTGGCATTATAATTGGCATTTCAGATATTATAATTACCATTTCAGGCACTATTTTTGGCATTTAAGGCGCTATAATTGGCATTTAGGGCACTAAAATTGGCATTTCAGACATAATATTTGGCATTTAAGGCACTATAATTGGCATTTCTGGCACTATAATTGGCATTTCAGACACTATAAAATATTAACAAATAACTGTAATAATTTAGATATTTTTAAAACTATAACAATCAATTTCAAATATTTAGATATTTTTGACATGGATACTTATAAAATATTAACAATCAACTCTAAATATTTGGATAATTTTATAAAATAACAACAATCGATTTTACATTTCGATATTTTTGTCATAGATACTAATAAAATATTAACAATTAACTCTTATAATTGGCATTTCAGACATTATAATTGGCATTTCAGGCACTATATTTGGCATTTCAGGTGCTATAATTAGTAATTCAGACATTTTAATTGGCATTTAAGGCACTATAATTGGCATTTCAGGCACTATAATTGGCATTTAGGGCACTAAAATTGGCATTTCAGACATAATATTTGGCATTTAAGGCACTATAATTGGCATTTCTGGCACTATAATTGGCATTTCAGACATTATAATTGGCATTTCAGGCACTATATTTGGCATTTCTGGCATTATAATTGGCATTTCAGATATTATAATTGGCATTTCAGGCACTATTTTTGGCATTTAAGGCGCTATAATTGGCATTTAGGGCACTAAAATTGGCATTTCAGACATAATATTTGGCATTTAAGGCACTATAATTGGCATTTCTGGCACTATAATTGGCATTTCAAACATTATAATTGGCATTTCTGGCACTATAATTGGAATTTCAGACATTATAATTGGCATTTCAGGCACTATAATTGGAATTTCAGGCACTAAAATTGGCATTCCAGAATTAATATTTTGCATTTTAGGCACTATAGTTGCTTTTCAGACTTTATATTTGGCATTTCATACATTATTATTGGCTTTTCAGACATTATATTTGGCATTTAAGCCACTATAATTGGCATTTCAGACACTATATTTGGCATTTAAGGCACTATAATTGGCATTTAAATTAATGAAATAGGCATTTAAGCCACTATAATTGGCATTTAAGGCACTATAATTGGCATTTAAATTACTGAAATAGGCATTTTAGGCACTATAATTGGCATTTCTGACACTATAATTGGCATTTCAGACATTATAATTGGCATTTCTGGCACTAAAATTGGCATTTCAGACATTATAATTGGCATTTCAGGCACTATAATTGGCATTTCAGACATTATAATTGGCATTTCTGGCATTATAATTGGCATTTCATATATTATAATTGGCATTTCAGGCACTATTTTTGGCATTTAACCCGTCAGTTCCCAATGCACCCCCTAGGGTGCAGTCACTTTTTTTGTTATGTGCTATAAAAAAAAAATTTTTTCGAGGTTATAGGGATGTTTTTGTGTACTACTGGAACTAGGTCAAAGGGTAGGACACATTTGGAGCTGATATCAGGTGTGGTCTAGACAATATAATCTTTCAAACTCAGTAGTGTTCTGGTTTCTGTTGGTGTTGACATTTTTTCTTCTCTTTTCACTCACCATGACGAGAAAAACTTAAGTACTCAAATTATTTTTGCATTTATAGTTCGGTGGGCATTTTCTGGAACAAATGGTACCAATATTACATATAAGCCACCAAAAATAAAACTTCAGAGCCAATCTAAAAGTAAGCATCACCTGTAGGGTGCATTGGTCACTGAGGCACAATCATGCTCAGAACGTAAGTGTAGAAGAAATGAAAATTGTTGTAAGTATCTTGTTACTTACGGGTTACATGGCAATTAAATATATTAGAATGTTTTGGGAGACTCAAAGTGATACCTATAACAAAACAGTAGCCCAAAGTGTGAGAAGAAATAGATTCCTCGAAATCCAAAAATACTTTGCGACAACAATAAGCTCCCAAAAAAATGATAAATTTTCAAAAGTCAGAGAATATTTTACAGTTCTGAACGCTGCTAATAAGTAAGGATTTATTTTATTTTTAGTAGGACTGTTCCTTGATTTTATTTTATACGACATGATATTTTTCATATTTTTTACTTTTAGGTAAATGTAAGTGAAATAAACAAATATATATTTATATTGATTTTTGTTAACTTATATCCCCACATCTCACAACAATAAATTAAAAAAAAAGTAAATTGATTCAATTCTATTATTCAGGATAATTTGATTTAGTTTATGAAATTGAGTGATTTTGTTATCCGGATGCCCAATGCACCCTACAGGGGGCACCTTCCCAGCGGATTTATTAATGCATAGAAAAATTTAAAACTTGTTTATATATTCTTCTTAGAGATCAATAAGCATAAATAAGTAAAAAAAAATTAAAGTTCATAAGTGGTTCACATTTGGGAACTGACGGGTTAAGGCGCTATAATTGGCATTTAGGGCACTATAATCGGCATTTAAGGTACTAAAATAGGCATTTTAGGCACTATAATTGGCATTTCAGACACTATAAAATATTAACAAATAACTGTAATAATTTAGATATTTTTTAAACTATAACAATCAATTTCAAATATTTAGATATTTTTGACATGGATACTTATAAAATATTAACAATCAACTCTAAATAATTGGATAATTTTATAAAATAACAACAATCGATTTTACATTTCGATATTTTTGTCATAGATACTAATAAAATATTAACAATTAACTCTTATAATTGGCATTTCAGACATTATAATTGGCATTTCAGGCACTATATTTGGCATTTTAGGCGCTATAATTAGTAATTCAGACATTTTAATTGGCATTTAAGGCACTATAATTGGCATTTCAGGCACTATAATTGGCATTTAGGGCACTAAAATTGGCATTTCAGACATAATATTTGGCATTTAAGGCACTATAATTGGCATTTCTGGCACTATAATTGGCATTTCAGACATTATAATTGGCATTTCAGGCACTATATTTGGCATTTCAGGCGCTATAATTGGCATTTAGGGCACTAAAATTGGTATTTCAGACATAATATTTGGCATTTCAGACATTATAATTGGCATTTCTGGCACTAAAATTGGCATTTCAGACATTATAATTGGCATTTCAGGCACTATAATTGGCATTTCAGACATTATAATTGGCATTTCTGGCATTATAATTGGCATTTCAGACATTATAATTGGCATTTCTGGCATTATAATTGGCATTTCAGATATTATAATTGGCATTTCAGGCACTATTTTTGGCATTTAAGGCGCTATAATTGGCATTTAGGGCACTAAAAATGGCATTTCAGACATAATATTTGGCATTTAAGGCACTATAATTGGCATTTCTGGCACTATAATCGGCATTTAAGGTACTAAAATAGGCATTTTAGGCACTATTATTGGCATTTCAGACACTATAAAATATTAACAAATAACTGTAATAATTTAGATATTTTTAAAACAATAACAATCAATTTCAAATATTTAGATATTTTTGACATGGATACTTATAAAATATTAACAATCAACTCTAAATATTTGGATAATTTTATAAAATAACAACAATCGATTTTACATTTCGATATTTTTGTCATAGATACTAATAAAATATTAACAATTAACTCTTATAATTGGCATTTCAGACATTATAATTGGCATTTCTGGCACTAAAATTGGCATTTCAGACATTATAATTGGCATTTCAGGCACTATAATTGGCCTTTCAGACATTATAATTGGCATTTCTGGCATTATAATTGGCATTTCAGATATTATAATTACCATTTCAGGCACTATTTTTGGCATTTAAGGCGCTATAATTGGCATTTAGGGCACTAAAATTGGCATTTCAGACATAATATTTGGCATTTAAGGCACTATAATTGGCATTTCTGGCACTATAATTGGCATTTCAGACACTATAAAATATTAACAAATAACTGTAATAATTTAGATATTTTTAAAACTATAACAATCAATTTCAAATATTTAGATATTTTTGACATGGATACTTATAAAATATTAACAATCAACTCTAAATATTTGGATAATTTTATAAAATAACAACAATCGATTTTACATTTCGATATTTTTGTCATAGATACTAATAAAATATTAACAATTAACTCTTATAATTGGCATTTCAGACATTATAATTGGCATTTCAGGCACTATATTTGGCATTTCAGGTGCTATAATTAGTAATTCAGACATTATAATTGGCATTTCAGGCACTATAATTGGCATTTCAGGCACTATAATTGGCATTTAGGGCACTAAAATTGGCATTTCAGACATAATATTTGGCATTTAAGGCACTATAATTGGCATTTCTGGCACTATAATTGGCATTTCAGACATTATAATTGGCATTTCAGGCACTATATTTGGCATTTCTGGCATTATAATTGGCATTTCAGATATTATAATTGGCATTTCAGGCACTATTTTTGGCATTTAAGGCGCTATAATTGGCATTTAGGGCACTAAAATTGGCATTTCAGACATAATATTTGGCATTTAAGGCACTATAATTGGCATTTCTGGCACTATAATTGGCATTTCAAACATTATAATTGGCATTTCTGGCACTATAATTGGAATTTCAGACATTATAATTGGCATTTCAGGCACTATAATTGGAATTTCAGGCACTAAAATTGGCATTCCAGAATTAATATTTTGCATTTTAGGCACTATAGTTGCTTTTCAGACTTTATATTTGGCATTTCATACATTATTATTGGCTTTTCAGACATTATATTTGGCATTTAAGCCACTATAATTGGCATTTCAGACACTATATATTTGGCATTTAAGGCACTATAATTGGCATTTAAATTAATGAAATAGGCATTTAAGCCACTATAATTGGCATTTAAGGCACTATAATTGGCATTTAAATTACTGAAATAGGCATTATAGGCACTATAATTGGCATTTCTGACACTATAATTGGCATTTCAGACATTATAAATGGCATTTCTGGCACTAAAATTGGCATTTCAGACATTATAATTGGCATTTCAGGCACTATAATTGGCATTTCAGACATTATAATTGGCATTTCTGGCATTATAATTGGCATTTCATATATTATAATTGGCATTTCAGGCACTATTTTTGGCATTTAAGGCGCTATAATTGGCATTTAGGGCACTATAATCGGCATTTAAGGTACTAAAATAGGCATTTTAGGCACTATAATTGGCATTTCAGACACTATAAAATATTAACAAATAACTGTAATAATTTAGATATTTTTTAAACTATAACAATCAATTTCAAATATTTAGATATTTTTGACATGGATACTTATAAAATATTAACAATCAACTCTAAATATTTGGATAATTTTATAAAATAACAACAATCGATTTTACATTTCGATATTTTTGTCATAGATACTAATAAAATATTAACAATTAACTCTTATAATTGGCATTTCAGACATTATAATTGGCATTTCAGGCACTATATTTGGCATTTAAGGCGCTATAATTAGTAATTCAGACATTTTAATTGGCATTTAAGCCACTATAATTGGCATTTCAGACACTATATTTGGCATTTAAGGCACTATAATTGGCATTTTAATTACTGAAATAGGCATTTAAGCCACTATAATTGGCATTTCAGACACTATATTTGGCATTTAAGGCACTATAATTGGCATTTAAATTACTGAAATAGGCATTTTAGGCACTATAATTGGCATTTAAGGCACTAAAATTGGTATTTTAGACATAATATTTGGCATTTAAGGCACTATAATTGGCATTTCTGACACTATAATTGGTATTTCAGACATTATAATTGGCATTTCTGGCACTAAAATTGGCATTTCAGACATTATAATTGGCATTTCAGGCACTATAATTGGCATTTCAGACATTATAATTGGCATTTCTGGCATTATAATTGGCATTTCATATATTATAATTGGCATTTCAGGCACTATTTTTGGCATTTAAGGCGCTATAATTGGCATTTAGGGCACTATAATCGGCATTTAAGGTACTAAAATAGGCATTTTAGGCACTATAATTGGCATTTCAGACACTATAAAATATTAACAAATAACTGTAATAATTTAGATATTTTTTAAACTATAACAATCAATTTCAAATATTTAGATATTTTTGACATGGATACTTATAAAATATTAACAATCAACTCTAAATAATTGGATAATTTTATAAAATAACAACAATCGATTTTACATTTCGATATTTTTGTCATAGATACTAATAAAATATTAACAATTAACTCTTATAATTGGCATTTCAGACATTATAATTGGCATTTCAGGCACTATATTTGGCATTTTAGGCGCTATAATTAGTAATTCAGACATTTTAATTGGCATTTAAGGCACTATAATTGGCATTTCAGGCACTATAATTGGCATTTAGGGCACTAAAATTGGCATTTCAGACATAATATTTGGCATTTAAGGCACTATAATTGGCATTTCTGGCACTATAATTGGCATTTCAGACATTATAATTGGCATTTCAGGCACTATATTTGGCATTTCAGGCGCTATAATTGGCATTTAGGGCACTAAAATTGGTATTTCAGACATAATATTTGGCATTTAAGGCACTATAATTGGCATTTCTGGCACTATAATTGGCATTTCAGACATTATAATTGGCATTTCTGGCACTAAAATTGGCATTTCAGACATTATAATTGGCATTTCAGGCACTATAATTGGCATTTCAGACATTATAATTGGCATTTCTGGCATTATAATTGGCATTTCAGATATTATAATTGGCATTTCAGGCACTATTTTTGGCATTTAAGGCGCTATAATTGGCATTTAGGGCACTAAAATTGGCATTTCAGACATAATATTTGGCATTTAAGGCACTATAATTGGCATTTCTGGCACTATAATTGGCATTTCAAACATTATAATTGGCATTTCTGGCACTATAATTGGCATTTCAGACATTATAATTGGCATTTCAGGCACTATAATTGGCATTTCAGGCACTATTTTTGGCATTTAAGGCGCTATAATTGGCATTTAGGGCACTATAATCGGCATTTAAGGTACTAAAATAGGCATTTTAGGCACTATAATTGGCATTTCAGACACTATAAAATATTAACAAATAACTGTAATAATTTAGATATTTTTAAAACTATAACAATCAATTTCAAATATTTAGATATTTTTGACATGGATACTTATAAAATATTTACAATCAACTCTAAATATTTGGATAATTTTATAAAATAACAACAATCGATTTTACATTTCGAAATTTTTGTCATAGATACTAATAAAATATTAACAATTAACTCTTATAATTGGCATTTCAGACATTATAATTGGCATTTCTGGCACTAAAATTGGCATTTCAGACATTATAATTGGCATTTCAGGCACTATAATTGGCCTTTCAGACATTATAATTGGCATTTCTGGCATTATAATTGGCATTTCAGATATTATAATTGGCATTTCAGGCACTATTTTGGCATTTAAGGCGCTATAATTGGCATTTAGGGCACTAAAATTGGCATTTCAGACATAATATTTGGCATTTAAGGCACTATAATTGGCATTTCTGGCACTATAATTGGCATTTCAGACACTATAAAATATTAACAAATAACTGTAATAATTTAGATATTTTTTTTTTTTTTTTTTTTATTTAATTCAATGATATTTACAACTATAATACATTATGATATTTTTAAAACTATAACAATCAATTTCAAATATTTAGATATTTTTGACATGGATACTTATAAAATATTAACAATCAACTCTAAATATTTAAATAATTTTATAAAATAACAACAATCGATTTTACGTTTCGATATTTTTGTCATAGATACTAATAAAATATTAACAATTAACTCTTATAATTGGCATTTCAGACATTATAATTGGCATTTCAGGCACTATATTTGGCATTTCAGGTATTTTTAAGGTTTTATAATTAGTAATTCAGACATTTTAATTGGCATTTCTGGCACTAAAATTGGCAATTATAATTGGCATTTCAGGCACTATAATTGGCATTTCAGACATTATAATTGGTATTTCTGGCATTATAATTGGCATTTCATATATTATAATTGGCATTTCAGGCACTATTTTTGGCATTTAAGGCGCTATAATTGGCATTTAGGGCACTATAATTGGCATTTAAGGTACTATAATAGGCATTTTAGGCACTATAATTGGCATTTCAGACATTATAATTGGCATTTCAGGTGCTATAATTAGTAATTCAGACATTTTAATTGGCATTTAAGGCACTATAATTGGCATTTCAGGCACTATAATTGGCATTTAGGGCACTAAAATTGGCATTTCAGACATAATATTTGGCATTTAAGGCACTATAATTGGCATTTCTGGCACTATAATTGGCATTTCAGACACTATAAAATATTAACAAATAACTGTAATAATTTAGATATTTTTAAAACTATAACAATCAATTTCAAATATTTAGATATTTTTGACATGGATACTTATAAAATATTAACAATCAACTCTAAATATTTAAATAATTTTATAAAATAACAACAATCGATTTTACGTTTCGATATTTTTGTCATAGATACTAATAAAATATTAACAATTAACTCTTATAATTGGCATTTCAGACATTATAATTGGCATTTCAGGCACTATTTTTGGCATTTAAGGCGCTATAATTGGCATTTAGGGCACTATAATTGGCATTTAAGGTACTATAATAGGCATTTTAGGCACTATAATTGGCATTTCAGACATTATAATTGGCATTTCAGGTGCTATAATTAGTAATTCAGACATTTTAATTGGCATTTAAGGCACTATAATTGGCATTTCAGGCACTATAATTGGCATTTAGGGCACTAAAATTGGCATTTCAGACATAATATTTGGCATTTAAGGCACTATAATTGGCATTTCTGGCACTATAATTGGCATTTCGGACATTATAATTGGCATTTCAGGCACTATATTTGGCATTTCTGGCATTATAATTGGCATTTCAGATATTATAATTGGCATTTCAGGCACTATTTTTGGCATTTAAGGCGCTATAATTGGCATTTCAGACACTATATTTGGCATTTAAGGCACTATAATTGGCATTTAAATACCTGAAATAGGCATTTTAGGCACTATAATTGGCATTTAGGGCACTAAAATTGGTATTTCAGACATAACATTTGGCATTTAAGGCACTATGATTGACATTTCTGGCACTATAATTGGCATTTCAAACATTATAATTGGCATTTAAGGTACTATAATAGGCATTTTAGGCACTATAATTGGCATTTCAGACATTATAATTGGCATTTCAGGTGCTATAATTAGTAATTCAGACATTTTAATTGGCATTTAAGGCACTATAATTGGCATTTCAGGCACTATAATTGGCATTTAGGGCACTAAAATTGGCATTTCAGACATAATATTTGGCATTTAAGGCACTATAATTGGCATTTCTGACACTATAATTGGTATTTCAGACATTATAATTGGCATTTCTGGCACTAAAATTGGCATTTCAGACATTATAATTGGCATTTCAGGCACTATAATTGGCATTTCAGACATTATAGTTGGCATTTCTGGCATTATAATTGGCATTTCATATATTATAATTGGCATTTCAGGCACTATTTTTGGCATTTAAGGCGCTATAATTGGCAATTAGGGCACTATAATTGGCATTTAAGGTACTAAAATAGGCATTTTAGGCACTATAATTGGCATTTCAGACACTATAAAATATTAACAAATAACTGTAATAATTTAGATATTTTTAAAGCTATAACAATCAATTTCAAATATTTAGATATTTTTGACATGGATACTTATAAAATATTAACAATCAACTCTAAATAATTGGATAATTTTATAAAATAACAACAATCGATTTTACATTTCGATATTTTTGTCATAGATACTAATAAAATATTAACAATTAACTCTTATAATTGGCATTTCAGACATTATAATTGGCATTTCAGGCACTATATTTGGCATTTTAGGCGCTATAATTAGTAATTCAGACATTTTAATTGGCATTTAAGGCACTATAATTGGCATTTCAGGCACTATAATTGGCATTTAGGGCACTAAAATTGGCATTTCAGACATAATATTTGGCATTTAAGGCACTATAATTGGCATTTCTGGCACTATAATTGGCATTTCAGACATTATAATTGGCATTTCAGGCACTATAATTGGCATTTCAGACACTATAAAATATTAACAAATAACTGTAATAATTTAGATATTTTTTTTTTTTTTTTTTTTATTTAATTCAATGATATTTACAACTATAATACATTATGATATTTTTAAAACTATAACAATCAATTTCAAATATTTAGATATTTTTGACATGGATACTTATAAAATATTAACAATCAACTCTAAATATTTAAATAATTTTATAAAATAACAACAATCGATTTTACGTTTCGATATTTTTGTCATAGATACTAATAAAATATTAACAATTAACTCTTATAATTGGCATTTCAGACATTATAATTGGCATTTCAGGCACTATATTTGGCATTTCAGGTGCTATAATTAGTAATTCAGACATTTTAATTGGAATTTAAGGCACTATAATTGGCATTTCAGATATTATAATTGGCATTTCAGGCACTATTTTTGGCATTTAAGGCGCTATAATTGGCATTTCAGACACTATATTTGGCATTTCTGGCACTATAATTGGCATTTCAGACATTATAATTGGCATTTCAGGCACTATATTTGGCATTTCTGGCATTATAATTGGCATTTCAGATATTATAATTGGCATTTCAGGCACTATTTTTGGCATTTAAGGCGCTATAATTGGCATTTAGGGCACTAAAATTGGCATTTCAGACATAATATTTGGCATTTAAGGCACTATAATTGGCATTTCTGGCACTATAATTGGCATTTCAAACATTATAATTGGCATTTCTGGCACTATAATTGGAATTTCAGACATTATAATTGGCATTTCAGGCACTATAATTGGAATTTCAGGCACTAAAATTGGCATTCCAGAATTAATATTTTGCATTTTAGGCACTATAGTTGCTTTTCAGACTTTATATTTGGCATTTCATACATTATTATTGGCTTTTCAGACATTATGTTTGGCATTTAAGCCACTATAATTGGCATTTCAGACACTATATTTGGCATTTAAGGCACTATAATTGGCATTTAAATTAATGAAATAGGCATTTAAGCCACTATAATTGGCATTTAAGGCACTATAATTGGCATTTAAATTACTGAAATAGGCATTTTAGGCACTATAATTGGCATTTCTGACACTATAATTGGCATTTCATACATTATAATTGGCATTTCTGGCACTAAAATTGGCATTTCAGACATTATAATTGGCATTTCAGGCACTATAATTGGCATTTTAGGCGCTATAATTAGTAATTCAGACATTTTAATTGGCATTTAAGCCACTATAATTGGCATTTCAGACACTATATTTGGCATTTAAGGCACTATAATTGGCATTTTAATTACTGAAATAGGCATTTAAGCCACTATAATTGGCATTTCAGACACTATATTTGGCATTTAAGGCACTATAATTGGCATTTAAATTACTGAAATAGGCATTTTAGGCACTATAATTGGCATTTAAGGCACTAAAATTGGTATTTTAGACATAATATTTGGCATTTAAGGCACTATAATTGGCATTTCTGACACTATAATTGGTATTTCAGACATTATAATTGGCATTTCTGGCACTAAAATTGGCATTTCAGACATTATAATTGGCATTTCAGGCACTATAATTGGCATTTCAGACATTATAATTGGCATTTCTGGCATTATAATTGGCATTTCATATATTATAATTGGCATTTCAGGCACTATTTTTGGCATTTAAGGCGCTATAATTGGCAATTAGGGCACTATAATTGGCATTTAAGGTACTAAAATAGGCATTTTAGGCACTATAATTGGCATTTCAGACACTATAAAATATTAACAAATAACTGTAATAATTTAGATATTTTTAAAACTATAACAATCAATTTCAAATATTTAGATATTTTTGACATGGATACTTATAAAATATTAACAATCAACTCTAAATAATTGGATAATTTTATAAAATAACAACAATCGATTTTACATTTCGATATTTTTGTCATAGATACTAATAAAATATTAACAATTAACTCTTATAATTGGCATTTCAGACATTATAATTGGCATTTCAGGCACTATATTTGGCATTTTAGGCGCTATAATTAGTAATTCAGACATTTTAATTGGCATTTAAGGCACTATAATTGGCATTTCAGGCACTATAATTGGCATTTAGGGCACTAAAATTGGCATTTCAGACATAATATTTGGCATTTAAGGCACTATAATTGGCATTTCTGGCACTATAATTGGCATTTCAGACATTATAATTGGCATTTCAGGCACTATATTTGGCATTTCAGGCGCTATAATTGGCATTTAGGGCACTAAAATTGGTATTTCAGACATAATATTTGGCATTTAAGGCACTATAATTGGCATTTCTGGCACTATAATTGGCATTTCAGACATTATAATTGGCATTTCAGGCACTATTTTTGGCATTTAAGGCGCTATAATTGGCATTTAGGGCACTAAAATTGGCATTTCAGACATAATATTTGGCATTTAAGGCACTATAATTGGCATTTCTGGCACTATAATTGGCATTTCATACATTATAATTGGCATTTCAGGCACTATTTTTGGCATTTAGGGCACTAAAATTGGCATTTCAGACATAATATTTGGCATTTAAGGCACTATAATTGGCATTTCTGGCACTATAATTGGCATTTCAAACATTATAATTGGCATTTCAGACACTATATTTGGCATTTAAGGCACTATAATTGGCATTTTAATTACTGAAATAAGCATTTAAGCCACTATAATTGGCATTTAAGCCACTATAATTGGCATTTAAGGCACTATAATTGGCATTTAAATTACTGAAATAGGCATTTTAGGCACTATAATTGACATTTAGGGCACTAAAATTGGTATTTTAGACATAATATTTGGCATTTAAGGCACTATAATTGGCATTTCTGACACTATAATTGGCATTTCAGACATTATAATTGGCATTTCTGGCACTAAAATTGGCATTTCAGACATTATAATTGGCATTTCAGGCACTATAATTGGCATTTCAGACATTATAATTGGCATTTCTGGCATTATAATTGGCATTTCATATATTATAATTGGCATTTCAGGCACTATTTTTGGCATTTAAGGCGCTATAATTGGCATTTAGGGCACTATAATCGGCATTTAAGGTACTAAAATAGGCATTTTAGGCACTATAATTGGCATTTCAGACACTATAAAATATTAACAAATAACTGTAATAATTTAGATATTTTTAAAACTATAACAATCAATTTCAAATATTTAGATATTTTTGACAAGGATACTTATAAAATATTAACAATCAACTCTAAATATTTGGATAATTTTATAAAATAACAACAATCGATTTTACATTTCGATATTTTTGTCATAGATACTAATAAAATATTAACAATTAACTCTTATAATTGGCATTTCAGACATTATAATTGGCATTTCAGGCACTATATTTGGCATTTTAGGCGCTATAATTAGTAATTCAGACATTTTAATTGGCATTTAAGCCACTATAATTGGCATTTCAGACACTATATTTGGCATTTAAGGCACTATAATTGGCATTTTAATTACTGAAATAGGCATTTAAGCCACTATAATTGGCATTTCAGACACTATATTTGGCATTTTAGGCACTATAATTGGCATTTAGGGCACTAAAATTGGTATTTTAGACATAATATTTGGCATTTAAGGCACTATAATTGGCATTTCTGACACTATAACTGGTATTTCAGACATTATAATTGGCATTTCTGGCACTAAAATTGGCATTTCAGACATTATAATTGGCATTTCAGGCACTATAATTGGCATTTCAGACATTATAATTGGCATTTCTGGCATTATAATTGGCATTTCATATATTATAATTGGCATTTCAGGCACTATAATTGGCATTTCAGACATTATAATTGGCATTTCTGGCATTATAATTGGCATTTCAGATATTATAATTGGCATTTCAGGCACTATTTTTGGCATTTAAGGCGCTATAATTGGCATTTAGGGCACTAAAATTGGCATTTCAGACATAATATTTGGCATTTAAGGCACTATAATTGGCATTTCAGACACTATAAAATATTAACAAATAACTGTAATAATTTAGATATTTTTAAAACTATAACAATCAATTTCAAATATTTAGATATTTTTGACATGGATACTTATAAAATATTAACAATCAACTCTAAATATTTGGATAATTTTATAAAATAACAACAATCGATTTTACTTTTCGATATTTTTGTCATAGATACTAATAAAATATTAACAATTAACTCTTATAATTGGCATTTCAGACATTATAATTGGCATTTCAGGCACTATATTTGGCATTTTAGGCGCTATAATTAGTAATTCAGACATTTTAATTGGCATTTAAGCCACTATAATTGGCATTTCAGACACTATATTTGGCATTTAAGGCACTATAATTGGCATTTAAATTACTGAAATAGGCATTTTAGGCACTATAATTGGCATTTAGGGCACTAAAATTGGTATTTTAGACATAATATTTGGCATTTAAGGCACTATAATTGGCATTTCTGACACTATAACTGGTATTTCAGACATTATAATTGGCATTTCTGGCACTAAAATTGGCATTTCAGACATTATAATTGGCATTTCAGGCACTATAATTGGCATTTCAGACATTATAATTGGCATTTCTGGCATTATAATTGGCATTTCATATATTATAATTGGCATTTCAGGCACTATTTTTGGCATTTAAGGCACTATAATTGGCATTTAGGGCACTAAAATTGGCATTTCAGACATAATATTTGGCATTTAAGGCACTATAATTGGCATTTCTGGCACTAAAATAGGCATTTCAGACACTATATTTGGCATTTCTGGCATTATAATTGGCATTTCAGATATTATAATTGGCATTTCAGGCACTATTTTTGGCATTTAAGGCGCTATAATTGGCATTTAGGGCACTAAAATTGGCATTTCAGACATAATATTTGGCATTTAAG
Organism: Troilus luridus; assembly: GCA_964056705.1. NCBI lineage: Eukaryota > Metazoa > Arthropoda > Insecta > Hemiptera > Pentatomidae > Troilus > Troilus luridus. Next base: position 1,280,657 of record CAXKTH010000163.1, on the reverse strand, counting down.
GCACTATAATTGGCATTTCTGGCACTATAATTGGCATTTCAAACATTATAATTGGCATTTCTGGCACTATAATTGGAATTTCAGACATTATAATTGGCATTTCAGGCACTATAATTGGAATTTCAGGGCCTAAAATTGGCATTTCAGAATTAATATTTTGCATTTTAGGCACTATAGTTGCTTTTCAGACTTTATATTTGGCATTTCATACATTATTATTGGCTTTTCAGACATTATATTTGGCATTTAAGCCACTATAATTGGCATTTCAGACACTATATTTGGCATTTAAGGCACTATAATTGGCATTTAAATTACTGAAATAGGCATTTAAGCCACTATAATTGGCATTTAAGGCACTATAATTGGCATTTAAATTACTGAAATAGGCATTTTAGGCACTATAATTGGCATTTAGGGCACTAAAATTGGTATTTTAGACATAATATTTGGCATTTAAGGCACTATAATTGGCATTTCTGACACTATAATTGGCATTTCAGACATTATATTTGGCATTTCTGGCACTAAAATTGGCATTTCAGACATTATAATTTGCATTTCAGGCACTATAATTGGCATTTCAGACATTATAATTGGCATTTCTGGCATTATAATTGGCATTTCATATATTATATTTGGCATTTCAGGCACTATTTTTGGCATTTAAGGCGCTATAATTGGCATTTAGGGCACTATAATCGGCATTTAAGGTACTAAAATAGGCATTTTAGGCACTATAATTGGCATTTCAGACACTATAAAATATTAACAAATAACTGTAATAATTTAGATATTTTTAAAACTATAACAATCAATTTCAAATATTTAGATATTTTTGACATGGATACTTATAAAATATTAACAATCAACTCTAAATATTTGGATAATTTTATAAAATAACAACAATCGATTTTACATTTCGATATTTTTGTCATAGATACTAATAAAATATTAACAATTAACTCTTATAATTGGCATTTCAGACATTATAATTGGCATTTCAGGCACTATATTTGGCATTTCAGGTGCTATAATTAGTAATTCAGACATTTTAATTGGCATTTAAGGCACTATAATTGGCATTTCAGGCACTATAATTGGCATTTAGGGCACTAAAATTGGCATTTCAGACATAATATTTGGCATTTAAGGCACTATAATTGGCATTTCTGGCACTATAATTGGCATTTCAGACATTATAATTGGCATTTCAGGCACTATTTTTGGCATTTAAGGCGCTATAATTGGCATTTAGGGCACTAAAATTGGCATTTCAGACATAATATTTGGCATTTAAGGCACTATAATTGGCATTTCTGGCACTATAATTGGCATTTCATACATTATAATTGGCATTTCAGGCACTATTTTTGGCATTTAAGGCGCTAAATTTGGCATTTAGGGCACTAAAATTGGCATTTCAGAATTAATATTTTGCATTTTAGGCACTATAGTTGCTTTTCAGACTTTATATTTGGCATTTCATACATTATTATTGGCTTTTCAGACATTATATTTGGCATTTAAGCCACTATAATTGGCATTTCAGACACTATATTTGGCATTTAAGGCACTATAATTGGCATTTAAATTACTGAAATAGGCATTTAAGCCACTATAATTGGCATTTAAGGCACTATAATTGGCATTTAAATTACTGAAATAGGCATTTTAGGCACTATAATTGGCATTTAGGGCACTAAAATTGGTATTTTAGACATAATATTTGGCATTTAAGGCACTATAATTGGCATTTCTGACACTATAATTGGCATTTCAGACATTATAATTGGCATTTCTGGCACTAAAATTGGCATTTCAGACATTATAATTGGCATTTCAGGCACTATAATTGGCATTTCAGACATTATAATTGGCATTTCTGGCATTATAATTGGCATTTCATATATTATGATTGGCATTTCAGGCACTATTTTTGGCATTTAAGGCGCTATAATTGGCATTTAGGGCACTATAATCGGCATTTAAGGTACTAAAATAGGCATTTTTGGCACTATAATTGGCATTTCAGACACTATAAAATATTAACAAATAACTGTAATAATTTAGATATTTTTAAAACTATAACAATCAATTTCAAATATTTAGATATTTTTGACATGGATACTTATAAAATATTAACAATCAACTCTAAATATTTGGATAATTTTATAAAATAACAACAATCGATTTTACATTTCGATATTTTTGTCATAGATACTAATAAAATATTAACAATTAACTCTTATAATTGGCATTTCAGACATTATAATTGGCATTTCAGGCACTATATTTGGCATTTTAGGCGCTATAATTAGTAATTCAGACATTTTAATTGGCATTTAAGCCACTATAATTGGCATTTCAGACACTATATTTGGCATTTAAGGCACTATAATTGGCATTTTAATTACTGAAATAGGCATTTAAGCCACTATAATTGGCATTTCAGACACTATATTTGGAATTTAAGGCACTATAATTGGCATTTAAATTACTGAAATAGGCATTTTAGGCAGTATAATTGGCATTTAGGGCACTAAAATTCGTATTTTAGACATAATATTTGGCATTTAAGGCACTATAATTGGCATTTCTGACACTATAATTGGTATTTCAGACATTATAATTGGCATTTCTGGCACTAAAATTGGCATTTCAGACATTATAATTGGCATTTCAGGCACTATAATTGGCATTTCAGACATTATAATTGGCATTTCTGGCATTATAATTGGCATTTCATATATTATAATTGGCATTTCAGGCACTATTTTTGGCATTTAAGGCGCTATAATTGGCAATTAGGGCACTATAATTGGCATTTAAGGTACTAAAATAGGCATTTTAGGCACTATAATTGGCATTTCAGTCACTATAAAATATTAACAAATAACTGTAATAATTTAGATATTTTTAAAACTATAACAATCAATTTCAAATATTTAGATATTTTTGACATGGATACTTATAAAATATTAACAATCAACTCTAAATATTTGGATAATTTTATAAAAAAACAACAATCGATTTTACATTTCGATATTTTTGTCATAGATACTAATAAAATATTAACTTTTAACTCTTATAATTGGCATTTCAGACATTATAATTGGCATTTCAGGCACTATATTTGGCATTTTAGGCGCTATAATTAGTAATTCAGAAATTTTAATTAGCATTTAAGGCACTATAATTGGCATTTCAGGCACTATAATTGGCATTTAGGGCACTAAAATTGGCATTTCAGACATAATATTTGGCATTTAAGGCACTATAATTGGCATTTCTGGCACTATAATTGGCATTTCAGACATTATAATTGGCATTTCAGGCACTATATTTGGCATTTCAGGCGCTATAATTGGCATTTAGGGCACTAAAATTGGTATTTCAGACATAATATTTGGCATTTAAGGCACTATAATTGGCATTTCTGGCACTATAATTGGCATTTCAGACATTATAATTGGCATTTCTGGCACTAAAATTGGCATTTCAGACATTATAATTGGCATTTCAGGCACTATAATTGGCATTTCAGACATTATAATTGGCATTTCTGGCATTATAATTGGCATTTCAGATATTATAATTGGCATTTCAGGCACTATTTTTGGCATTTAAGGCGCTATAATTGGCATTTAGGGCACTAAAATTGGCATTTCAGACATAATATTTGGCATTTAAGGCACTATAATTGGCATTTCTGGCACTATAATCGGCATTTAAGGTACTAAAATAGGCATTTTAGGCACTATAATTGGCATTTCAGACACTATAAAATATTAACAAATAACTGTAATAATTTAGATATTTTTAAAACTATAACAATCAATTTCAAATATTTAGATATTTTTGACATGGATACTTATAAAATATTAACAATCAACTCTAAATATTTGGATAATTTTATAAAATAACAACAATCGATTTTACATTTCGATATTTTTGTCATAGATACTAATAAAATATTAACAATTAACTCTTATAATTGGCATTTCAGACATTATAATTGGCATTTCTGGCACTAAAATTGGCATTTCAGACATTATAATTGGCATTTCAGGCACTATAATTGGCCTTTCAGACATTATAATTGGCATTTCTGGCATTATAATTGGCATTTCAGATATTATAATTACCATTTCAGGCACTATTTTTGGCATTTAAGGCGCTATAATTGGCATTTAGGGCACTAAAATTGGCATTTCAGACATAATATTTGGCATTTAAGGCACTATAATTGGCATTTCTGGCACTATAATTGGCATTTCAGACACTATAAAATATTAACAAATAACTGTAATAATTTAGATATTTTTAAAACTATAACAATCAATTTCAAATATTTAGATATTTTTGACATGGATACTTATAAAATATTAACAATCAACTCTAAATATTTGGATAATTTTATAAAATAACAACAATCGATTTTACATTTCGATATTTTTGTCATAGATACTAATAAAATATTAAAAATTAACTCTTATAATTGGCATTTCAGACATTATAATTGGCATTTCAGGCACTATATTTGGCATTTCAGGTGCTATAATTAGTAATTCAGACATTTTAATTGGCATTTAAGGCACTATAATTGGCATTTCAGATATTATAATTGGCATTTCAGGCACTATTTTTGGCATTTAAGGCGCTATAATTGGCATTTCAGACACTATATTTGGCATTTCTGGCACTATAATTGGCATTTCAGACATTATAATTGGCATTTCAGGCACTATATTTGGCATTTCTGGCATTATAATTGGCATTTCAGATATTATAATTGGCATTTCAGGCACTATTTTTGGCATTTAAGGCGCTATAATTGGCATTTAGGGCACTAAAATTGGCATTTCAGACATAATATTTGGCATTTAAGGCACTATAATTGGCATTTCTGGCACTATAATTGGCATTTCAAACATTATAATTGGCATTTCTGGCACTATAATTGGAATTTCAGACATTATAATTGGCATTTCAGGCACTATAATTGGAATTTCAGGCACTAAAATTGGCATTCCAGAATTAATATTTTGCATTTTAGGCACTATAGTTGCTTTTCAGACTTTATATTTGGCATTTCATACATAATTATTGGCTTTTCAGACATTATATTTGGCATTTAAGCCACTATAATTGGCATTTCAGACACTATATTTGGCATTTAAGGCACTATAATTGGCATTTAAATTAATGAAATAGGCATTTAAGCCACTATAATTGGCATTTAAGGCACTATAATTGGCATTTAAATTACTGAAATAGGCATTTTAGGCACTATAATTGGCATTTCTGACACTATAATTGGCATTTCAGACATTATAATTGGCATTTCTGGCACTAAAATTGGCATTTCAGACATTATAATTGGCATTTCAGGCACTATAATTGGCATTTCAGACATTATAATTGGCATTTCTGGCATTATAATTGGCATTTCATATATTATAATTGGCATTTCAGGCACTATTTTTGGCATTTAACCCGTCAGTTCCCAATGCACCCCCTAGGGTGCAGTCACTTTTTTTGTTATGTGCTATAAAAAAAAAATTTTTTCGAGGTTATAGGGATGTTTTTGTGTACTACTGGAACTAGGTCAAAGGGTAGGACACATTTGGAGCTGATATCAGGTGTGGTCTAGACAATATAATCTTTCAAACTCAGTAGTGTTCTGGTTTCTGTTGGTGTTGACATTTTTTCTTCTCTTTTCACTCACCATGACGAGAAAAACTTAAGTACTCAAATTATTTTTGCATTTATAGTTCGGTGGGCATTTTCTGGAACAAATGGTACCAATATTACATATAAGCCACCAAAAATAAAACTTCAGAGCCAATCTAAAAGTAAGCATCACCTGTAGGGTGCATTGGTCACTGAGGCACAATCATGCTCAGAACGTAAGTGTAGAAGAAATGAAAATTGTTGTAAGTATCTTGTTACTTACGGGTTACATGGCAATTAAATATATTAGAATGTTTTGGGAGACTCAAAGTGATACCTATAACAAAACAGTAGCCCAAAGTGTGAGAAGAAATAGATTCCTCGAAATCCAAAAATACTTTGCGACAACAATAAGCTCCCAAAAAAATGATAAATTTTCAAAAGTCAGAGAATATTTTACAGTTCTGAACGCTGCTAATAAGTAAGGATTTATTTTATTTTTAGTAGGACTGTTCCTTGATTTTATTTTATACGACATGATATTTTTCATATTTTTTACTTTTAGGTAAATGTAAGTGAAATAAACAAATATATATTTATATTGATTTTTGTTAACTTATATCCCCACATCTCACAACAATAAATTAAAAAAAAAGTAAATTGATTCAATTCTATTATTCAGGATAATTTGATTTAGTTTATGAAATTGAGTGATTTTGTTATCCGGATGCCCAATGCACCCTACAGGGGGCACCTTCCCAGCGGATTTATTAATGCATAGAAAAATTTAAAACTTGTTTATATATTCTTCTTAGAGATCAATAAGCATAAATAAGTAAAAAAAAATTAAAGTTCATAAGTGGTTCACATTTGGGAACTGACGGGTTAAGGCGCTATAATTGGCATTTAGGGCACTATAATCGGCATTTAAGGTACTAAAATAGGCATTTTAGGCACTATAATTGGCATTTCAGTCACTATAAAATATTAACAAATAACTGTAATAATTTAGATATTTTTAAAACTATAACAATCAATTTCAAATATTTAGATATTTTTGACATGGATACTTATAAAATATTAACAATCAACTCTAAATATTTGGATAATTTTATAAAATAACAACAATCGATTTTACATTTCGATATTTTTGTCATAGATACTAATAAAATATTAACAATTAACTCTTATAATTGGCATTTCAGACATTATAATTAGCATTTCAGGCACTATATTTGGCATTTTAGGCGCTATAATTAGTAATTCAGAAATTTTAATTAGCATTTAAGGCACTATAATTGGCATTTCAGGCACTATAATTGGCATTTAGGGCACTAAAATTGGCATTTCAGACATAATATTTGGCATTTAAGCCACTATAATTGGCATTTCTGGCACTATAATTGGCATTTCAGACATTATAATTGGCATTTCAGGCACTATATTTGGCATTTCAGGCGCTATAATTGGCATTTAGGGCACTAAAATTGGTATTTCAGACATAATATTTGGCATTTAAGGCACTATAATTGGCATTTCTGGCACTATAATTGGCATTTCAGACATTATAATTGGCATTTCTGGCACTAAAATTGGCATTTCAGACATTATAATTGGCATTTCAGGCACTATAATTGGCATTTCAGACATTATAATTGGCATTTCTGGCATTATAATTGGCATTTCAGATATTATAATTGGCATTTCAGGCACTATTTTTGGCATTTAAGGCGCTATAATTGGCATTTAGGGCACTAAAAATGGCATTTCAGACATAATATTTGGCATTTAAGGCACTATAATTGGCATTTCTGGCACTATAATCGGCATTTAAGGTACTAAAATAGGCATTTTAGGCACTATAATTGGCATTTCAGACACTATAAAATATTAACAAATAACTGTAATAATTTAGATATTTTTAAAACTATAACAATCAATTTCAAATATTTAGATATTTTTGACATGGATACTTATAAAATATTAACAATCAACTCTAAATATTTAGATAATTTTATAAAATAACAACAATCGATTTTACATTTCGATATTTTTGTCATAGATACTAATAAAATATTAACAATTAACTCTTATAATTGGCATTTCAGACATTATAATTGGCATTTCAGGCACTATATTTGGCATTTCGGGTGCTATAATTAGTAATTCAGACATTTTAATTGGCATTTAAGGCACTATAATTGGCATTTCAGGCACTATAATTGGCATTTAGGGCACTAAAATTGGCATTTCAGACATAATATTTGGCATTTAAGGCACTATAATTAGCATTTCTGGCACTATAATTGGCATTTCAGGCATTATAATTGGCATTTCAGGCACTATATTTGGCATTTCAGGCGATATAATTGGCATTAAGGGCACTAAAATTGGCATTTCAGACATTATAATTGGCATTTCTGGCACTATAATTGGCATTTCAGACATTATAATTGGCATTTCTGGCATTATAATTGGCATTTCATATATTATAATTGGCATTTCAGGCACTATTTTTGGCATTTAAGGCGCTATAATTGGCCTTTAGGGCACTATAATTGGCATTTAAGGTACTATAATAGGCATTTTAGGCACTATAATTGGCATTTCAGACACTATAAAATATTAACAAATAACTGTAATAATTTAGATATTTTTAAAACTATAACAATCAATTTCAAATATTTAGATATTTTTGACATGGATACTTATAAAATATTAACAATCAACTCTAAATATTTGGATAATATTATAAAATAACAACAATCGATTTTACATTTCGATATTTTTGTCATAGATACTAATAAAATATTAACAATTAACTCTTATAATTGGCATTTCAGACATTATAATTGGCATTTCAGGCACTATATTTGGCATTTTAGGCGCTATAATTAGTAATTCAGACATTTTAATTGGCATTTAAGGCACTATAATTGGCATTTCAGGCACTATAATTGGCATTTAGGGCACTAAAATTGGCATTTCAGACATAATATTTGGCATTTAAGGCACTATAATTGGCATTTCTGGCACTATAATTGGCATTTCAGACATTATAATTGGCATTTCAGGCACTATATTTGGCATTTCAGGCGCTATAATTGGCATTTAGAACACTAAAATTGGTATTTCAGACATAATATTTGGCATTTAAGGCACTATAATTGGCATTTCTGGCACTATAATTGGCATTTCAGACATTATAATTGGCATTTCTGGCACTAAAATTGGCATTTCAGACATTATAATTGGCATTTCAGGCACTATAATTGGCAATTCAGACATTATAATTGGCATTTCTGGCATTATAATTGGCATTTCAGATATTATAATTGGCATTTCAGGCACTATTTTTGGCATTTAAGGCGCTATAATTGGCATTTAGGGCACTAAAATTGGCATTTCAGACATAATATTTGGCATTTAAGGCACTATAATTGGCATTTCTGGCACTATAATTGGCATTTCAAACATTATAATTGGCATTTCTGGCACTATAATTGGCATTTCAGACATTATAATTGGCATTTCAGGCACTATAATTGCCATTTCAGGCACTATTTTTGGCATTTAAGGCGCTATAATTGGCATTTAGGGCACTATAATCGGCATTTAAGGTACTAAAATAGGCATTTTAGGCACTATAATTGGCATTTCAGACACTATAAAATATTAACAAATAACTGTAATAATTTAGATATTTTTAAAACTATAACAATCAATTTCAAATATTTAGATATTTTTGACATGGATACTTATAAAATATTTACAATCAACTCTAAATATTTGGATAATTTTATAAAATAACAACAATCGATTTTACATTTCGATATTTTTGTCATAGATACTAATAAAATATTAACAATTAACTCTTATAATTGGCATTTCAGACATTATAATTGGCATTTCTGGCACTAAAATTGGCACTTCAGACATTATAATTGGCATTTCAGGCACTATAATTGGCCTTTCAGACATTATAATTGGCATTTCTGGCATTATAATTGGCATTTCAGATATTATAATTGGCATTTAAGGCACTATTTTGGCATTTAAGGCGCTATAATTGGCATTTAGGGCACTAAAATTGGCATTTCAGACATAATATTTGGCATTTAAGGCACTATAATTGGCATTTCTGGCACTATAATTGGCATTTCAGACACTATAAAATATTAACAAATAATTGTAATAATTTAGATATTTTTAAAACTATAACAATCAATTTCAAATATTTAGATATTTTTGACATGGATACTTATAAAATATTAACAATCAACTCTAAATATTTAAATAATTTTATAAAATAACAACAATCGATTTTACGTTTCGATATTTTTGTCATAGATACTAATAAAATATTAACAATTAACTCTTATAATTGGCATTTCAGACATTATAATTGGCATTTCAGGCACTATATTTGGCATTTCAGGTATTTTTCAGGTTTTATAATTAGTAATTCAGACATTTTAATTGGCTTTTCTGGCACTAAAATTGGCAATTATAATTGGCATTTCAGGCACTCTAATTGGCATTTCAGACATTATAATTGGCATTTCTGGCATTATAATTGGCATTTCATATATTATAATTGGCATTTCAGGCACTATTTTTGGCATTTAAGGCGCTATAATTGGCATTTAGGGCACTATAATTGGCATTTAATGTACTATAATAGGCATTTTAGGCACTATAATTGGCATTTCAGACATTATAATTGGCATTTCAGGTGCTATAATTAGTAATTCAGACATTTTAATTGGCATTTAAGGCACTATAATTGGCATTTCAGGCACTATAATTGGCATTTAGGGCACTAAAATTGGCATTTCAGACATAATATTTGGCATTTAAGGCACTATAATTGGCATTTCTGGCACTATAATTGGCATTTCAGACACTATAAAATATTAACAAATAACTGTAATAATTTAGATATTTTTAAAACTATAACAATCAATTTCAAATATTTAGATATTTTTGACATGGATACTTATAAAATATTAACAATCAACTCTAAATATTTAAATAATTTTATAAAATAACAACAATCGATTTTACGTTTCGATATTTTTGTCATAGATACTAATAAAATATTAACAATTAACTCTTATAATTGGCATTTCAGACATTATAATTGGCATTTCAGGCACTATATTTGGCATTTCAGGTATTTTTCAGGTTTTATAATTAGTAATTCAGACATTTTAATTGGCATTTCTGGCACTAAAATTGGTAATTATAATTGGCATTTCAGGCACTATAATTGGCATTTCAGACATTATAATTGGCATTTCTGGCATTATAATTGGCATTTCTGGCATTATAATTGGCATTTCATATATTATAATTGGCATTTCAGGCACTATTTTTGGCATTTAAGGCGCTATAATTGGCATTTAGGGCACTATAATTGGCATTTAAGGTACTATAATAGGCATTTTAGGCACTATAATTGGCATTTCAGACATTATAATTGGCATTTCAGGTGCTATAATTAGTAATTCAGACATTTTAATTGGCATTTAAGGCACTATAATTGGCATTTCAGGCACTATAATTGGCATTTAGGGCACTAAAATTGGCATTTCAGACATAATATTTGGCATTTAAAGCACTATAATTGGCATTTCTGGCACTATAATTGGCATTTCGGACATTATAATTGGCATTTCAGGCACTATATTTGGCATTTCTGGCATTATAATTGGCATTTCAGATATTATAATTGGCATTTCAGGCACTATTTTTGGCATTTAAGGCGCTATAATTGGCATTTCAGACACTATATTTGGCATTTAAGGCACTATAATTGGCATTTAAATACCTGAAATAGGCATTTTAGGCACTATAATTGGCATTTAGGGCACTAAAATTGGTATTTCAGACATAATATTTGACATTTAAGGCACTATAATTGACATTTCTGGCACTATAATTGGCATTTCAAACATTATAATTGGCATTTAAGGTACTATAATAGGCATTTTAGGCACTATAATTGGCATTTCAGACATTATAATTGGCATTTCAGGTGCTATAATTAGTAATTCAGACATTTTAATTGGCATTTAAGGCACTATAATTGGCATTTCAGGCACTATAATTGGCATTTAGGGCACTAAAATTGGCATTTCAGACATAATATTTGGCATTTAAGGCACTATAATTGGCATTTCTGACACTATAATTGGTATTTCAGACATTATAATTGGCATTTCTGGCACTAAAATTGGCATTTCAGACATTATAATTGGCATTTCAGGCACTATAATTGGCATTTCAGACATAATATTTGGCATTTAAGGCACTATAATTGGCATTTCTGGCACTATAATTGGCATTTCAGACATTATAATTGGCATTTCAGGCACTATAATTGGCATTTCAGGCGCTATAATTGGCATTTAGGGCACTAAAATTGGTATTTCAGACATAATATTTGGCATTTAAGGCACTATAATTGGCATTTCTGGCACTATAATTGGCATTTCAGACATTATAATTGGCATTTCTGGCACTAAAATTGGCATTTCAGACATTATAATTGGCATTTCTGGCACTATAATTGGCATTTCAGACATTATAATTGGCATTTCTGGCATTATAATTGGCATTTCAGATATTATAATTGGCATTTCAGGCACTATTTTTGGCATTTAAGGCGTTATAATTGGCATTTAGGGCACTAAAATTGGCATTTCAGACATAATATTTGGCATTTAAGGCACTATAATTGGCATTTCTGGCACTATAATTGGCATTTCAAACATTATAATTGGCATTTCTGGCACTATAATTGGCATTTCAGACATTATAATTGGCATTTCAGGCACTATAATTGGCATTTCAGGCACTATTTATGGCATTTAAGGCGCTATAATTGGCATTTAGGGCACTATAATCGGCATTTAAGGTACTAAAATAGGCATTTTAGGCACTATAATTGGCATTTCAGACACTATAAAATATTAACAAATAACTGTAATAATTTAGATATTTTTAAAACTATAACAATCAATTTCAAATATTTAGATATTTTTGACATGGATACTTATAAAATATTTACAATCAACTCTAAATATTTGGATAATTTTATAAAATAACAACAATCGATTTTACATTTCGATATTTTTGTCATAGATACTAATAAAATATTAACAATTAACTCTTATAATTGGCATTTCAGACATTATAATTGGCATTTCTGGCACTAAAATTGGCATTTCAGACATTATAATTGGCATTTCAGGCACTATAATTGGCCTTTCAGACATTATAATTGGCATTTCTGGCATTATAATTGGCATTTCAGATATTATAATTACCATTTCAGGCACTATTTTGGCATTTAAGGCGCTATAATTGGCATTTAGGGCACTAAAATTGGCATTTCAGACATAATACTTGGCATTAAAGGCACTATAATTGGCATTTCTGGCACTATAATTGGCATTTCAGACACTATAAAATATTAACAAATAACTGTAATAATTTAGATATTTTTAAAACTATAACAATCAATTTCAAATATTTAGATATTTTTGACATGGATACTTATAAAATATTAACAATCAACTCTAAATATTTAAATAATTTTATAAAATAACAACAATCGATTTTACGTTTCGATATTTTTGTCATAGATACTAATAAAATATTAACAATTAACTCTTATAATTGGCATTTCAGACATTATAATTGGCATTTCAGGCACTATATTTGGCATTTCAGGTATTTTTCAGGTTTTATAATTAGTAATTCAGACATTTTAATTGGCATTTCTGGCACTAAAATTGGCAATTATAATTGGCATTTCAGGCACTATAATTGGCATTTCAGACATTATAATTGGCATTTCTGGCATTATAATTGGCATTTCATATATTATAATTGGCATTTCAGGCACTATTTTTGGCATTTAAGGCGCTATAATTGGCATTTAGGGCACTATAATTGGCATTTAAGGTACTATAATAGGCATTTTAGGCACTATAATTGGCATTTCAGACATTATAATTGGCATTTCAGGTGCTATAATTAGTAATTCAGACATTTTAATTGGCATTTAAGGCACTATAATTGGCATTTCAGGCACTAAAATTGGCATTTAGGGCACTAAAATTGGCATTTCAGACATAATATTTGGCATTTAAGGCACTATAATTGGCATTTCTGGCACTATAATTGGCATTTAGGGCACTAAAATTGGCATTTCAGACATAATATTTGGCATTTAAGGCACTATAATTGGCATTTCTGGCACTATAATTGGCATTTCAAACATTATAATTGGCATTTCTGGCACTATAATTGGCATTTCAGACATTATAATTGGCATTTCAGGCACTATTTTTGGCATTTAAGGCGCTATAATTGGCATTTAGGGCACTAAAATTGGCATTTCAGACATAATATTTGGCATTTAAGGCACTATAATTGGCATTTCTGGCACTATAATTGGCATTTCAGACACTATAAAATATTAACAAATAACTGTAATAATTTAGATATTTTTAAAACTATAACAATCAATTTCAAATATTTAGATATTTTTGACATGGATACTTATAAAATATTAACAATCAACTCTAAATATTTGGATAATTTTATAAAATAACAACAATCGATTTTACATTTCGATATTTTTGTCATAGATACTAATAAAATATTAACAATTAACTCTTATAATTGGCATTTCAGACATTATAATATGCATTTAGGGCACTAAAATTGGCATTTCAGACATAATATTTGGCATTTAAGGCACTATAATTGGCATTTCTGGCACTATAATTGGCATTTCAGACATTATAATTGGTATTTCAGGCACTATATTAAGCATTTCTGGCATTATAATTGGCATTTCAGATATTATAATTGGCATTTCAGGCACTATTTTTGGCATTTAAGGCGCTATAATTGGCATTTAGGGCACTAAAATTGGCATTTCAGACATAATATTTGGCATTTAAGGCACTATAATTGGCATTTCTGGCACTATAATTGGCATTTCAAACATTATAATTGGCATTTCTGGCACTATAATTGGAATTTTAGACATTATAATTGGCATTTCAGGCACTATAATTGGAATTTCAGGCACTAAAATTGGCATTTCAGACTTAATATTTTCATTTTAGGCACTATAGTTGCTTTTCAGACTTTATATTTGGCATTTCATACATTATTATTGGCTTTTCAGACATTATATTTGGCATTTAAGCCACTATAATTGTCATTTCAGACACTATATTTGGCATTTAAGGCACTATAATTGGCATTTAAATTACTGAAATAGGCATTTAAGCCACTATAATTGGCATTTCTGGCACTATAATTGGCATTTCAGACATAATATTTGGCATTTAAGGCACTATAATTGGCATTTCTGGCACTATAATTGGCATTTCAGACATTATAATTGGCATTTCTGGCACTAAAATTGGCATTTCAGACATTATAATTGGCATTTCAGGCACTATAATTGGCATTTCAGACATTATAATTGGCATTTCTGGCATTATAATTGGCATTTCAGATATTATAATTGGCATTTCAGGCACTATTTTTGGCATTTAAGGCGCTATAATTGGCATTTAGGGCACTATAATCGGCATTTAAGGTACTAAAATAGGCATTTTAGGCACTATAATTGGCATTTCAGACACTATAAAATATTAACAAATAACTGTAATAATTTAGATATTTTTAAAACTATACCAATCAATTTCAAATATTTAGATATTTTTGACATGGATACTTATAAAATATTTACAATCAACTCTAAATATTTGGATAATTTTATAAAATAACAACAATCGATTTAACATTTCGATATTTTTGTCATAGATACTAATAAAATATTAACAATTAACTCTTATAATTGGCATTTCAGACATTATAATTGGCATTTCTGGCACTAAAATTGGCATTTCAGACATTATAATTGGCATTTCAGGCACTATAATTGGCCTTTCAGACATTATAATTGGCATTTCTGGCAATATAATTGGCATTTCAGATATTATAATTGGCATTTCAGGCACTATTTTGGCATTTAAGGCGCTATAATTGGCATTTAGGGCACTAAAATTGGCATTTCAGACATAATATTTGGCATTTAAGGCACTATAATTGGCATTTCTGGCACTATAATTGGCATTTCAGACACTATAAAATATTAACAAATAACTGTAATAATTTAGATATTTTTAAAACTATAACAATCAATTTCAAATATTTAGATATTTTTGACATGGATACTTATAAAATATTAACAATCAACTCTAAATATTTAAATAATTTTATAAAATAACAACAATCGATTTTACGTTTCGATATTTTTGTCATAGATACTAATAAAATATTAACAATTAACTCTTATAATTGGCATTTCAGACATTATAATTGGCATTTCAGGCACTATATTTGGCATTTCAGGTATTTTTAAGGTTTTATAATTAGTAATTCAGACATTTTAATTGGCATTTCTGGCACTAAAATTGGCAATTATAATTGGCATTTCAGGCACTATAATTGGCATTTCAGACATTATAATTGGCATTTCTGGCATTATAATTGGCATTTCATATATTATAATTGGCATTTCAGGCACTATTTTTGGCATTTAAGGCGCTATAATTGGCATTTAGGGCACTATAATTGGCATTTAAGGTACTATAATAGGCATTTTAGGCACTATAATTGGCATTTCAGACATTATAATTGGCATTTCAGGTGCTATAATTAGTAATTCAGACATAATATTTGGCATTTAAGGCACTATAATTGGCATTTCTGGCACTATAATTGGCATTTCGGACATTATAATTGGCATTTCAGGCACTATATTTGGCATTTCTGGCATTATAATTGGCATTTCAGATATTATAATTGGCATTTCAGGCACTATTTTTGGCATTTAAGGCGCTATAATTGGCATTTCAGACACTATATTTGGCATTTAAGGCACTATAATTGGCATTTAAATACCTGAAATAGGCATTTTAGGCACTATAATTGGCATTTAGGGCACTAAAATTGGTATTTCAGACATAATATTTGGCATTTAAGGCACTATAATTGACATTTCTGGCACTATAATTGGCATTTCAAACATTATAATTGGCATTTCTGGCTCTATAATTGGAATTTCAGACATTATAATTGGCATTTCAGGCACTAAAATTGGCATTTCAGACTTAATATTTTGCATTTTAGGCACTATAGTTGCTTTTCAGACTTTATATTTGGCATTTCATACATTATTATTGGCTTTTCAGACATTATATTTGGCATTTAAGCCACTATAATTGGCATTTCAGACACTATATTTGGCATTTAAGGCACTATAATTGGCATTTAAATTACTGAAATAGGCATTTAAGCCACTATAATTGGCATTTAAGGCACTATAATTGGCATTTAAATTACTGAAATAGGCATTTTAGGCACTATAATTGGCATTTAGGGCACTGAAATTGGTATTTTAGACATAATATTTGGCATTTAAGGCACTATAATTGGCATTTCTGACACTATAATTGGCATTTCAGACATTATAATTGGCATTTCTGGCACTAAAATTGGCATTTCAGACATTATAATTGGCATTTCAGGCACTATAATTGGCATTTCAGACATTATAATTGGCATTTCTGGCATTATAATTGGCATTTCATATATTATAATTGGCATTTTAGGCACTATTTTTGGCATTTAAGGCGCTATAATTGGCATTTAGGGCACTATAATCGGCATTTAAGGTACTAAAATAGGCATTTTAGGCACTATAATTGGCATTTCAGACACTATAAAATATTAACAAATAACTGTAATAATTTAGATATTTTTAAAACTATAACAATCAATTTCAAATATTTAGATATTTTTGACATGGATACTTATAAAATATTAACAATCAACTCTAAATATTTGGATAATTTTATAAAATAACAACAATCGATTTTACATTTCGATATTTTTGTCATAGATACTAATAAAATATTAACAATTAACTCTTATAATTGGCATTTCAGACATTATAATTGGCATTTCAGGCACTATATTTGGCATTTTAGGCGCTATAATTAGTAATTCAGACATTTTAATTGGCATTTCAGGCACTATAATTGGCATTTAGGGCACTAAAATTGGCATTTCAGACATAATATTTGGCATATAAGGCACTATAATTGGAATTTCTGGCACTATAATTGGCATTTCAGACATTATAATTGGCATTTCAGGCACTATATTTGGCATTTCAGGCGCTATAATTGGCATTTAGGGCACTAAAATTGGTATTTCAGACATAATATTTGGCATTTAAGGCACTATAATTGGCATTTCTGGCACTATAATTGGCATTTCAGACATTATAATTGGCATTTCTGGCACTAAAATTGGCATTTCAGACATTATAATTGGCATTTCAGGCACTATAATTGGCATTTCAGACATTATAATTGGCATTTCTGGCATTATAATTGGCATTTCAGATATTATAATTGGCATTTCAGGGACTATTTTTGGCATTTAAGGCGCTATAATTGGCATTTAGGGCACTAAAATTGGCATTTCAGACATAATATTTGGCATTTAAGACACTATAATTGGCATTTCTGGCACTATAATTGGCATTTCAAACATTATAATTGGCATTTCTGGCACTATAATTGGCATTTCAGACATTATAATTGGCATTTCAGGCACTATAATTGGCATTTCAGGCACTAAAATTGGCATTTCAGACTTAATATTTTGCATTTTAGGCACTATAGTTGGCTTTTCAGACTTTATATTTGGCATTTCATACATTATTATTGGCTTTTCAGACATTATATTTGGCATTTAAGCCACTATAATTGGCATTTCAGACACTATATTTGGCATTTAAGGCACTATAATTGGCATTTAAATACCTGAAATAGGCATTTTAGGCACTATAATTGGCATTTAGGGCACTAAAATTGGTATTTCAGACATAATATTTGGCATTTAAGGCACTATAATTGGCATTTCTGGCACTATAATTGGCATTTCAGACATTATAATTGGCATTTCTGGCACTAAAATTGGCATTTCAGACATTATAATTGGCATTTCAGGCACTATAATTGGCATTTCAGACATTATAATTGGCATTTCAGATATTATAATTGGCATTTCAGGCACTATTTTTGGCATTTAAGGCGCTATAATTGGCATTTAGGGCACTAAAATTGGCATTTCAGACATAATATTTGGCATTTAAGGCACTATAATTGGCATTTCTGGCACTATAATTGGCATTTCAAACATAATATTTGGCATTTAAGGCACTATAATTGGCATTTCTGGCACTATAATTGGCATTTCAGAGATTATAATTGGCATTTCAGGTGCTATAATTAGTAATTCAGACATTTTAATTGGCATTTAAGGCACTATAATTGGCATTTCAGGCACTATAATTGGCATTTAGGGCACTAAAATTGTCATTTCAGACATAATATTTGGCATTTAAGGCACTATAATTGGCATTTCTGGCACTATAATTGGCATTTAGGGCACTAAAATTGGCATTTCAGACATAATATTTGGCATTTAAGGCACTATAATTGGCATTTCTGGCACTATAATTGGCATTTCAAACATTATAATTGGCATTTCTGGCACTATAATTGGCATTTCAGACATTATAATTGACATTTCAGGCACTATTTTTGGCATTTAAGGCGCTATAATTGGCATTTAGGGCACTAAAATTGGCATTTCAGACATAATATTTGGCATTTAAGGCACTATAATTGGCATTTCTGGCACTATAATTGGCATTTCAGACACTATAAAATATTAACAAATAACTGTAATAATTTAGATATTTTTAAAACTATAACAATCAATTTCAAATATTTAGATATTTTTGACATGGATACTTATAAAATATTAACAATCAACTCTAAATATTTGGATAATTTTATAAAATAATCGATTTTACATTTCGATATTTTTGTCATAGATACTAATAAAATATTAACAATTAACTCTTATAATTGGCATTTCAGACATTATAATTGGCATTTCAGGCACTATATTTGGCATTTCAGGTGCTATAATTAGTAATTCAGACATTTTAATTGGCATTTAAGGCACTATAATTGGCATTTCAGGCACTATAATTGGCATTTAGGGCACTAAAATTGGCATTTCAGACATAATATTTGGCATTTAAGGCACTATAATTGGCATTTCTGGCACTATAATTGGCATTTCAGACATTATAATTGGCATTTCAGGCACTATATTTGGCATTTCTGGCATTATAATTGGCATTTCAGATATTATAATTGGCATTTCAGGCACTATTTTTGGCATTTAAGGCGCTATAATTGGCATTTAGGGCACTAAAATTGGCATTTCAGACATAATATTTGGCATTTAAGGCACTATAATTGGCATTTCTGGCACTATAATTGGCATTTCAAACATTATAATTGGCATTTATGGCACTATAATTGGAATTTCAGACATTATAATTGGCATTTCAGGCACTATAATTGGAATTTCAGGCACTAAAATTGGCATTTCAGACTTAATATTTTGCATTTTAGACACTATAGTTGCTTTTCAGACTTTATATTTGGCATTTCATACATTATTATTGGCTTTTCAGACATTATATTTGGCATTTAAGCCACTATAATTGTCATTTCAGACACTATATTTGGCATTTAAGGCACTATAATTGGCATTTAAATTACTGAAATAGGCATTTAAGCCACTATAATTGGCATTTCTGGCACTATAATTGGCATTTCAGACATAATATTTGGCATTTAAGGCACTATAATTGGCATTTCTGGCACTATAATTGGCATTTCAGACATTATAATTGGCATTTCTGGCACTAAAATTGGCATTTCAGACATTATCATTGGCATTTCAGGCACTATAATTGGCATTTCAGACATTATAATTGGCATTTCTGGCATTATAATTGGCATTTCAGATATTATAATTGGCATTTCAGGCACTATTTTTGGCATTTAAGGCGCTATAATTGGCATTTAGGGCACTAAAATTGGCATTTCAGACATAATATTTGGCATTTAAGACACTATAATTGGCATTTCTGGCACTATAATTAGCATTTCAAACATTATAATTGGCATTTCTGGCACTATAATTGGCATTTCAGACATTATAATTGGCATTTCAGGCACTATAATTGGCATTTCAGGCACTAAAATTGGCATTTCAGACTTAATATTTTGCATTTTAGGCACTATAGTTGGCTTTTCAGACTTTATATTTGGCATTTCATACATTATTATTGGCTTTTCAGACATTATATTTGGCATTTAAGCCACTATAATTGGCATTTCAGACACTATATTTGGCATTTAAGGCACTATAATTGGCATTTAAATACCTGAAATAGGCATTTAAGGCACTATAATTGGCATTTAGGGCACTAAAATTGGTATTTCAGACATAATATTTGGCATTTAAGGCACTATAATTGGCATTTCTGGCACTATAATTGGCATTTCAGACATTATAATTGGCATTTCTGGCACTAAAATTGGCATTTCAGACATTATAATTGGCATTTCAGGCACTATAATTGGCATTTCAGACATTATAATTGGCATTTCAGATATTATAATTGGCATTTCAGGCACTATTTTTGGCATTTAAGGCGCTATAATTGGCATTTAGGGCACTAAAATTGGCATTTCAGACATAATATTTGGCATTTAAGGCACTATAATTGGCATTTCTGGCACTATAATTGGCATTTCAAACATAATATTTGGCATTTCAGACATAATATTTGGCATTTAAGGCACTATAATTGGCATTTCTGGCACTATAATTGGCATTTCAGACATTATAATTGGCATTTCTGACACTAAAATTGGCATTTCAGACATTATAATTGGCATTTCAGGCACTATAATTGGCATTTCAGACATTATAATTGGCATTTCAGATATTATAATTGGCATTTCAGGCACTATTTTTGGCATTTAAGGCGCTATAATTGGCATTTAGGGCACTAAAATTGGCATTTCAGACATAATATTTGGCATTTAAGACACTATAATTGGCATTTCTGGCACTATAATTGGCATTTCAAACATTATAATTGGCATTTCTGGCACTATAATTGGCATTTCAGACATTATAATTGGCATTTCAGGCACTATTTTTGGCATTTAAGGCGCTATAATTGGCATTTAGGGCACTAAAATTGGCATTTCAGACATAATATTTGGCATTTAAGGCACTATAATTGGCATTTCTGGCACTATAATTGGCATTTCAGACACTATAAAATATTAACAAATAACTGTAATAATTTAGATATTTTTAAAACTATAACAATCAATTTCAAATATTTAGATATTTTTGACATGGATACTTATAAAATATTAACAATCAACTCTAAATATTTAAATAATTTTATAAAATAACAACAATCGATTATACATTTCGATATTTTTGTCATAGATACTAATAAAATATTAACAATTAACTCTTATAATTGGCATTTCAGACATTATAATTGGCATTTCAGGCACTATATTTGGCATTTCAGGCGCTATAATTATTAATTCAGACATTTTAATTGGCATTTCTGGCACTAAAATTGGCAATTATAATTGGCATTTCAGGCACTATAATTGGCATTTCAGACATTATAATTGGCATTTCTGGCATTATAATTGGCATTTCATATATTATAATTGGCATTTCAGGCACTATTTTTGGCATTTAAGGCGCTATAATTGGCATTTAGGGCACTATAATTGGCATTTAAGGTACTATAATAGGCATTTTAGGCACTATAATTGGCATTTCAGACACTATAAAATATTAACAAATAACTGTAATAATTTAGATATTTTTAAAACTATAACAATCAATTTCAAATATTTAGATATTTTTGACATGGATACTTATAAAATATTAACAATCAACTCTAAATATTTGGATAATTTTATAAAATAACAACAATCGATTTTACATTTCGATATTTTTGTCATAGATACTAATAAAATATTAACAATTAACTCTTATAATTGGCATTTCAGACATTATAATTGGCATTTCAGGCACTATATTTGTCATTTCAGGCGCTATAATTATTAATTCAGACATTTTAATTGGCATTTCTGGCACTAAAATTGGCAATTATAATTGGCATTTCAGGCACTATAATTGGCATTTCAGACATTATAATTGGCATTTCTGGCATTATAATTGGCATTTCATATATTATAATTGGCATTTCAGGCACTATTTTTGGCATTTAAGGCGCTATAATTGGCATTTAGGGCACTATAATTGGCATTTAAGGTACTATAATAGGCATTTTAGGCACTATAATTGGCATTTCAGACACTATAAAATATTAACAAATAACTGTAATAATTTAGATATTTTTAAAACTATAACAATCAATTTCAAATATTTAGATATTTTTGACATGGATACTTATAAAATATTAACAATCAACTCTAAATATTTGGATAATTTTATAAAATAACAACAATCGATTTTACATTTCGATATTTTTGTCATAGATACTAATAAAATATTAACAATTAACTCTTATAATTGGCATTTCAGACATTATAATTGGCATTTCAGGCACTATATTTGGCATTTCAGGTGCTATAATTAGTAATTAAGACATTTTAATTGGCATTTAAGGCACTATAATTGGCATTTCAGGCACTATAATTGGCATTTAGGGCACTAAAATTGGCATTTCAGACATAATATTTGGCATTTAAGGCACTATAATTGGCATTTCTGGCACTATAATTGGCATTTCAGACATTATAATTGGCATTTCAGGCACTATATTTGGCATTTCTGGCATTATAATTGGCATTTCAGATATTATAATTGGCATTTCAGGCACTATTTTTGGCATTTAAGGCGCTATAATTGGCATTTAGGGCACTAAAACTGGCATTTCAGACATAATATTTGGCATTTAAGGCACTATAATTTGCATTTCTGGCACTATAATTGGCATTTCAAACATAATATTTGGCATTTAAGGCACTATAATTGGCATTTCTGGCACTATAATTGGCATTTCAGACATTATAATTGGCATTTCTGACACTAAAATTGGCATTTCAGACTTAATATTTTGCATTTTAGGCACTATAGTTGCTTTTCAGACTTTATATTTGGCATTTCATACATTATTATTGGCTTTTCAGACATTATATTTGGCATTTAAGCCACTATAATTGTCATTTCAGACACTATATTTGGCATTTAAGGCACTATAATTGGCATTTAAATTACTGAAATAGGCATTTAAGCCACTATAATTGGCATTTCTGGCACTATAATTGGCATTTCAGACATAATATTTGGCATTTAAGGCACTATAATTGGCATTTCTGGCACTATAATTGGCATTTCAGACATTATAATTGGCATTTCTGGCACTAAAATTGGCATTTCAGACATTATCATTGGCATTTCAGGCACTATAATTGGCATTTCAGACATTATAATTGGCATTTCTGGCATTATAATTGGCATTTCAGATATTATAATTGGCATTTCAGGCACTATTTTTGGCATTTAAGGCGCTATAATTGGCATTTAGGGCACTATTTTTGGCATTTCAGACATAATATTTGGCATTTAAGACACTATAATTGGCATTTCTGGCACTATAATTGGCATTTCAAACATTATAATTGGCATTTCTGGCACTATAATTGGCATTTCAGACATTATAATTGGCATTTCAGGCACTATAATTGGCATTTCAGGCACTAAAATTGGCATTTCAGACTTAATATTTTGCATTTTAGGCACTATAGTTGGCTTTTCAGACTTTATATTTGGCATTTCATACATTATTATTGGCTTTTCAGACATTATATTTGGCATTTAAGCCACTATAATTGGCATTTCTGACACTATATTTGGCATTTAAGGCACTATAATTGGCATTTAAATACCTGAAATAGGCATTTTAGGCACTATAATTGGCATTTAGGGCACTAAAATTGGTATTTCAGACATAATATTTGGCATTTAAGGCACTATAATTGGCATTTCTGGCACTATAATTGGCATTTCAGACATTATAATTGGCATTTCTGGCACTAAAATTGGCATTTCAGACATTATAATTGGCATTTCAGGCACTATAATTGGCATTTCAGACATTATAATTGGCATTTCAGATATTATAATTGGCATTTCAGGCACTATTTTTGGCATTTAAGGCGCTATAATTGGCATTTAGGGCACTAAAATTGGCATTTCAGACATAATATTTGGCATTTAAGGCACTATAATTGGCATTTCTGGCACTATAATTGGCATTTCAAACATAATATTTGGCATTTCAGACATAATATTTGGCATTTAAGGCACTATAATTGGCATTTCTGGCACTATAATTGGCATTTCAGACATTATAATTGGCATTTCTGACACTAAAATTGGCATTTCAGACATTATAATTGGCATTTCAGGCACTATAATTGGCATTTCAGACATTATAATTGGCATTTCAGATATTATAATTGGCATTTCAGGCACTATTTTTGGCATTTAAGGCGCTATAATTGGCATTTAGGGCACTAAAATTGGCATTTCAGACATAATATTTGGCATTTAAGACACTATAATTGGCATTTCTGGCACTATAATTGGCATTTCAAACATTATAATTGGCATTTCTGGCACTATAATTGGCATTTCAGACATTATAATTGGCATTTCAGGCACTATTTTTGGCATTTAAGGCGCTATAATTGGCATTTAGGGCACTAAAATTGGCATTTCAGACATAATATTTGGCATTTAAGGCACTATAATTGGCATTTCTGGCACTATAATTGGCATTTCAGACACTATAAAATATTAACAAATAACTGTAATAATTTAGATATTTTTAAAACTATAACAATCAATTTCAAATATTTAGATATTTTTGACATGGATACTTATAAAATATTAACAATCAACTCTAAATATTTAAATAATTTTATAAAATAACAACAATCGATTATACATTTCGATATTTTTGTCATAGATACTAATAAAATATTAACAATTAACTCTTATAATTGGCATTTCAGACATTATAATTGGCATTTCAGGCACTATATTTGGCATTTCAGGCGCTATAATTATTAATTCAGACATTTTAATTGGCATTTCTGGCACTAAAATTGGCAATTATAATTGGCATTTCAGGCACTATAATTGGCATTTCAGACATTATAATTGGCATTTCTGGCATTATAATTGGCATTTCATATATTATAATTGGCATTTCAGGCACTATTTTTGGCATTTAAGGCGCTATAATTGGCATTTAGGGCACTATAATTGGCATTTAAGGTACTATAATAGGCATTTTAGGCACTATAATTGGCATTTCAGACACTATAAAATATTAACAAATAACTGTAATAATTTAGATATTTTTAAAACTATAACAATCAATTTCAAATATTTAGATATTTTTGACATGGATACTTATAAAATATTAACAATCAACTCTAAATATTTGGATAATTTTATAAAATAACAACAATCGATTTTACATTTCGATATTTTTGTCATAGATACTAATAAAATATTAACAATTAACTCTTATAATTGGCATTTCAGACATTATAATTGGCATTTCAGGCACTATATTTGTCATTTCAGGCGCTATAATTATTAATTCAGACATTTTAATTGGCATTTCTGGCACTAAAATTGGCAATTATAATTGGCATTTCAGGCACTATAATTGGCATTTCAGACATTATAATTGGCATTTCTGGCATTATAATTGGCATTTCATATATTATAATTGGCATTTCAGGCACTATTTTTGGCATTTAAGGCGCTATAATTGGCATTTAGGGCACTATAATTGGCATTTAAGGTACTATAATAGGCATTTTAGGCACTATAATTGGCATTTCAGACACTATAAAATATTAACAAATAACTGTAATAATTTAGATATTTTTAAAACTATAACAATCAATTTCAAATATTTAGATATTTTTGACATGGATACTTATAAAATATTAACAATCAACTCTAAATATTTAGATAATTTTATAAAATAACAACAATCGATTTTACATTTCGATATTTTTGTCATAGATACTAATAAAATATTAACAATTAACTCTTATAATTGGCATTTCAGACATTATAATTGGCATTTCAGGCACTATATTTGGCATTTCAGGTGCTATAATTAGTAATTAAGACATTTTAATTGGCATTTAAGGCACTATAATTGGCATTTCAGGCACTATAATTGGCATTTAGGGCACTAAAATTGGCATTTCAGACATAATATTTGGCATTTAAGGCACTATAATTGGCATTTCTGGCACTATAATTGGCATTTCAGACATTATAATTGGCATTTCAGGCACTATATTTGGCATTTCTGGCATTATAATTGGCATTTCAGATATTATAATTGGCATTTCAGGCACTATTTTTGGCATTTAAGGCGCTATAATTGGCATTTAGGGCACTAAAATTGGCATTTCAGACATAATATTTGGCATTTAAGGCACTATAATTTGCATTTCTGGTACTATAATTGGCATTTCAAACATAATATTTGGCATTTAAGGCACTATAATTGGCATTTCTGGCACTATAATTGGCATTTCAGACATTATAATTGGCATTTCTGACACTAAAATTGGCATTTCAGACTTAATATTTTGCATTTTAGGCACTATAGTTGCTTTTCAGACTTTATATTTGGCATTTCATACATTATTATTGGCTTTTCAGACATTATATTTGGCATTTAAGCCACTATAATTGTCATTTCAGACACTATATTTGGCATTTAAGGCACTATAATTGGCATTTAAATTACTGAAATAGGCATTTAAGCCACTATAATTGGCATTTCTGGCACTATAATTGGCATTTCAGACATAATATTTGGCATTTAAGGCACTATAATTGGCATTTCTGGCACTATAATTGGCATTTCAGACATTATAATTGGCATTTCTGGCACTAAAATTGGCATTTCAGACATTATCATTGGCATTTCAGGCACTATAATTGGCATTTCAGACATTATAATTGGCATTTCTGGCATTATAATTGGCATTTCAGATATTATAATTGGCATTTCAGGCACTATTTTTGGCATTTAAGGCGCTATAATTGGCATTTAGGGCACTAAAATTGGCATTTCAGACATAATATTTGGCATTTAAGACACTATAATTGGCATTTCTGGCACTATAATTGGCATTTCAAACATTATAATTGGCATTTCTGGCACTATAATTGGCATTTCAGACATTATAATTGGCATTTCAGGCACTATAATTGGCATTTCAGGCACTAAAATTGGCATTTCAGACTTAATATTTTGCATTTTAGGCACTATAGTTGGCTTTTCAGACTTTATATTTGGCATTTCATACATTATTATTGGCTTTTCAGACATTATATTTGGCATTTAAGCCACTATAATTGGCATTTCAGACACTATATTTGGCATTTAAGGCACTATAATTGGCATTTAAATACCTGAAATAGGCATTTTAGGCACTATAATTGGCATTTAGGGCACTAAAATTGGTATTTCAGACATAATATTTGGCATTTAAGGCACTATAATTGGCATTTCTGGCACTATAATTGGCATTTCAGACATTATAATTGGCATTTCTGGCACTAAAATTGGCATTTCAGACATTATAATTGGCATTTCAGGCACTATAATTGGCATTTCAGACATTATAATTGGCATTTCAGATATTATAATTGGCATTTCAGGCACTATTTTTGGCATTTAAGGCGCTATAATTGGCATTTAGGGCACTAAAATTGGCATTTCAGACATAATATTTGGCATTTAAGGCACTATAATTGGCATTTCTGGCACTATAATTGGCATTTCAAACATAATATTTGGCATTTCAGACATAATATTTGGCATTTAAGGCACTATAATTGGCATTTCTGGCACTATAATTGGCATTTCAGACATTATAATTGGCATTTCTGACACTAAAATTGGCATTTCAGACATTATAATTGGCATTTCAGGCACTATAATTGGCATTTCAGACATTATAATTGGCATTTCAGATATTATAATTGGCATTTCAGGCACTATTTTTGGCATTTAAGGCGCTATAATTGGCATTTAGGGCACTAAAATTGGCATTTCAGACATAATATTTGGCATTTAAGACACTATAATTGGCATTTCTGGCACTATAATTGGCATTTCAAACATTATAATTGGCTTTTCTGGCACTATAATTGGCATTTCAGACATTATAATTGGCATTTCAGGCACTATTTTTGGCATTTAAGGCGCTGTAATTGGCATTTAGGGCACTAAAATTGGCATTTCAGACATAATATTTGGCATTTAAGGCACTATAATTGGCATTTCTGGCACTATAATTGGCATTTCAGACACTATAAAATATTAACAAATAACTGTAATAATTTAGATATTTTTAAAACTATAACAATCAATTTCAAATATTTAGATATTTTTGACATGGATACTTATAAAATATTAACAATCAACTCTAAATATTTAAATAATTTTATAAAATAACAACAATCGATTTTACATTTCGATATTTTTGTCATAGATACTAATAAAATATTAACAATTAACTCTTATAATTGGCATTTCAGACATTATAATTGGCATTTCAGGCACTATATTTGTCATTTCAGGCGCTATAATTATTAATTCAGACATTTTAATTGGCATTTCTGGCACTAAAATTGGCAATTATAATTGGCATTTCAGGCACTATAATTGGCATTTCAGACATTATAATTGGCATTTCTGGCATTATAATTGGCATTTCATATATTATAATTGGCATTTCAGGCACTATTTTTGGCATTTAAGGCGCTATAATTGGCATTTAGGGCACTATAATTGGCATTTAAGGTACTATAATAGGCATTTTAGGCACTATAATTGGCATTTCAGACACTATAAAATATTAACAAATAACTGTAATAATTTAGATATTTTTAAAACTATAACAATCAATTTCAAATATTTAGATATTTTTGACATGGATACTTATAAAATATTAACAATCAACTCTAAATATTTGGATAATTTTATAAAATAACAACAATCGATTTTACATTTCGATATTTTTGTCATAGATACTAATAAAATATTAACAATTAACTCTTATAATTGGCATTTCAGACATTATAATTGGCATTTCAGGCACTATATTTGGCATTTCAGGTGCTATAATTAGTAATTCAGACATTTTAATTGGCATTTAAGGCACTATAATTGGCATTTCAGGCACTATAATTGGCATTTAGGGCACTAAAATTGGCATTTCAGACATAATATTTGGCATTTAAGGCACTATAATTGGCATTTCTGGCACTATAATTGGCATTTCAGACATTATAATTGGCATTTCAGGCACTATATTTGGCATTTCTGGCATTATAATTGGCATTTCAGATATTATAATTGGCATTTCAGGCACTATTTTTGGCATTTAAGGCGCTATAATTGGCATTTAGGGCACTAAAATTGGCATTTCAGACATAATATTTGGCATTTAAGGCACTATAATTGGCATTTCTGGCACTATAATTGGCATTTCAAACATTATAATTGGCATTTCTGGCACTATAATTGGAATTTCAGACATTATAATTGGCATTTCAGGCACTATAATTGGAATTTCAGGCACTAAAATTGGCATTTCAGACTTAATATTTTGCATTTTAGGCACTATAGTTGCTTTTCAGACATTATATTTGGCATTTAAGCCACTATAATTGGCATTTAAGGCACTATAATTGGCATTTCTGACACTATAATTGGCATTTCAGACATTATAATTGGCATTTCTGGCACTAAAATTGGCATTTAGGGCACTAAAATTGGCATTTCAGACATAATATTTGGCATTTAAGGCACTATAATTGGCATTTCTGGCACTATAATTGGCATTTCAGACATTATAATTGGCATTTCAGGCACTATATTTGGCATTTCAGGCGCTATAATTGGCATTTAGGACACTAAAATTGGTATTTCAGACATAATATTTGGCATTTAAGGCACTATAATTGGCATTTCTGGCACTATAATTGGCATTTCAAACATTATAATTGGCATTTCTGGCACTATAATTGGCATTTCAGACATTATAATTGGCATTTCTGGCATTATAATTGGCATTTCATATATTATAATTGGCATTTTAGGCACTATTTTTGGCATTTAAGGCGCTATAATTGGCATTTAGGGCACTATAATCGGCATTTAAGGTACTAAAATAGGCATTTTAGGAACTATAATTGGCATTTCAGACACTATAAAATATTAACAAATAACTGTAATAATTTAGATATTTTTAAAACTATAACAATCAATTTCAAATATTTAGATATTTTTGACATATACTTATATACTTATAAAATATTAACAATCAACTCTAAATATTTGGATAATTTTATAAAATAACAACAATCGATTTTACATTTCGATATTTTTGTCATAGATACTAATAAAATATTAACAATTAACTCTTATAATTGGCATTTCAGACATTATAATTTGCATTTCAGGCACTATATTTGGCATTTTAGGCGCTATAATTAGTAATTCAGACATTTTAATTGGCATTTCAGGCACTATAATTGGCATTTCAGACATAATATTTGGCATATAAGGCACTATAATTGGCATTTCTGGCACTATAATTGGCATTTCAGACATTATAATTGGCATTTCAGGCACTATATTTGGCATTTCAGGCGCTATAATTGGCATTTAGGGCACTAAAATTGGTATTTCAGACATAATATTTGGCATTTAAGGCACTATAATTGGCATTTCTGGCACTATAATTGGCATTTCAGACATTATAATTGGCATTTCTGGCACTAAAATTGGCATTTCAGACATTGTAATTGGCATTTCAGGCACTTTTATTGGCATTTCAGACATTATAATTGGCATTTCTGGCATTATAATTGGCATTTCAGATATTATAATTGGCATTTCAGGCACTATTTTTGGCATTTAAGGCGCTATAATTGGCATTTAGGGCACTAAAATTGGCATTTCAGACATAATATTTGGCATTTAAGACACTATAATTGGCATTTCTGGCACTATAATTGGCATTTCAAACATTATAATTGGCATTTCTGGCACTATAATTGGCATTTCAGACATTATAATTGGCATTTCAGGCACTATAATTGGCATTTCAGGCACTATAATTGGCATTTCTGGCACTATAATTGGCATTTCAGACATTATAATTGGCATTTCAGGCACTATATTTGGCATTTCAGGCGCTATAATTGGCATTTAGGACACTAAAATTGGTATTTCAGACATAATATTTGGCATTTAAGGCACTATAATTGGCATTTCTGGCACTATAATTGGCATTTCAAACATTATAATTGGCATTTCTGGCACTATAATTGGCATTTCAGACATTATAATTGGCATTTCTGGCATTATAATTGGCATTTCATATATTATAATTGGCATTTTAGGCACTATTTTTGGCATTTAAGGTGCTATAATTGGCATTTAGGGCACTATAATCGGCATTTAAGGTACTAAAATAGGCATTTTAGGCACTATAATTGGCATTTCAGACACTATAAAATATTAACAAATAACTGTAATAATTTAGATATTTTTAAAACTATAACAATCAATTTCAAATATTTAGATATTTTTGACATGGATACTTATAAAATATTAACAATCAACTCTAAATATTTGGATAATTTTATAAAATAACAACAATCGATTTTACATTTCGATATTTTTGTCATAGATACTAATAAAATATTAACAATTAACTCTTATAATTGGCATTTCAGACATTATAATTGGCATTTCAGGCACTATATTTGTCATTTCAGGCGCTATAATTATTAATTCAGACATTTTAATTGGCATTTCTGGCACTAAAATTGGCAATTATAATTGGCATTTCAGGCACTATAATTGGCATTTCAGACATTATAATTGGCATTTCTGGCATTATAATTGGCATTTCATATATTATAATTGGCATTTCAGGCACTATTTTTGGCATTTAAGGCGCTATAATTGGCATTTAGGGCACTATAATTGGCATTTAAGGTACTATAATAGGCATTTTAGGCACTATAATTGGCATTTCAGACACTATAAAATATTAACAAATAACTGTAATAATTTAGATATTTTTAAAACTATAACAATCAATTTCAAATATTTAGATATTTTTGACATGGATACTTATAAAATATTAACAATCAACTCTAAATATTTGGATAATTTTATAAAATAACAACAATCGATTTTACATTTCGATATTTTTGTCATAGATACTAATAAAATATTAACAATTAACTCTTATAATTGGCATTTCAGACATTATAATTGGCATTTCAGGCACTATATTTGGCATTTCAGGTGCTATAATTAGTAATTAAGACATTTTAATTGGCATTTAAGGCACTATAATTGGCATTTCAGGCACTATAATTGGCATTTAGGGCACTAAAATTGGCATTTCAGACATAATATTTGGCATTTAAGGCACTATAATTGGCATTTCTGGCACTATAATTGGCATTTCAGACATTATAATTGGCATTTCAGGCACTATATTTGGCATTTCTGGCATTATAATTGGCATTTCAGATATTATAATTGGCATTTCAGGCACTATTTTTGGCATTTAAGGCGCTATAATTGGCATTTAGGGCACTAAAATTGGCATTTCAGACATAATATTTGGCATTTAAGGCACTATAATTTGCATTTCTGGTACTATAATTGGCATTTCAAACATAATATTTGGCATTTAAGGCACTATAATTGGCATTTCTGGCACTATAATTGGCATTTCAGACATTATAATTGGCATTTCTGACACTAAAATTGGCATTTCAGACTTAATATTTTGCATTTTAGGCACTATAGTTGCTTTTCAGACTTTATATTTGGCATTTCATACATTATTATTGGCTTTTCAGACATTATATTTGGCATTTAAGCCACTATAATTGTCATTTCAGACACTATATTTGGCATTTAAGGCACTATAATTGGCATTTAAATTACTGAAATAGGCATTTAAGCCACTATAATTGGCATTTCTGGCACTATAATTGGCATTTCAGACATAATATTTGGCATTTAAGGCACTATAATTGGCATTTCTGGCACTATAATTGGCATTTCAGACATTATAATTGGCATTTCTGGCACTAAAATTGGCATTTCAGACATTATCATTGGCATTTCAGGCACTATAATTGGCATTTCAGACATTATAATTGGCATTTCTGGCATTATAATTGGCATTTCAGATATTATAATTGGCATTTCAGGCACTATTTTTGGCATTTAAGGCGCTATAATTGGCATTTAGGGCACTAAAATTGGCATTTCAGACATAATATTTGGCATTTAAGACACTATAATTGGCATTTCTGGCACTATAATTGGCATTTCAAACATTATAATTGGCATTTCTGGCACTATAATTGGCATTTCAGACATTATAATTGGCATTTCAGGCACTATAATTGGCATTTCAGGCACTAAAATTGGCATTTCAGACTTAATATTTTGCATTTTAGGCACTATAGTTGGCTTTTCAGACTTTATATTTGGCATTTCATACATTATTATTGGCTTTTCAGACATTATATTTGGCATTTAAGCCACTATAATTGGCATTTCAGACACTATATTTGGCATTTAAGGCACTATAATTGGCATTTAAATACCTGAAATAGGCATTTTAGGCACTATAATTGGCATTTAGGGCACTAAAATTGGTATTTCAGACATAATATTTGGCATTTAAGGCACTATAATTGGCATTTCTGGCACTATAATTGGCATTTCAGACATTATAATTGGCATTTCTGGCACTAAAATTGGCATTTCAGACATTATAATTGGCATTTCAGGCACTATAATTGGCATTTCAGACATTATAATTGGCATTTCAGATATTATAATTGGCATTTCAGGCACTATTTTTGGCATTTAAGGCGCTATAATTGGCATTTAGGGCACTAAAATTGGCATTTCAGACATAATATTTGGCATTTAAGGCACTATAATTGGCATTTCTGGCACTATAATTGGCATTTCAAACATAATATTTGGCATTTCAGACATAATATTTGGCATTTAAGGCACTATAATTGGCATTTCTGGCACTATAATTGGCATTTCAGACATTATAATTGGCATTTCTGACACTAAAATTGGCATTTCAGACATTATAATTGGCATTTCAGGCACTATAATTGGCATTTCAGACATTATAATTGGCATTTCAGATATTATAATTGGCATTTCAGGCACTATTTTTGGCATTTAAGGCGCTATAATTGGCATTTAGGGCACTAAAATTGGCATTTCAGACATAATATTTGGCATTTAAGACACTATAATTGGCATTTCTGGCACTATAATTGGCATTTCAAACATTATAATTGGCATTTCTGGCACTATAATTGGCATTTCAGACATTATAATTGGCATTTCAGGCACTATTTTTGGCATTTAAGGCGCTGTAATTGGCATTTAGGGCACTAAAATTGGCATTTCAGACATAATATTTGGCATTTAAGGCACTATAATTGGCATTTCTGGCACTATAATTGGCATTTCAGACACTATAAAATATTAACAAATAACTGTAATAATTTAGATATTTTTAAAACTATAACAATCAATTTCAAATATTTAGATATTTTTGACATGGATACTTATAAAATATTAACAATCAACTCTAAATATTTAAATAATTTTATAAAATAACAACAATCGATTTTACATTTCGATATTTTTGTCATAGATACTAATAAAATATTAACAATTAACTCTTATAATTGGCATTTCAGACATTATAATTGGCATTTCAGGCACTATATTTGTCATTTCAGGCGCTATAATTATTAATTCAGACATTTTAATTGGCATTTCTGGCACTAAAATTGGCAATTATAATTGGCATTTCAGGCACTATAATTGGCATTTCAGACATTATAATTGGCATTTCTGGCATTATAATTGGCATTTCATATATTATAATTGGCATTTCAGGCACTATTTTTGGCATTTAAGGCGCTATAATTGGCATTTAGGGCACTATAATTGGCATTTAAGGTACTATAATAGGCATTTTAGGCACTATAATTGGCATTTCAGACACTATAAAATATTAACAAATAACTGTAATAATTTAGATATTTTTAAAACTATAACAATCAATTTCAAATATTTAGATATTTTTGACATGGATACTTATAAAATATTAACAATCAACTCTAAATATTTGGATAATTTTATAAAATAACAACAATCGATTTTACATTTCGATATTTTTGTCATAGATACTAATAAAATATTAACAATTAACTCTTATAATTGGCATTTCAGACATTATAATTGGCATTTCAGGCACTATATTTGGCATTTCAGGTGCTATAATTAGTAATTCAGACATTTTAATTGGCATTTAAGGCACTATAATTGGCATTTCAGGCACTATAATTGGCATTTAGGGCACTAAAATTGGCATTTCAGACATAATATTTGGCATTTAAGGCACTATAATTGGCATTTCTGGCACTATAATTGGCATTTCAGACATTATAATTGGCATTTCAGGCACTATATTTGGCATTTCTGGCATTATAATTGGCATTTCAGATATTATAATTGGCATTTCAGGCACTATTTTTGGCATTTAAGGCGCTATAATTGGCATTTAGGGCACTAAAATTGGCATTTCAGACATAATATTTGGCATTTAAGGCACTATAATTGGCATTTCTGGCACTATAATTGGCATTTCAAACATTATAATTGGCATTTCTGGCACTATAATTGGAATTTCAGACATTATAATTGGCATTTCAGGCACTATAATTGGAATTTCAGGCACTAAAATTGGCATTTCAGACTTAATATTTTGCATTTTAGGCACTATAGTTGCTTTTCAGACATTATATTTGGCATTTAAGCCACTATAATTGGCATTTAAGGCACTATAATTGGCATTTCTGACACTATAATTGGCATTTCAGACATTATAATTGGCATTTCTGGCACTAAAATTGGCATTTAGGGCACTAAAATTGGCATTTCAGACATAATATTTGGCATTTAAGGCACTATAATTGGCATTTCTGGCACTATAATTGGCATTTCAGACATTATAATTGGCATTTCAGGCACTATATTTGGCATTTCAGGCGCTATAATTGGCATTTAGGACACTAAAATTGGTATTTCAGACATAATATTTGGCATTTAAGGCACTATAATTGGCATTTCTGGCACTATAATTGGCATTTCAAACATTATAATTGGCATTTCTGGCACTATAATTGGCATTTCAGACATTATAATTGGCATTTCTGGCATTATAATTGGCATTTCATATATTATAATTGGCATTTTAGGCACTATTTTTGGCATTTAAGGCGCTATAATTGGCATTTAGGGCACTATAATCGGCATTTAAGGTACTAAAATAGGCATTTTAGGAACTATAATTGGCATTTCAGACACTATAAAATATTAACAAATAACTGTAATAATTTAGATATTTTTAAAACTATAACAATCAATTTCAAATATTTAGATATTTTTGACATGGATACTTATAAAATATTAACAATCAACTCTAAATATTTGGATAATTTTATAAAATAACAACAATCGATTTTACATTTCGATATTTTTGTCATAGATACTAATAAAATATTAACAATTAACTCTTATAATTGGCATTTCAGACATTATAATTTGCATTTCAGGCACTATATTTGGCATTTTAGGCGCTATAATTAGTAATTCAGACATTTTAATTGGCATTTCAGGCACTATAATTGGCATTTCAGACATAATATTTGGCATATAAGGCACTATAATTGGCATTTCTGGCACTATAATTGGCATTTCAGACATTATAATTGGCATTTCAGGCACTATATTTGGCATTTCAGGCGCTATAATTGGCATTTAGGGCACTAAAATTGGTATTTCAGACATAATATTTGGCATTTAAGGCACTATAATTGGCATTTCTGGCACTATAATTGGCATTTCAGACATTATAATTGGCATTTCTGGCACTAAAATTGGCATTTCAGACATTGTAATTGGCATTTCAGGCACTTTTATTGGCATTTCAGACATTATAATTGGCATTTCTGGCATTATAATTGGCATTTCAGATATTATAATTGGCATTTCAGGCACTATTTTTGGCATTTAAGGCGCTATAATTGGCATTTAGGGCACTAAAATTGGCATTTCAGACATAATATTTGGCATTTAAGACACTATAATTGGCATTTCTGGCACTATAATTGGCATTTCAAACATTATAATTGGCATTTCTGGCACTATAATTGGCATTTCAGACATTATAATTGGCATTTCAGGCACTATAATTGGCATTTCAGGCACTATAATTGGCATTTCTGGCACTATAATTGGCATTTCAGACATTATAATTGGCATTTCAGGCACTATATTTGGCATTTCAGGCGCTATAATTGGCATTTAGGACACTAAAATTGGTATTTCAGACATAATATTTGGCATTTAAGGCACTATAATTGGCATTTCTGGCACTATAATTGGCATTTCAAACATTATAATTGGCATTTCTGGCACTATAATTGGCATTTCAGACATTATAATTGGCATTTCTGGCATTATAATTGGCATTTCATATATTATAATTGGCATTTTAGGCACTATTTTTGGCATTTAAGGTGCTATAATTGGCATTTAGGGCACTATAATCGGCATTTAAGGTACTAAAATAGGCATTTTAGGCACTATAATTGGCATTTCAGACACTATAAAATATTAACAAATAACTGTAATAATTTAGATATTTTTAAAACTATAACAATCAATTTCAAATATTTAGATATTTTTGACATGGATACTTATAAAATATTAACAATCAACTCTAAATATTTGGATAATTTTATAAAATAACAACAATCGATTTTACATTTCGATATTTTTGTCATAGATACTAATAAAATATTAACAATTAACTCTTATAATTGGCATTTCAGACATTATAATTTGCATTTCAGGCACTATATTTGGCATTTTAGGCGCTATAATTAGTAATTCAGACATTTTAATTGGCATTTCAGGCACTATAATTGGCATTTCAGACATAATATTTGGCATATAAGGCACTATAATTGGCATTTCTGGCACTATAATTGGCATTTCAGACATTATAATTGGCATTTCAGGCACTATATTTGGCATTTCAGGCGCTATAATTGGCATTTAGGGCACTAAAATTGGTATTTCAGACATAATATTTGGCATTTAAGGCACTATAATTGGCATTTCTGGCACTATAATTGGAATTTCAGACATTATAATTGGCATTTCTGGCACTAAAATTGGCATTTCAGACATTGTAATTGGCATTTCAGGCACTATAATTGGCATTTCAGACATTATAATTGGCATTTCTGGCATTATAATTGGCATTTCAGATATTATAATTGGCATTTCAGGCACTATTTTTGGCATTT
Source organism: Troilus luridus (assembly GCA_964056705.1). Taxonomy (NCBI): domain Eukaryota; kingdom Metazoa; phylum Arthropoda; class Insecta; order Hemiptera; family Pentatomidae; genus Troilus; species Troilus luridus. Next base: position 1,241,348 of record CAXKTH010000163.1, on the reverse strand, counting down.
AAGGCGCTATAGTTGGCATTTAGGGCACTAAAATTGGCATTTCAGACATAATATTTGGCATTTAAGACACTATAATTGGCATTTCTGGCACTATAATTGGCATTTCAAACATTATAATTGGCATTTCTGGCACTATAATTGGCATTTCAGACATTATAATTGGCATTTCAGGCACTATAATTGGCATTTCAGGCACTAAAATTGGCATTTCAGACTTAATATTTTGCATTTTAGGCACTATAGTTGGCTTTTCAGACTTTATATTTGGCATTTCATACATTATTATTGGCTTTTCAGACATTATATTTGGCATTTAAGCCACTATAATTGGCATTTCAGACACTATATTTGGCATTTAAGGCACTATAATTGGCATTTAAATACCTGAAATAGGCATTTTAGGCACTATAATTGGCATTTAGGGCACTAGAATTGGTATTTCAGACATAATATTTGGCATTTAAGGCACTATAATTGGCATTTCTGGCACTATAATTGGCATTTCAGACATTATAATTGGCATTTCTGGCACCAAAATTGGCATTTCAGACATTATAATTGGCATTTCTGGCACTAAAATTGGCATTTCAGACATTATAATTGGCATTTCAGGCACTATAATTGGCATTTCAGACATTATAATTGGCATTTCAGATATTATAATTGGCATTTCAGGCACTATTTTTGGCATTTAAGGCGCTATAATTGGCATTTAGGGCACTATAATTGGCATTTAGGGCACTAAAATTGGCATTTCAGACATAATATTTGGCATTTAAGGCACTATAATTGGCATTTCTGGCACTATAATTGGCATTTCAGACATTATAATTTGCATTTCAGGCACTATATTTGGCATTTTAGGCGCTATAATTAGTAATTCAGACATTTTAATTGGCATTTCAGGGACTATAATTGGCATTTAGGGCACTAAAATTGGCATTTCAGACATAATATTTGGCATATAAGGCACTATAATTGGCATTTCTGGCACTATAATTGGCATTTCAGACATTATAATTGGCATTTCAGGCACTATATTTGGCATTTCAGGCGCTATAATTGGCATTTAGGGCACTAAAATTGGTATTTCAGACATAATATTTGGCATTTAAGGCACTATAATTGGCATTTCAGGCGCTATAATTGGCATTTAGGACACTAAAATTGGTATTTCAGACATAATATTTGGCATTTAAGGCACTATAATTGGCATTTCTGGCACTATAATTGGCATTTCAGACATTATAATTGGCATTTCTGGCACTATAATTGGCATTTCAGACATTATAATTGGCATTTCTGGCATTATAATTGGCATTTCATATATTATAATTGGCATTTTAGGCACTATTTTTGGCATTTAAGGCGCTATAATTGGCATTTAGGGCACTATAATCGGCATTTAAGGTACTAAAATAGGCATTTTAGGCACTATAATTGGCATTTCAGGCACTATTTTTGGCATTTAAGGCGCTATAATTGGCATTTAGGGCACTAAAATTGGCATTTCAGACATAATATTTGGCATTTAAGACACTATAATTGGCATTTCTGGCACTATAATTGGCATTTCAAACATTATAATTGGCATTTCTGGCACTATAATTGGCATTTCAGACATTATAATTGGCATTTCAGGCACTATTTTTGGCATTTAAGGCGCTATAATTGGCATTTAGGGCACTAAAATTGGCATTTCAGACATAATATTTGGCATTTAAGGCACTATAATTGGCATTTCTGGCACTATAATTGGCATTTCAGACACTATAAAATATTAACAAATGACTGTAATAATTTAGATATTTTTAAAACTATAACAATCAATTTCAAATATTTAGATATTTTTGACATGGATACTTATAAAATATTAACAATCAACTCTAAATATTTAAATAATTTTATAAAATAACAACAATCGATTTTACATTTCGATATTTTTGTCATAGATACTAATAAAATATTAACAATTAACTCTTATAATTGGCATTTCAGACATTATAATTGGCATTTCAGGCACTATATTTGGCATTTCAGGCGCTATAATTAGTAATTCAGACATTTTAATTGGCATTTCTGGCACTAAAATTGGCCTTTCAGACATTATAATTGGCTTTTCTGGCATTATAATTGGCATTTCTGGCATTATAATTGGCATTTCATATATTATAATTGGCATTTCAGGCACTATTTTTGGCATTTAAGGCGCTATAATTGGCATTTAGGGCACTATAATTGGCATTTAAGGTACTATAATTGGCATTTCTGGCACTATAATTGGCATTTCAGACACTATAAAATATTAACAAATAACTGTAATAATTTAGATATTTTTAAAACTATAACAATCAATTTCAAATATTTAGATATTTTTGACATGGATACTTATAAAATATTAACAATCAACTCTAAATATTTGGATAATTTTATAAAATAACAACAATCGATTTTACATTTCGCTATTTTTGTCATAGATACTAATAAAATATTAACAATTAACTCTTATAATTGGCATTTCAGACATTATAATTGGCATTTCAGGCACTATATTTGGCATTTCAGGTGCTATAATTAGTAATTCAGACATTTTAATTGGCATTTAAGGCACTATAATTGGCATTTCAGGCACTATAATTGGCATTTAGGGCACTAAAATTGGCATTTCAGACATAATATTTGGCATTTAAGGCACTATAATTGCCATTTCTGGCACTATAATTGGCATTTCAGACATTATAATTGGCATTTCAGGCACTATATTTGGCATTTCTGGCATTATAATTGGCATTTCAGATATTATAATTGGCATTTCAGGCACTATTTTTGGCATTTAAGGCGCTATAATTGGCATTTAGGGCACTAAAATTGGCATTTCAGACATAATATTTGGCATTTAAGGCACTATAATTGGCATTTCTGGCACTATAATTGGCATTTCAAACATTATAATTGGCATTTCTGGCACTATAATTGGAATTTCAGACATTATAATTGGCATTTCAGGCACTATAATTGGAATTTCAGGCACTAAAATTGGCATTTCAGACTTAATATTTTGCATTTTAGGCACTATAGTTGCTTTTCAGACTTTATATTTGGCATTTCATACATTATTATTGGCTTTTCAGACATTATATTTGGCATTTAAGCCACTATAATTGTCATTTCAGACACTATATTTGGCATTTAAGGCACTATAATTGGCATTTAAATTACTGAAATAGGCATTTAAGCCACTATAATTGGCATTTAAGGCACTATAATTGGCATTTCTGACACTATAATTGGCATTTCAGACATTATAATTGGCATTTCTGGCACTAAAATTGGCATTTCAGACATTATAATTGGCATTTCAGGCACTATAATTGGCATTTCAGACATTAGAATTGGCATTTCTGGCATTATAATTGGCATTATATATATTATAATTGGCATTTCAGGCACTATTTTTGGCATTTAAGGCGCTATAATTGGCATTTAGGGCACTATAATCGGCATTTAAGGTACTAAAATAGGCATTTTAGGCACTATAATTGGCATTTCAGACACTATAAAATATTAACAAATAACTGTAATAATTTAGATATTTTTAAAACTATAAAAATCAATTTCAAATATTTAGATATTTTTGACATGGATACTTATAAAATATTAACAATCAACTCTAAATATTTGGATAATTTTATAAAATAACAACAATCGATTTTACATTTCGATATTTTTGTCATAGATACTAATAAAATATTAACAATTAACTCTTATAATTGGCATTTCAGACATTATAATTGGCATTTCAGGCACTATATTTGGCATTTTAGGCGCTATAATTAGTAATTCAGACATTTTAATTGGCATTTAAGGCACTATAATTGGCATTTCAGGCACTGTAATTGGCATTTAGGGCACTAAAATTGGCATTTCAGACATAATATTTGGCATTTAAGGCACTATAATTGGCATTTCTGGCACTATAATTGGCATTTCAGACATTATAATTGGCATTTCAGGCACTATATTTGGCATTTCAGGCGCTATAATTGGCATTTAGGACACTAAAATTGGTATTTCAGACATAATATTTGGCATTTCAGGCACTAAAATTGGCATTTCAGACTTAATATTTTGCATTTTAGGCACTATAGTTGGCTTTTCAGACTTTATATTTGGCATTTCATACATTATTATTGGCTTTTCAGACATTATATTTGGCATTTAAGCCACTATAATTGGCATTTCAGACACTATATTTGGCATTTAAGGCACTATAATTGGCATTTAAATACCTGAAATAGGCATTTTAGGCACTATAATTGGCATTTAGGGCACTAGAATTGGTATTTCAGACATAATATTTGGCATTTAAGGCACTATAATTGGCATTTCTGGCACTATAATTGGCATTTCAGACATTATAATTGGCATTTCTGGCACTAAAATTGGCATTTCAGACATTATAATTGGCATATCAGGCACTATAATTGGCATTTCAGACATTATAATTGGCATTTCAGATATTATAATTGGCATTTCAGGCACTATTTTTGGCATTTCAGGCGCTATAATTATTAATTCAGACATTTTAATTGGCATTTCTGGCACTAAAATTGGCAATTATAATTGGCATTTCAGGCACTATAATTGGCATTTCAGACATTATAATTGGCATTTCTGGCATTATAATTGGCATTTCATATATTATAATTGGCATTTCAGGCACTATTTTTGGCATTTAAGGCGCTATAATTGGCATTTAGGGCACTATAATTGGCATTTAAGGTACTATAATAGGCATTTTAGGCACTATAATTGGCATTTCAGACACTATAAAATATTAACAAATAACTGTAATAATTTAGATATTTTTAAAACTATAACAATCAATTTCAAATATTTAGATATTTTTGACATGGATACTTATAAAATATTAACAATCAACTCTAAATATTTGGATAATTTTATAAAATAACAACAATCGATTTTACATTTCGATATTTTTGTCATAGATACTAATAAAATATTAACAATTAACTCTTATAATTGGCATTTCAGACATTATAATTGGCATTTCAGGCACTATATTTGGCATTTCAGGTGCTATAATTAGTAATTCAGACATTTTAATTGGCATTTAAGGCACTATAATTGGCATTTCAGGCACTATAATTGGCATTTAGGGCACTAAAATTGGCATTTCAGACATAATATTTGGCATTTAAGGCACTATAATTGGCATTTCTGGCACTATAATTGGCATTTCAGACATTATAATTGGCATTTCAGGCACTATATTTGGCATTTCTGGCATTATAATTGGCATTTCAGATATTATAATTGGCATTTCAGGCACTATTTTTGGCATTTAAGGCGCTATAATTGGCATTTAGGGCACTAAAATTGGCATTTCAGACATAATATTTGGCATTTAAGGCACTATAATTGGCATTTCTGGCACTATAATTGGCATTTCAAACATTATAATTGGCATTTCTGGCACTATAATTGGAATTTCAGACATTATAATTGGCATTTCAGGCACTATAATTGGAATTTCAGGCACTAAAATTGGCATTTCAGACTTAATATTTTGCATTTTAGGCACTATAGTTGCTTTTCAGACATTATATTTGGCATTTAAGCCACTATAATTGGCATTTAAGGCACTATAATTGGCATTTCTGACACTATAATTGGCATTTCAGACATTATAATTGGCATTTCTGGCACTAAAATTGGCATTTAGGGCACTAAAATTGGCATTTCAGACATAATATTTGGCATTTAAGGCACTATAATTGGCATTTCTGGCACTATAATTGGCATTTCAGACATTATAATTGGCATTTCAGGCACTATATTTGGCATTTCAGGCGCTATAATTGGCATTTAGGACACTAAAATTGGTATTTCAGACATAATATTTGGCATTTAAGGCACTATAATTGGCATTTCTGGCACTATAATTGGCATTTCAAACATTATAATTGGCATTTCTGGCACTATAATTGGCATTTCAGACATTATAATTGGCATTTCTGGCATTATAATTGGCATTTCATATATTATAATTGGCATTTTAGGCACTATTTTTGGCATTTAAGGCGCTATAATTGGCATTTAGGGCACTATAATCGGCATTTAAGGTACTAAAATAGGCATTTTAGGAACTATAATTGGCATTTCAGACACTATAAAATATTAACAAATAACTGTAATAATTTAGATATTTTTAAAACTATAACAATCAATTTCAAATATTTAGATATTTTTGACATGGATACTTATAAAATATTAACAATCAACTCTAAATATTTGGATAATTTTATAAAATAACAACAATCGATTTTACATTTCGATATTTTTGTCATAGATACTAATAAAATATTAACAATTAACTCTTATAATTGGCATTTCAGACATTATAATTTGCATTTCAGGCACTATATTTGGCATTTTAGGCGCTATAATTAGTAATTCAGACATTTTAATTGGCATTTCAGGCACTATAATTGGCATTTCAGACATAATATTTGGCATATAAGGCACTATAATTGGCATTTCTGGCACTATAATTGGCATTTCAGACATTATAATTGGCATTTCAGGCACTATATTTGGCATTTCAGGCGCTATAATTGGCATTTAGGGCACTAAAATTGGTATTTCAGACATAATATTTGGCATTTAAGGCACTATAATTGGCATTTCTGGCACTATAATTGGCATTTCAGACATTATAATTGGCATTTCTGGCACTAAAATTGGCATTTCAGACATTGTAATTGGCATTTCAGGCACTATAATTGGCATTTCAGACATTATAATTGGCATTTCTGGCATTATAATTGGCATTTCAGATATTATAATTGGCATTTCAGGCACTATTTTTGGCATTTAAGGCGCTATAATTGGCATTTAGGGCACTAAAATTGGCATTTCAGACATAATATTTGGCATTTAAGACACTATAATTGGCATTTCTGGCACTATAATTGGCATTTCAAACATTATAATTGGCATTTCTGGCACTATAATTGGCATTTCAGACATTATAATTGGCATTTCAGGCACTATAATTGGCATTTCAGGCACTAAAATTGGCATTTCAGACTTAATATTTTGCATTTTAGGCACTATAGTTGGCTTTTCAGACTTTATATTTGGCATTTCATACATTATTATTGGCTTTTCAGACATTATATTTGGCATTTAAGCCACTATAATTGGCATTTCAGACACTATATTTGGCATTTAAGGCACTATAATTGGCATTTAAATACCTGAAATAGGCATTTTAGGCACTATAATTGGCATTTAGGGCACTAGAATTGGTATTTCAGACATAATATTTGGCATTTAAGGCACTATAATTGGCATTTCTGGCACTATAATTGGCATTTCAGACATTATAATTGGCATTTCTGGCACCAAAATTGGCATTTCAGACATTATAATTGGCATTTCTGGCACTAAAATTGGCATTTCAGACATTATAATTGGCATTTCAGGCACTATAATTGGCATTTCAGACATTATAATTGGCATTTCAGATATTATAATTGGCATTTCAGGCACTATTTTTGGCATTTAAGGCGCTATAATTGGCATTTAGGGCACTATAATTGGCATTTAGGGCACTAAAATTGGCATTTCAGACATAATATTTGGCATTTAAGGCACTATAATTGGCATTTCTGGCACTATAATTGGCATTTCAGACATTATAATTTGCATTTCAGGCACTATATTTGGCATTTTAGGCGCTATAATTAGTAATTCAGACATTTTAATTGGCATTTCAGGCACTATAATTGGCATTTAGGGCACTAAAATTGGCATTTCAGACATAATATTTGGCATATAAGGCACTATAATTGGCATTTCTGGCACTATAATTGGCATTTCAGACATTATAATTGGCATTTCAGGCACTATATTTGGCATTTCAGGCGCTATAATTGGCATTTAGGGCACTAAAATTGGTATTTCAGACATAATATTTGGCATTTAAGGCACTATAATTGGCATTTCAGGCGCTATAATTGGCATTTAGGACACTAAAATTGGTATTTCAGACATAATATTTGGCATTTAAGGCACTATAATTGGCATTTCTGGCACTATAATTGGCATTTCAGACATTATAATTGGCATTTCTGGCACTATAATTGGCATTTCAGACATTATAATTGGCATTTCTGGCATTATAATTGGCATTTCATATATTATAATTGGCATTTTAGGCACTATTTTTGGCATTTAAGGCGCTATAATTGGCATTTAGGGCACTATAATCGGCATTTAAGGTACTAAAATAGGCATTTTAGGCACTATAATTGGCATTTCAGGCACTATTTTTGGCATTTAAGGCGCTATAATTGGCATTTAGGGCACTAAAATTGGCATTTCAGACATAATATTTGGCATTTAAGACACTATAATTGGCATTTCTGGCACTATAATTGGCATTTCAAACATTATAATTGGCATTTCTGGCACTATAATTGGCATTTCAGACATTATAATTGGCATTTCAGGCACTATTTTTGGCATTTAAGGCGCTATAATTGGCATTTAGGGCACTAAAATTGGCATTTCAGACATAATATTTGGCATTTAAGGCACTATAATTGGCATTTCTGGCACTATAATTGGCATTTCAGACACTATAAAATATTAACAAATAACTGTAATAATTTAGATATTTTTAAAACTATAACAATCAATTTCAAATATTTAGATATTTTTGACATGGATACTTATAAAATATTAACAATCAACTCTAAATATTTAAATAATTTTATAAAATAACAACAATCGATTTTACATTTCGATATTTTTGTCATAGATACTAATAAAATATTAACAATTAACTCTTATAATTGGCATTTCAGACATTATAATTGGCATTTCAGGCACTATATTTGGCATTTCAGGCGCTATAATTAGTAATTCAGACATTTTAATTGGCATTTCTGGCACTAAAATTGGCAATTATAATTGGCCTTTCAGACATTATAATTGGCATTTCTGGCATTATAATTGGCATTTCTGGCATTATAATTGGCATTTCATATATTATAATTGGCATTTCAGGCACTATTTTTGGCATTTAAGGCGCTATAATTGGCATTTAGGGCACTATAATTGGCATTTAAGGTACTATAATTGGCATTTCTGGCACTATAATTGGCATTTCAGACACTATAAAATATTAACAAATAACTGTAATAATTTAGATATTTTTAAAACTATAACAATCAATTTCAAATATTTAGATATTTTTGACATGGATACTTATAAAATATTAACAATCAACTCTAAATATTTGGATAATTTTATAAAATAACAACAATCGATTTTACATTTCGATATTTTTGTCATAGATACTAATAAAATATTAACCATTAACTCTTATAATTGGCATTTCAGACATTATAATTGGCATTTCAGGCACTATATTTGGCATTTCAGGTGCTATAATTAGTAATTCAGACATTTTAATTGGCATTTAAGGCACTATAATTGGCATTTCAGGCACTATAATTGGCATTTAGGGCACTAAAATTGGCATTTCAGACATAATATTTGGCATTTAAGGCACTATAATTGCCATTTCTGGCACTATAATTGGCATTTCAGACATTATAATTGGCATTTCAGGCACTATATTTGGCATTTCTGGCATTATAATTGGCATTTCAGATATTATAATTGGCATTTCAGGCACTATTTTTGGCATTTAAGGCGCTATAATTGGCATGTAGGGCACTAAAATTGGCATTTCAGACATAATATTTGGCATTTAAGGCACTATAATTGGCATTTCTGGCACTATAATTGGCATTTCAAACATTATAATTGGCATTTCTGGCACTATAATTGGAATTTCAGACATTATAATTGGCATTTCAGGCACTATAATTGGAATTTCAGGCACTAAAATTGGCATTTCAGACTTAATATTTTGCATTTTAGGCACTATAGTTGCTTTTCAGACTTTATATTTGGCATTTCATACATTATTATTGGCTTTTCAGACATTATATTTGGCATTTAAGCCACTATAATTGTCATTTCAGACACTATATTTGGCATTTAAGGCACTATAATTGGCATTTAAATTACTGAAATAGGCATTTAAGCCACTATAATTGGCATTTAAGGCACTATAATTGGCATTTCTGACACTATAATTGGCATTTCAGACATTATAATTGGCATTTCTGGCACTAAAATTGGCATTTCAGACATTATAATTGGCATTTCAGGCACTATAATTGGCATTTCAGACATTAGAATTGGCATTTCTGGCATTATAATTGGCATTTCATATATTATAATTGGCATTTCAGGCACTATTTTTGGCATTTAAGGCGCTATAATTGGCATTTAGGGCACTATAATCGGCATTTAAGGTACTAAAATAGGCATTTTAGGCACTATAATTGGCATTTCAGACACTATAAAATATTAACAAATAACTGTAATAATTTAGATATTTTTAAAACTATAAAAATCAATTTCAAATATTTAGATATTTTTGACATGGATACTTATAAAATATTAACAATCAACTCTAAATATTTGGATAATTTTATAAAATAACAACAATCGATTTTACATTTCGATATTTTTGTCATAGATACTAATAAAATATTAACAATTAACTCTTATAATTGGCATTTCAGACATTATAATTGGCATTTCAGGCACTATATTTGGCATTTTAGGCGCTATAATTAGTAATTCAGACATTTTAATTGGCATTTAAGGCACTATAATTGGCATTTCAGGCACTATAATTGGCATTTAGGGCACTAAAATTGGCATTTCAGACATAATATTTGGCATTTAAGGCACTATAATTGGCATTTCTGGCACTATAATTGGCATTTCAGACATTATAATTGGCATTTCAGGCACTATATTTGGCATTTCAGGCGCTATAATTGGCATTTAGGACACTAAAATTGGTATTTCAGACATAATATTTGGCATTTCAGGCACTAAAATTGGCATTTCAGACTTAATATTTTGCATTTTAGGCACTATAGTTGGCTTTTCAGACTTTATATTTGGCATTTCATACATTATTATTGGCTTTTCAGACATTATATTTGGCATTTAAGCCACTATAATTGGCATTTCAGACACTATATTTGGCATTTAAGGCACTATAATTGGCATTTAAATACCTGAAATAGGCATTTTAGGCACTATAATTGGCATTTAGGGCACTAGAATTGGTATTTCAGACATAATATTTGGCATTTAAGGCACTATAATTGGCATTTCTGGCACTATAATTGGCATTTCAGACATTATAATTGGCATTTCTGGCACTAAAATTGGCATTTCAGACATTATAATTGGCATATCAGGCACTATAATTGGCATTTCAGACATTATAATTGGCATTTCAGATATTATAATTGGCATTTCAGGCACTATTTTTGGCATTTAAGGCGCTATAATTGGCATTTAGGGCAATAAATTGGCATTTCAGACATAATATTTGGCATTTAAGGCACTATAATTGGCATTTCTGGCACTATAATTGGCATTTCAAACATTATAATTGGCATTTCAGGCCCTATTTTTGGCATTTAAGGCGCTATAATTGGCATTTAGGGCAGTATAATTGGCATTTAAGGTACTAAAATAGGCATTTTAGGCACTATAATTGGCATTTCAGACAATATAAAATATTAACAAATAACTGTAATAATTTAGATATTTTTAAAACTATAACAATCAATTTCAAATATTTAGATATTTTTGACATGGATACTTATAAAATATTAACAATCAACTCTAAATATTTGGATAATTTTATAAAATAACAACAATCGATTTTACATTTCGATATTTTTGTCATAGATACTAATAAAATATTAACAATTAACTCTTATAATTGGCATTTCAGACATTATAATTGGCATTTCAGGCACTATATTTGGCATTTCAGGTGCTATAATTAGTAATTCAGACATTTTAATTGGCATTTAAGGCACTATAATTGGCATTTCAGGCACTATAATTGGCATTTAGGGCACTAAAATTGGCATTTCAGACATAATATTTGGCATTTAAGGCACTATAATTGGCATTTCTGGCACTATAATTGGCATTTCAGACATTATAATTGGCATTTCAGGCACTATATTTGGCATTTCTGGCATTATAATTGGCATTTCAGATATTATAATTGGCATTTCAGGCACTATTTTTGGCATTTAAGGCGCTATAATTGGCATTTAGGGCACTAAAATTGGCATTTCAGACATAATATTTGGCATTTAAGGCACTATAATTGGCATTTCTGGCACTATAATTGGCATTTCAAACATTATAATTGGCATTTCTGGCACTATAATTGGAATTTCAGACATTATAATTGGCATTTCAGGCACTATAATTGGCATTTCTGGCACTATAATTGGCATTTCAAACATTATAATTGGCATTTCTGGCACTATAATTGGAATTTCAGACATTATAATTGGCATTTCAGGCACTATAATTGGAATTTCAGGCACTAAAATTGGCATTTCAGACTTAATATTTTGCATTTTAGGCACTATAGTTGCTTTTCAGACATTATATTTGGCATTTAAGCCACTATAATTGGCATTTAAGGCACTATAATTGGCATTTCTGACACTATAATTGGCATTTCAGACATTATAATTGGCATTTCTGGCACTAAAATTGGCATTTCAGACATTATAATTGGCATTTCAGGCACTATAATTGGCATTTCAGACATTATAATTGGCATTTCTGGCATTATAATTGGCATTTCATATATTATAATTGGCATTTCAGGCACTATTTTTGGCATTTAAGGCGCTATAATTGGCATTTAGGCCACTATAATCGGCATTTAAGGTACTAAAATAGGCATTTTAGGCACTATAATTGGCATTTCAGACACTATAAAATATTAACAAATAACTGTAATAATTTAGATATTTTTAAAACTATAACAATCAATTTCAAATATTTAGATATTTTTGACATGGATACTTATAAAATATTAACAATCAACTCTAAATATTTGGATAATTTTATAAAATAACAACACAAAGTCATTTGTCATAGATACTAATAAAATATTAACAATTAACTCTTATAATTGGCATTTCAGACATTATAATTGGCATTTCAGGCACTATATTTGGCATTTCAGGTGCTATAATTAGTAATTCAGACATTTTAATTGGCATTTAAGGCACTATAATTGGCATTTCAGGCGCTATAATTGGCATTTAGGGCACTAAAATTGGTATTTCAGACATAATATTTGGCATTTAAGGCACTATAATTGGCATTTCTGGCACTATAATTGGCATTTCAGACATTATAATTGGCATTTCTGGCACTAAAATTGGCATTTCAGACATTGTAATTGGCATTTCAGGCACTATAATTGGCATTTCAGACATTATAATTGGCATTTCTGGCATTATAATTGGCATTTCAGATATTATAATTGGCATTTCAGGCACTATTTTTGGCATTTAAGGCGCTATAATTGGCATTTAGGGCACTAAAATTGGCTTTTCAGACATAATATTTGGCATTTAAGACACTATAATTGGCATTTCTGGCACTATAATTGGCATTTCAAACATTATAATTGGCATTTCTGGCACTATAATTGGCATTTCAGACATTATAATTGGCATTTCAGGCACTATAATTGGCATTTCAGGCACTAAAATTGGCATTTCAGACTTAATATTTTGCATTTTAGGCACTATAGTTGGCTTTTCAGACTTTATATTTGGCATTTCATACATTATTATTGGCTTTTCAGACATTATATTTGGCATTTAAGCCACTATAATTGGCATTTCAGACACTATATTTGGCATTTAAGGCACTATAATTGGCATTTAAATACCTGAAATAGGCATTTTAGGCTCTATAATTGGCATTTAGGGCACTAGAATTGGTATTTCAGACATAATATTTGGCATTTAAGGCACTATAATTGGCATTTCTGGCACTATAATTGGCATTTCAGACATTATAATTGGCATTTCTGGCACTAAAATTGGCATTTCAGACATTATAATTGGCATTTCTGGCACTAAAATTGGCATTTCAGACATTATAATTGGCATTTCAGGCACTATAATTGGCATTTCAGACATTATAATTGGCATTTCAGATATTATAATTGGCATTTCAGGCACTATTTTTGGCATTTAAGGCGCTATAATTGGCATTTAGGGCACTAAAATTGGCATTTCAGACATAATATTTGGCATTTAAGGCACTATAATTGGCATTTCAGGCACTATAATTGGCATTTAGGGCACTAAAATTGGCATTTCAGACATAATATTTGGCATTTAAGGCACTATAATTGGCATTTCTGGCACTATAATTGGCATTTCAGACATTATAATTGGCATTTCAGGCACTATATTTGGCATTTCTGGCATTATAATTGGCATTTCAGATATTATAATTGGCATTTCTGGCACTATAATTGGCATTTCAGACATTATAATTGGCATTTCAGGCACTATATTTGGCATTTCAGGCGCTATAATTGGCATTTAGGGCACTAAAATTGGTATTTCAGACATAATATTTGGCATTTAAGGCACTATAATTGGCATTTCAGGCGCTATAATTGGCATTTAGGACACTAAAATTGGTATTTCAGACATAATATTTGGCATTTAAGGCACTATAATTGGCATTTCTGCCACTATAATTGGCATTTCAGACATTATAATTGGCATTTCTGGCACTATAATTGGCATTTCAGACATTATAATTGGCATTTCTGGCATTATAATTGGCATTTCATATATTATAATTGGCATTTTAGGCACTATTTTTGGCATTTAAGGCGCTATAATTGGCATTTAGGGCACTATAATCGGCATTTAAGGTACTAAAATAGGCATTTTAGGCACTATAATTGGCATTTCAGGCACTATTTTTGGCATTTAAGGCGCTATAATTGGCATTTAGGGCACTAAAATTGGCATTTCAGACATAATATTTGGCATTTAAGACACTATAATTGGCATTTCTGGCACTATAATTGGCATTTCAAACATTATAATTGGCATTTCTGGCACTATAATTGGCATTTCAGACATTATAATTGGCATTTCAGGCACTATTTTTGGCATTTAAGGCGCTATAATTGGCATTTAGGGCACTAAAATTGGCATTTCAGACATAATATTTGGCATTTAAGGCACTATAATTGGCATTTCTGGCACTATAATTGGCATTTCAGACACTATAAAATATTAACAAATAACTGTAATAATTTAGATATTTTTAAAACTATAACAATCAATTTCAAATATTTAGATATTTTTGACATGGATACTTATAAAATATTAACAATCAACTCTAAATATTTAAATAATTTTATAAAATAACAACAATCGATTTTACATTTCGATATTTTTGTCATAGATACTAATAAAATATTAACAATTAACTCTTATAATTGGCATTTCAGACATTATAATTGGCATTTCAGGCACTATAATTAGTAATTCAGACATTTTAATTGGCATTTCTGGCACTAAAATTGGCAATTATAATTGGCCTTTCAGACATTATAATTGGCATTTCTGGCATTATAATTGGCATTTCTGGCATTATAATTGGCATTTCATATATTATAATTGGCATTTCAGGCACTATTTTTGGCATTTAAGGCGCTATAATTGGCATTTAGGGCACTATAATTGGCATTTAAGGTACTATAATTGGCATTTCTGGCACTATAATTGGCATTTCAGACACTATAAAATATTAACAAATAACTGTAATAATTTAGATATTTTTAAAATTATAACAATCAATTTCAAATATTTAGATATTTTTGACATGGATACTTATAAAATATTAACAATCAACTCTAAATATTTGGATAATTTTATAAAATAACAACAATCGATTTTACATTTCGATATTTTTGTCATAGATACTAATAAAATATTAACAATTAACTCTTATAATTGGCATTTCAGACATTATAATTGGCATTTCAGGCACTATATTTGGCATTTCAGGTGCTATAATTAGTAATTCAGACATTTTAATTGGCATTTAAGGCACTATAATTGGCATTTTAGGCACTATAATTGGCATTTAGGTCACTAAAATTGGCATTTCAGACATAATATTTGGCATTTAAGGCACTATAATTGCCATTTCTGGCACTATAATTGGCATTTCAGACATTATAATTGGCATTTCAGGCACTATATTTGGCATTTCTGGCATTATAATTGGCATTTCAGATATTATAATTGGCATTTCAGGCACTTTTTTTGGCATTTAAGGCGCTATAATTGGCATTTAGGGCACTAAAATTGGCATTTCAGACATAATATTTGGCATTTAAGGCACTATAATTGGCATTTCTGGCACTATAATTGGCATTTCAAACATTATAATTGGCATTTCTGGCACTATAATTGGAATTTCAGACATTATAATTGGCATTTCAGGCACTATAATTGGAATTTCAGGCACTAAAATTGGCATTTCAGACTTAATATTTTGCATTTTAGGCACTATAGTTGCTTTTCAGACTTTATATTTGGCATTTCATACATTATTATTGGCTTTTCAGACATTATATTTGGCATTTAAGCCACTATAATTGTCATTTCAGACACTATATTTGGCATTTAAGGCACTATAATTGGCATTTAAATTACTAAAATAGGCATTTAAGCCACTATAATTGGCATTTAAGGCACTATAATTGGCATTTCTGACACTATAATTGGCATTTCAGACATTATAATTGGCATTTCTGGCACTAAAATTGGCATTTCAGACATTATAATTGGCATTTCAGGCACTATAATTGGCATTTCAGACATTAGAATTGGCATTTCTGGCATTATAATTGGCATTTCATATATTATAATTGGCATTTCAGGCACTATTTTTGGCATTTAAGGCGCTATAATATGCATTTAGGGCACTATAATCGGCATTTAAGGTACTAAAATAGGCATTTTAGGCACTATAATTGGCATTTCAGACACTATAAAATATTAACAAATAACTGTAA
Source organism: Troilus luridus (assembly GCA_964056705.1). Taxonomy (NCBI): domain Eukaryota; kingdom Metazoa; phylum Arthropoda; class Insecta; order Hemiptera; family Pentatomidae; genus Troilus; species Troilus luridus. The sequence goes on along the minus strand of CAXKTH010000163.1, from coordinate 1,224,265 downwards.
TTATTTAGATATTTTTAAAACTATAACAATCAATTTCAAATATTTAGATATTTTTGACATGGATACTTATAAAATATTAACAATCAACTCTAAATATTTGGATAATTTTATAAAATAACAACAATCGATTTTACATTTCGATATTTTTGTCATAGATACTAATAAAATATTAACAATTAACTCTTATAATTGGCATTTCAGACATTATAATTGGCATTTCAGGCACTATATTTGGCATTTTAGGCGCTATAATTAGTAATTCAGACATTTTAATTGGCATTTAAGGCACTATAATTGGCATTTCAGGCACTATAATTGGCATTTAGGGCACTAAAATTGGTATTTCAGACATAATATTTGGCATTTAAGGCACTATAATTGGCATTTCTGGCACTATAATTGGCATTTCAGACATTATAATTGGCATTTCAGGCACTATATTTGGCATTTCAGGCGCTATAATTGGCATTTAGGACACTAAAATTGGTATTTCAGACATAATATTTGGCATTTCTGGCACTAAAATTGGCATTTCAGACATTGTAATTGGCATTTCAGGCACTATAATTGGCATTTCAGACATTATAATTGGCATTTCTGGCATTATAATTGGCATTTCAGGCACTATTTTTGGCATTTAAGGCGCTATAATTGGCATTTAGGGCTCTAAAATTGTCATTTTAGACATAATATTTGGCATTTAAGACACTATAATTGGCATTTCTGGCACTATAATTGGCATTTCAAACATTATAATTGGCATTTCTGGCACTATAATTGGCATTTCAGACATTATAATTGGCATTTCAGGCACTATAATTGGAATTTCAGGCACTAAAATTGGCATTTCAGACTTAATATTTTGCATTTTAGGCACTATAGTTGGCTTTTCAGACTTTATATTTGGCATTTCATACATTATTATTGGCTTTTCAGACATTATATTTGGCATTTAAGCCACTATAATTGGCATTTCAGACACTATATTTGGCATTTAAGGCACTATAATTGGCATTTAAATACCTGAAATAGGCATTTTAGGCACTATAATTGGCATTTAGGGCACTAGAATTGGTATTTCAGACATAATATTTGGCATTTAAGGCACTATAATTGGCATTTCTGGCACTATAATTGGCATTTCAGACATTATAATTGGCATTTCTGGCACTAAAATTGGCATTTCAGACATTATAATTGGCATTTCAGGCACTATAATTGGCATTTCAGACATTATAATTGGCATTTCAGATATTATAATTGGCATTTCAGGCACTATTTTTGGCATTTAAGGCGCTATAATTGGCATTTAGGGCACTAAAATTGGCATTTCAGACATAATATTTGGAATTTAAGGCACTATAATTGGCATTTCTGGCACTATAATTGGCATTTCAAACATTATAATTGGCATTTCAGGCGCTATAATTGGCATTTAGGGCAGTATAATTGGCATTTAAGGTACTAAAATAGGCATTTTAGGCACTATAATTGGCATTTCAGACACTATAAAATATTAACAAATAACTGTAATAATTTAGATATTTTTAAAACTATAACAATCAATTTCAAATATTTAGATATTTTTGACATGGATACTTATAAAATATTAACAATCAACTCTAAATATTTGGATAATTTTATAAAATAACAACAATCGATTTTACATTTCGATATTTTTGTCATAGATACTAATAAAATATTAACAATTAACTCTTATAATTGGCATTTCAGACATTATAATTGGCATTTCAGGCACTATATTTGGCATTTTAGGCGCTATAATTAGTAATTCAGACATTTTAATTGGCATTTAAGGCACTATAATTGGGATTTCAGGCACTATAATTGGCATTTCAGACATAATATTTGGCATTTAAGGCACTATAATTGGCATTTCTGGCACTATAATTGGCATTTCAGATATTATAATTGGCATTTCAGGCACTATTTTTGGCATTTAAGGCGCTATAATTGGCATTTAGGGCACTAAAATTGGCATTTCAGACATAATATTTGGCATTTAAGGCACTATAATTGGCATTTCAGGCACTATAATTGGCATTTAGGGCACTAAAATTGGCATTTCAGACATAATATTTGGCATTTAAGGCACTATAATTGGCATTTCTGGCACTATAATTGGCATTTCAGACATTATAATTGGCATTTCAGGCACTATATTTGGCATTTCTGGCATTATAATTGGCATTTCAGATATTATAATTGGCATTTCTGGCACTATAATTGGCATTTCAGACATTATAATTGGCATTTCAGGCACTATATTTGGCATTTCAGGCGCTATAATTGGCATTTAGGGCACTAAAATTGGTATTTCAGACATAATATTTGGCATTTAAGGCACTATAATTGGCATTTCAGGCGCTATAATTGGCATTTAGGACACTAAAATTGGTATTTCAGACATAATATTTGGCATTTAAGGCACTATAATTGGCATTTCTGCCACTATAATTGGCATTTCAGACATTATAATTGGCATTTCTGGCACTATAATTGGCATTTCAGACATTATAATTGGCATTTCTGGCATTATAATTGGCATTTCATATATTATAATTGGCATTTTAGGCACTATTTTTGGCATTTAAGGCGCTATAATTGGCATTTAGTGCACTATAATCGGCATTTAAGGTACTAAAATAGGCATTTTAGGCACTATAATTGGCATTTCAGGCACTATTTTTGGCATTTAAGGCGCTATAATTGGCATTTAGGGCACTAAAATTGGCATTTCAGACATAATATTTGGCATTTAAGACACTATAATTGGCATTTCTGGCACTATAATTGGCATTTCAAACATTATAATTGGCATTTCTGGCACTATAATTGGCATTTCAGACATTATAATTGGCATTTCAGGCACTATTTTTGGCATTTAAGGCGCTATAATTGGCATTTAGGGCACTAAAATTGGCATTTCAGACATAATATTTGGCATTTAAGGCACTATAATTGGCATTTCTGGCACTATAATTGGCATTTCAGACACTATAAAATATTAACAAATAACTGTAATAATTTAGATATTTTTAAAACTATAACAATCAATTTCAAATATTTAGATATTTTTGACATGGATACTTATAAAATATTAACAATCAACTCTAAATATTTAAATAATTTTATAAAATAACAACAATCGATTTTACATTTCGATATTTTTGTCATAGATACTAATAAAATATTAACAATTAACTCTTATAATTGGCATTTCAGACATTATAATTGGCATTTCAGGCACTATATTTGGCATTTCAGGCGCTATAATTAGTAATTCAGACATTTTAATTGGCATTTCTGGCACTAAAATTGGCAATTATAATTGGCCTTTCAGACATTATAATTGGCATTTCTGGCATTATAATTGGCATTTCTGGCATTATAATTGGCATTTCATATATTATAATTGGCATTTCAGGCACTATTTTTGGCATTTAAGGCGCTATAATTGGCATTTAGGGCACTATAATTGGCATTTAAGGTACTATAATTGGCATTTCTGGCACTATAATTGGCATTTCAGACACTATAAAATATTAACAAATAACTGTAATAATTTAGATATTTTTAAAATTATAACAATCAATTTCAAATATTTAGATATTTTTGACATGGATACTTATAAAATATTAACAATCAACTCTAAATATTTGGATAATTTTATAAAATAACAACAATCGATTTTACATTTCGATATTTTTGTCATAGATACTAATAAAATATTAACAATTAACTCTTATAATTGGCATTTCAGACATTATAATTGGCATTTCAGGCACTATATTTGGCATTTCAGGTGCTATAATTAGTAATTCAGACATTTTAATTGGCATTTAAGGCACTATAATTGGCATTTTAGGCACTATAATTGGCATTTAGGTCACTAAAATTGGCATTTCAGACATAATATTTGGCATTTAAGGCACTATAATTGCCATTTCTGGCACTATAATTGGCATTTCAGACATTATAATTGGCATTTCAGGCACTATATTTGGCATTTCTGGCATTATAATTGGCATTTCAGATATTATAATTGGCATTTCAGGCACTTTTTTTGGCATTTAAGGCGCTATAATTGGCATTTAGGGCACTAAAATTGGCATTTCAGACATAATATTTGGCATTTAAGGCACTATAATTGGCATTTCTGGCACTATAATTGGCATTTCAAACATTATAATTGGCATTTCTGGCACTATAATTGGAATTTCAGACATTATAATTGGCATTTCAGGCACTATAATTGGAATTTCAGGCACTAAAATTGGCATTTCAGACTTAATATTTTGCATTTTAGGCACTATAGTTGCTTTTCAGACTTTATATTTGGCATTTCATACATTATTATTGGCTTTTCAGACATTATATTTGGCATTTAAGCCACTATAATTGTCATTTCAGACACTATATTTGGCATTTAAGGCACTATAATTGGCATTTAAATTACTAAAATAGGCATTTAAGCCACTATAATTGGCATTTAAGGCACTATAATTGGCATTTCTGACACTATAATTGGCATTTCAGACATTATAATTGGCATTTCTGGCACTAAAATTGGCATTTCAGACATTATAATTGGCATTTCAGGCACTATAATTGGCATTTCAGACATTAGAATTGGCATTTCTGGCATTATAATTGGCATTTCATATATTATAATTGGCATTTCAGGCACTATTTTTGGCATTTAAGGCGCTATAATATGCATTTAGGGCACTATAATCGGCATTTAAGGTACTAAAATAGGCATTTTAGGCACTATAATTGGCATTTCAGACACTATAAAATATTAACAAATAACTGTAATTATTTAGATATTTTTAAAACTATAACAATCAATTTCAAATATTTAGATATTTTTGACATGGATACTTATAAAATATTAACAATCAACTCTAAATATTTGGATAATTTTATAAAATAACAACAATCGATTTTACATTTCGATATTTTTGTCATAGATACTAATAAAATATTAACAATTAACTCTTATAATTGGCATTTCAGACATTATAATTGGCATTTCAGGCACTATATTTGGCATTTTAGGCGCTATAATTAGTAATTCAGACATTTTAATTGGCATTTAAGGCACTATAATTGGCATTTCAGGCACTATAATTGGCATTTAGGGCACTAAAATTGGTATTTCAGACATAATATTTGGCATTTAAGGCACTATAATTGGCATTTCTGGCACTATAATTGGCATTTCAGACATTATAATTGGCATTTCAGGCACTATATTTGGCATTTCAGGCGCTATAATTGGCATTTAGGACACTAAAATTGGTATTTCAGACATAATAATTGGCATTTCTGGCACTAAAATTGGCATTTCAGACATTGTAATTGGCATTTCAGGCACTATAATTGGCATTTCAGACATTATAATTGGCATTTCTGGCATTATAATTGGCATTTCAGGCACTATTTTTGGCATTTAAGGCGCTATAATTGGCATTTAGGGCTCTAAAATTGTCATTTTAGACATAATATTTGGCATTTAAGACACTATAATTGGCATTTCTGGCACTATAATTGGCATTTCAAACATTATAATTGGCATTTCTGGCACTATAATTGGCATTTCAGACATTATAATTGGCATTTCAGGCACTATAATTGGAATTTCAGGCACTAAAATTGGCATTTCAGACTTAATATTTTGCATTTTAGGCACTATAGTTGGCTTTTCAGACTTTATATTTGGCATTTCATACATTATTATTGGCTTTTCAGACATTATATTTGGCATTTAAGCCACTATAATTGGCATTTCAGACACTATATTTGGCATTTAAGGCACTATAATTGGCATTTAAATACCTGAAATAGGCATTTTAGGCACTATAATTGGCATTTAGGGCACTAGAATTGGTATTTCAGACATAATATTTGGCATTTAAGGCACTATAATTGGCATTTCTGGCACTATAATTGGCATTTCAGACATTATAATTGGCATTTCTGGCACTAAAATTGGCATTTCAGACATTATAATTGGCATTTCAGGCACTATAAATCGCATTTCAGACATTATAATTGGCATTTCAGATATTATAATTGGCATTTCAGGCACTATTTTTGGCATTTAAGGCGCTATAATTGGCATTTAGGGCACTAAAATTGGCATTTCAGACATAATATTTGGAATTTAAGGCACTATAATTGGCATTTCTGGCACTATAATTGGCATTTCAAACATTATAATTGGCATTTCAGGCGCTATAATTGGCATTTAGGGCAGTATAATTGGCATTTAAGGTACTAAAATAGGCATTTTAGGCACTATAATTGGCATTTCAGACACTATAAAATATTAACAAATAACTGTAATAATTTAGATATTTTTAAAACTATAACAATCAATTTCAAATATTTAGATATTTTTGACATGGATACTTATAAAATATTAACAATCAACTCTAAATATTTGGATAATTTTATAAAATAACAACAATCGATTTTACATTTCGATATTTTTGTCATAGATACTAATAAAATATTAACAATTAACTCTTATAATTGGCATTTCAGACATTATAATTGGCATTTCAGGCACTATATTTGGCATTTTAGGCGCTATAATTAGTAATTCAGACATTTTAATTGGCATTTAAGGCACTATAATTGGGATTTCAGGCACTATAATTGGCATTTAGGGCACTAAAATTGGCATTTCAGACATAATATTTGGCATTTAAGGCACTATAATTGGCATTTCTGGCACTATAATTGGCATTTCAGACATTATAATTGGCATTTCAGGCACTATATTTGGCATTTCAGGCGGTATAATTGGCATTTAGGGCACTAAAATTGGTATTTCAGACATAATATTTGGCATTTAAGGCACTATAATTGGCATTTCTGGCACTATAATTGGCATTTCAGACATTATAATTGGCATTTCTGACACCAAAATTGGCATTTCAGACATTATAATTGGCATTTCAGGCACTATAATTGGCATTTCAGACATTATAATTGGCATTTCAGATATTATAATTGGCATTTCAGGCATTATTTTTGGCATTTAAGGCGCTATAATTGGCATTTAGGGCACTAAAATTGGCATTTCAGACATAATATTTGGCATTTAAGACACTATAATTGGCATTTCTGGCACTATAATTGGCATTTCAAACATTATAATTGGCATTTCTGGCACTATAATTGGCATTTCAGACATTATAATTGGCATTTCAGGCACTATTTTTGGCATTTAAGGCGCTATAATTGGCATTTAGGGCACTAAAATTGGCATTTCAGACATAATATTTGGCATTTAAGGCACTATAATTGGCATTTCTGGCACTATAATTGGCATTTCAGACACTATAAAATATTAACAAATAACTGTAATAATTTAGATATTTTTAAAACTATAACAATCAATTTCAAATATTTAGATATTTTTGACATATATACTTATAAAATATTAACAATCAACTCTAAATATTTAAATAATTTTATAAAATAACAACAATCGATTTTACATTTCGATATTTTTGTCATAGATACTAATAAAATATTAACAATTAACTCTTATAATTGGCATTTCAGACATTATAATTGGCATTTCAGGCACTATATTTTTCATTTCAGGCGCTATAATTAGTAATTCAGACATTTTAATTGGCATTTCTGGCACTAAAATTGGCAATTATAATTGGCATTTGAGGCACTATAATTGGCATTTCAGACATTATAATTGGCATTTCTGGCATTATAATTGGCATTTCATATATTATAATTGGCATTTCAGGCACTATTTTTGGCATTTAAGGCGCTATAATTGGCATTTAGGGCACTATAATTGGCATTTAAGGTACTATAATAGGCATTTTAGGCACTATAATTGGCATTTCAGACACTATAAAATATTAACAAATAACTGTAATAATTTAGATATTTTTAAAACTATAACAATCAATTTCAAATATTTAGATATTTTTGACATGGATACTTATAAAATATTAACAATCAACTCTAAATATTTGGATAATTTATAAAATAACAACAATCGATTTTACATTTCGATATTTTTGTCATAGATACTAATAAAATATTAACAATTAACTCTTATAATTGGCATTTCAGACATTATAATTGGCATTTCAGGCACTATATTTGGCATTTCAGGTGCTATAATTAGTAATTCAGACATTTTAATTGGCATTTAAGGCACTATAATTGGCATTTCAGGCACTATAATTGGCATTTAGGGCACTAAAATTGGCATTTCAGACATAATATTTGGCATTTAAGGCACTATAATTGGCATTTCCGGCACTATAATTGGAATTTCAGACATTATAATTGGCATTTCAGGCACTATATTTGGCATTTCTGGCATTATAATTGGCATTTCAGATATTATAATTGGCATTTCAGGCACTATTTTTGGCATTTAAGGCGCTAAAATTGGCATTTAGGGCACTAAAATTGGCATTTCAGGCGGTATAATTGGCATTTCAGACATTATAATTGGCATTTCAGGCACTATATTTGGCATTTCAGGCGGTATAATTGGCATTTCAGGCACTATATTTGGCATTTCAGGCGGTATAATTGGCATTTAGGGCACTAAAATTGGTATTTCAGACATAATATTTGGCATTTAAGGCACTATAATTGGCATTTCTGGCACTATAATTGGCATTTCAGACATTAAAATTGGCATTTCAGGCACTATAATTGGCATTTCAGACATTATAATTGGCATTTCTGGCATTATAATTGGCATTTCAGATATTATAATTGGCATTTCAGGCACTATTTTTGGCATTTAAGGCGCTATAATTGGCATTTAGGGCACTAAAATTGGCATTTCAGACATAATATTTGGCATTTAAGGCACTATAATTGGCATTTCTGGCACTATAATTGGCATTTCAAACATTATAATTGGCATTTCTGGCACTATAATTGGCATTTCAGACATTATAATTGGCATTTCAGGCACTATTTTTGGCATTTAAGGCGCTATAATTGGCATTTAGGGCACTAAGATTGGCATTTCAGACATAATATTTGGCATTTAAGGCACTATAATTGGCATTTCTGGCACTATAATTGGCATTTCAGACACTATAAAATATTAACAAATAACTTTAATAATTTAGATATTTTTAAAACTATAACAATCAATTTCAAATATTTAGATATTTTTGACATGGATACTTATAAAATATTAACAATCAACTCTAAATATTTAAATAATTTTATAAAATAACAACAATCGATTTTACATTTCGATATTTTTGTCATAGATACTAATAAAATATTAACAATTAACTCTTATAATTGGCATTTCAGACATTATAATTGGCATTTCAGGCACTATATTTGGCATTTCAGGCGCTATAATTAGTAATTCAGACATTTTAATTGGCATTTCTGGCACTAAAATTGGCTATTATAATTGGCCTTTCAGACATTATAATTGGCATTTCTGGCATTATAATTGGCATTTCTGGCATTATAATTGGCATTTCATATATTATAATTGGCATTTCAGGCACTATTTTTGGCATTTAAGGCGCTATAATTGGCATTTAGGGCACTATAATTGGCATTTAAGGTACTATAATTGGCATTTCTGGCACTATAATTGGCATTTCAGACACTATAAAATATTAACAAATAACTGTAATAATTTAGATATTTTTAAAACTATAACAATCAATTTCAAATATTTAGATATTTTTGACATGGATACTTATAAAATATTAACAATCAACTCTAAATATTTGGATAATTTTATAAAATAACAACAATCGATTTTACATTTCGATATTTTTGTCATAGATACTAATAAAATATTAACAATTAACTCTTATAATTGGCATTTCAGACATTATAATTGGCATTTCAGGCACTATATTTGGCATTTCAGGTGCTATAATTAGTAATTCAGACATTTTAATTGGCATTTAAGGCACTATAATTGGCAATTCAGGCACTATAATTGGCATTTAGGGCACTAAAATTGGCATTTCAGACATAATATTTGGCATTTAAGGCACTATAATTGCCATTTCTGGCACTATAATTGGCATTTCAGACATTATAATTGGCATTTCAGGCACTATATTTGGCATTTCTGGCATTATAATTGGCATTTCAGATATTATAATTGGCATTTCAGGCACTATTTTTGGCATTTAAGGCGCTATAATTGGCATTTAGGGCACTAAAATTGGCATTTCAGACATAATATTTGGCATTTAAGGCACTATAATTGGCATTTCTGGCCCTATAATTGGCATTTCAAACATTATAATTGGCATTTCTGGCACTATAATTGGAATTTCAGACATTATAATTGGCATTTCAGGCACTATAATTGGAATTTCAGGCACTAAAATTGGCATTTCAGACTTAATATTTTGCATTTTAGGCACTATAGTTGCTTTTCAGACATTATATTTGGCATTTAAGCCACTATAATTGGCATTTCAGACACTATATTTGGCATTTAAGACACTATAATTGGCATTTAAATTACTTTAATAGGCATTTAAGCCACTATAATTGGCATTTAAGGCACTATAATTGGCATTTCTGACACTATAATTGGCATTTCAGACATTATAATTGGCATTTCTGGCACTAAAATTGGCATTTCAGACATTATAATTGGCATTTCTGGCATTATAATTGGCATTTCATATATTATAATTGGCATTTTAGGCACTATTTTTGGCATTTAAGGCGCTATAATTGGCATTTAGGGCACTATAATCGGCATTTAAGGTACTAAAATAGACATTTTAGGCACTATAATTGGCATTTCAGACACTATAAAATATTAACAAATAACTGTAATAATTTAGATATTTTTAAAACTATAACAATCAATTTCAAATATTTAGATATTTTTGACATGGATACTTATAAAATATTAACAATCAACTCTAAATATTTGGATAATTTTATAAAATAACAACAATCGATTTTACATTTCGATATTTTTGTCATAGATACTAATAAAATATTAACAATTAACTCTTATAATTGGCATTTCAGACATTATAATTTGCATTTCAGGCACTATATTTGGCATTTTAGGCGCTATAATTAGTAATTCAGACATTTTAATTGGCATTTCAGGCACTATAATTGGCATTTAGGGCACTAAAATTGGCATTTCAGACATAATATTTGGCATATAAGGCACTATAATTGGCATTTCTGGCACTATAATTGGCATTTCAGACATTATAATTGGCATTTCAGGCACTATATTTGGCATTTCAGGCGCTATAATTGGCATTTAGGGCACTAAAATTGGTATTTCAGACATAATATTTGGCATTTAAGGCACTATAATTGGCATTTCTGGCACTATAATTGGCATTTCAGACATTATAATTGGCATTTCTGGCACTAAAATTGGCATTTCAGACATTGTAATTGGCATTTCAGGCACTATAATTGGCATTTCAGACATTATAATTGGCATTTCTGGCATTATAATTGGCATTTCAGATATTATAATTGGCATTTCAGGCACTATTTTTGGCATTTAAGGCGCTATAATTGGCATTTAGGGCACTAAAATTGGCTTTTCAGACATAATATTTGGCATTTAAGACACTATAATTGGCATTTCTGGCACTATAATTGGCATTTCAAACATTATAATTGGCATTTCTGGCACTATAATTGGCATTTCAGACATTATAATTGGCATTTCAGGCACTATAATTGGCATTTCAGGCACTAAAATTGGCATTTCAGACTTAATATTTTGCATTTTAGGCACTATAGTTGGCTTTTCAGACTTTATATTTGGCATTTCATACATTATTATTGGCTTTTCAGACATTATATTTGGCATTTAAGCCACTATAATTGGCATTTCAGACACTATATTTGGCATTTAAGGCACTATAATTGGCATTTAAATACCTGAAATAGGCATTTTAGGCTCTATAATTGGCATTTAGGGCACTAGAATTGGTATTTCAGACATAATATTTGGCATTTAAGGCACTATAATTGGCATTTCTGGCACTATAATTGGCATTTCAGACATTATAATTGGCATTTCTGGCACTAAAATTGGCATTTCAGACATTATAATTGGCATTTCTGGCACTAAAATTGGCATTTCAGACATTATAATTGGCATTTCAGGCACTATAATTGGCATTTCAGACATTATAATTGGCATTTCAGATATTATAATTGGCATTTCAGGCACTATTTTTGGCATTTAAGGCGCTATAATTGGCATTTTGGGCACTAAAATTGGCATTTCAGACATAATATTTGGCATTTAAGGCACTATAATTGGCATTTCAGGCACTATAATTGGCATTTAGGGCACTAAAATTGGCATTTCAGACATAATATTTGGCATTTAAGGCACTATAATTGGCATTTCTGGCACTATAATTGGCATTTCAGACATTATAATTGGCATTTCAGGCACTATATTTGGCATTTCTGGCATTATAATTGGCATTTCAGATATTATAATTGGCATTTCTGGCACTATAATTGGCATTTCAGACATTATAATTGGCATTTCAGGCACTATATTTGGCATTTCAGGCGCTATAATTGGCATTTAGGGCACTAAAATTGGTATTTCAGACATAATATTTGGCATTTAAGGCACTATAATTGGCATTTCAGGCGCTATAATTGGCATTTAGGACACTAAAATTGGTATTTCAGACATAATATTTGGCATTTAAGGCACTATAATTGGCATTTCTGCCACTATAATTGGCATTTCAGACATTATAATTGGCATTTCTGGCACTATAATTGGCATTTCAGACATTATAATTGGCATTTCTGGCATTATAATTGGCATTTCATATATTATAATTGGCATTTTAGGCACTATTTTTGGCATTTAAGGCGCTATAATTGGCATTTAGGGCACTATAATCGGCATTTAAGGTACTAAAATAGGCATTTTAGGCACTATAATTGGCATTTCAGGCACTATTTTTGGCATTTAAGGCGCTATAATTGGCATTTAGGGCACTAAAATTGGCATTTCAGACATAATATTTGGCATTTAAGACACTATAATTGGCATTTCTGGCACTATAATTGGCATTTCAAACATTATAATTGGCATTTCTGGCACTATTATTGGCATTTCAGACATTATAATTGGCATTTCAGGCACTATTTTTGGCATTTAAGGCGCTATAATTGGCATTTAGGGCACTAAAATTGGCATTTCAGACATAATATTTGGCATTTAAGGCACTATAATTGGCATTTCTGGCACTATAATTGGCATTTCAGACACTATAAAATATTAACAAATAACTGTAATAATTTAGATATTTTTAAAACTATAACAATCAATTTCAAATATTTAGATATTTTTGACATGGATACTTATAAAATATTAACAATCAACTCTAAATATTTAAATAATTTTATAAAATAACAACAATCGATTTTACATTTCGATATTTTTGTCATAGATACTAATAAAATATTAACAATTAACTCTTATAATTGGCATTTCAGACATTATAATTGGCATTTCAGGCACTATATTTGGCATTTCAGGCGCTATAATTAGTAATTCAGACATTTTAATTGGCATTTCTGGCACTAAAATTGGCAATTATAATTGGCCTTTCAGACATTATAATTGGCATTTCTGGCATTATAATTGGCATTTCTGGCATTATAATTGGCATTTCATATATTATAATTGGCATTTCAGGCACTATTTTTGGCATTTAAGGCGCTATAATTGGCATTTAGGGCACTATAATTGGCATTTAAGGTACTATAATTGGCATTTCTGGCACTATAATTGGCATTTCAGACACTATAAAATATTAACAAATAACTGTAATAATTTAGATATTTTTAAAATTATAACAATCAATTTCAAATATTTAGATATTTTTGACATGGATACTTATAAAATATTAACAATCAACTCTAAATATTTGGATAATTTTATAAAATAACAACAATCGATTTTACATTTCGATATTTTTGTCATAGATACTAATAAAATATTAACAATTAACTCTTATAATTGGCATTTCAGACATTATAATTGGCATTTCAGGCACTATATTTGGCATTTCAGGTGCTATAATTAGTAATTCAGACATTTTAATTGGCATTTAAGGCACTATAATTGGCATTTTAGGCACTATAATTGGCATTTAGGTCACTAAAATTGGCATTTCAGACATAATATTTGGCATTTAAGGCACTATAATTGCCATTTCTGGCACTATAATTGGCATTTCAGACATTATAATTGGCATTTCAGGCACTATATTTGGCATTTCAGGCATTATAATTGGCATTTCAGATATTATAATTGGCATTTCAGGCACTTTTTTTGGCATTTAAGGCGCTATAATTGGCATTTAGGGCACTAAAATTGGCATTTCAGACATAATATTTGGCATTTAAGGCACTATAATTGGCATTTCTGGCACTATAATTGGCATTTCAAACATTATAATTGGCATTTCTGGCACTATAATTGGAATTTCAGACATTATAATTGGCATTTCAGGCACTATAATTGGAATTTCAGGCACTAAAATTGGCATTTCAGACTTAATATTTTGCATTTTAGGCACTATAGTTGCTTTTCAGACTTTATATTTGGCATTTCATACATTATTATTGGCTTTTCAGACATTATATTTGGCATTTAAGCCACTATAATTGTCATTTCAGACACTATATTTGGCATTTAAGGCACTATAATTGGCATTTAAATTACTAAAATAGGCATTTAAGCCACTATAATTGGCATTTAAGGCACTATAATTGGCATTTCTGACACTATAATTGGCATTTCAGACATTATAATTGGCATTTCTGGCACTAAAATTGGCATTTCAGACATTATAATTGGCATTTCAGGCACTATAATTGGCATTTCAGACATTAGAATTGGCATTTCTGGCATTATAATTGGCATTTCATATATTATAATTGGCATTTCAGGCACTATTTTTGGCATTTAAGGCGCTATAATATGCATTTAGGGCACTATAATCGGCATTTAAGGTACTAAAATAGGCATTTTAGGCACTATAATTGGCATTTCAGACACTATAAAATATTAACAAATAACTGTAATAATTTAGATATTTTTAAAATTATAACAATCATTTTCAAATATTTAGATATTTTTGACATGGATACTTATAAAATATTAACAATCAACTCTAAATATTTGGATAATTTTATAAAATAACAACAATCGATTTTACATTTCGATATTTTTGTCATGGATACTAATAAAATATTAACAATTAACTCTTATAATTGGCATTTCAGACATTATAATTGGCATTTCAGGCACTATATTTGGCATTTCAGGTGCTATAATTAGTAATTCAGACATTTTAATTGGCATTTAAGGCACTATAATTGGCATTTTAGGCACTATAATTGGCATTTAGGTCACTAAAATTGGCATTTCAGACATAATATTTGGCATTTAAGGCACTATAATTGCCATTTCTGGCACTATAATTGGCATTTCAGACATTATAATTGGCATTTCAGGCACTATATTTGGCATTTCTGGCATTATAATTGGCATTTCAGATATTATAATTGGCATTTCAGGCACTTTTTTTGGCATTTAAGGCGCTATAATTGGCATTTAGGGCACTAAAATTGGCATTTCAGACATAATATTTGGCATTTAAGGCACTATAATTGGCATTTCTGGCACTATAATTGGCATTTCAAACATTATAATTGGCATTTCTGGCACTATAATTGGAATTTCAGACATTATAATTGGCATTTCAGGCACTATAATTGGAATTTCAGGCACTAAAATTGGCATTTCAGACTTAATATTTTGCATTTTAGGCACTATAGTTGCTTTTCAGACTTTATATTTGGCATTTCATACATTATTATTGGCTTTTCAGACATTATATTTGGCATTTAAGCCACTATAATTGTCATTTCAGACACTATATTTGGCATTTAAGGCACTATAATTGGCATTTAAATTACTAAAATAGGCATTTAAGCCACTATAATTGGCATTTAAGGCACTATAATTGGCATTTCTGACACTATAATTGGCATTTCAGACATTATAATTGGCATTTCTGGCACTAAAATTGGCATTTCAGACATTATAATTGGCATTTCAGGCACTATAATTGGCATTTCAGACATTAGAATTGGCATTTCTGGCATTATAATTGGCATTTCATATATTATAATTGGCATTTCAGGCACTATTTTTGGCATTTAAGGCGCTATAATATGCATTTAGGGCACTATAATCGGCATTTAAGGTACTAAAATAGGCATTTTAGGCACTATAATTGGCATTTCAGACACTATAAAATATTAACAAATAACTGTAATTATTTAGATATTTTTAAAACTATAACAATCAATTTCAAATATTTAGATATTTTTGACATGGATACTTATAAAATATTAACAATCAACTCTAAATATTTGGATAATTTTATAAAATAACAACAATCGATTTTACATTTCGATATTTTTGTCATAGATACTAATAAAATATTAACAATTAACTCTTATAATTGGCATTTCAGACATTATAATTGGCATTTCAGGCACTATATTTGGCATTTCTGGCACTATAATTGGCATTTCAGACATTATAATTGGCATTTCAGGCACTATATTTGGCATTTCAGGCGCTATAATTGGCATTTAGGACACTAAAATTGGTATTTCAGACATAATATTTGGCATTTCTGGCACTAAAATTGGCATTTCAGACATTGTAATTGGCATTTCAGGCACTATAATTGGCATTTCAGACATTATAATTGGCATTTCTGGCATTATAATTGGCATTTCAGGCACTATTTTTGGCATTTAAGGCGCTATAATTGGCATTTAGGGCTCTAAAATTGTCATTTTAGACATAATATTTGGCATTTAAGACACTATAATTGGCATTTCTGGCACTATAATTGGCATTTCAAACATTATAATTGGCATTTCTGGCACTATAATTGGCATTTCAGACATTATAATTGGCATTTCAGGCACTATAATTGGAATTTCAGGCACTAAAATTGGCATTTCAGACTTAATATTTTGCATTTTAGGCACTATAGTTGGCTTTTCAGACTTTATATTTGGCATTTCATACATTATTATTGGCTTTTCAGACATTATATTTGGCATTTAAGCCACTATAATTGGCATTTCAGACACTATATTTGGCATTTAAGGCACTATAATTGGCATTTAAATACCTGAAATAGGCATTTTAGGCACTATAATTGGCATTTAGGGCACTAGAATTGGTATTTCAGACATAATATTTGGCATTTAAGGCACTATAATTGGCATTTCTGGCACTATAATTGGCATTTCAGACATTATAATTGGCATTTCTGGCACTAAAATTGGCATTTCAGACATTATAATTGGCATTTCAGGCACTATAATTGGCATTTCAGGCACTATTTTTGGCATTTAAGGCGCTATAATTGGCATTTAGGGCACTAAAATTGGCATTTCAGACATAATATTTGGAATTTAAGGCACTATAATTGGCATTTCTGGCACTATAATTGGCATTTCAAACATTATAATTGGCATTTCAGGCGCTATAATTGGCATTTAGGGCAGTATAATTGGCATTTAAGGTACTAAAATAGGCATTTTAGGCACTATAATTGGCATTTCAGACACTATAAAATATTAACAAATAACTGTAATAATTTAGATATTTCTAAAACTATAACAATCAATTTCAAATATTTAGATATTTTTGACATGGATACTTATAAAATATTAACAATCAACTCTAAATATTTGGATAATTTTATAAAATAACAACAATCGATTTTACATTTCGATATTTTTGTCATAGATACTAATAAAATATTAACAATTAACTCTTATAATTGGCATTTCAGACATTATAATTGGCATTTCAGGCACTATATTTGGCATTTTAGGCGCTATAATTAGTAATTCAGACATTTTAATTGGCATTTAAGGCACTATAATTGGGATTTCAGGCACTATAATTGGCATTTAGGGCACTAAAATTGGCATTTCAGACATAATATATGGCATTTAAGGCACTATAATTGGCATTTCTGGCACTATAATTGGCATTTCAGACATTATAATTGGCATTTCAGGCACTATATTTGGCATTTCAGGCGGTATAATTGGCATTTAGGGCACTAAAATTGGTATTTCAGACATAATATTTGGCATTTAAGGCACTATAATTGGCATTTCTGGCACTATAATTGGCATTTCAGACATTATAATTGGCATTTCTGACACCAAAATTGGCATTTCAGACATTATAATTGGCATTTCAGGCACTATAATTGGCATTTCAGACATTATAATTGGCATTTCAGATATTATAATTGGCATTTCAGGCACTATTTTTGGCATTTAAGGCGCTATAATTGGCATTTAGGGCACTAAAATTGGCATTTCAGACATAATATTTGGCATTTAAGACACTATAATTGGCATTTCTGGCACTATAATTGGCATTTCAAACATTATAATTGGCATTTCTGGCACTATAATTGGCATTTCAGACATTATAATTGGCATTTCAGGCACTATTTTTGGCATTTAAGGCGCTATAATTGGCATTTAGGGCACTAAAATTGGCATTTCAGACATAATATTTGGCATTTAAGACACTATAATTGGCATTTCTGGCACTATAATTGGCATTTCAAACATTATAATTGGCATTTCTGGCACTATAATTAGTAATTCAGACATTTTAATTGGCATTTAAGGCACTATAATTGGCATTTTAGGCACTATAATTGGCATTTAGGTCACTAAAATTGGCATTTCAGACATAATATTTGGCATTTAAGGCACTATAATTGCCATTTCTGGCACTATAATTGGCATTTCAGACATTATAATTGGCATTTCAGGCACTATATTTGGCATTTCTGGCATTATAATTGGCATTTCAGATATTATAATTGGCATTTCAGGCACTTTTTTTGGCATTTAAGGCGCTATAATTGGCATTTAGGGCACTAAAATTGGCATTTCAGACATAATATTTGGCATTTAAGGCACTATAATTGGCATTTCTGGCACTATAATTGGCATTTCAAACATTATAATTGGCATTTCTGGCACTATAATTGGAATTTCAGACATTATAATTGGCATTTCAGGCACTATAATTGGAATTTCAGGCACTAAAATTGGCATTTCAGACTTAATATTTTGCATTTTAGGCACTATAGTTGCTTTTCAGACTTTATATTTGGCATTTCATACATTATTATTGGCTTTTCAGACATTATATTTGGCATTTAAGCCACTATAATTGTCATTTCAGACACTATATTTGGCATTTAAGGCACTATAATTGGCATTTAAATTACTAAAATAGGCATTTAAGCCACTATAATTGGCATTTAAGGCACTATAATTGGCATTTCTGACACTATAATTGGCATTTCAGACATTATAATTGGCATTTCTGGCACTAAAATTGGCATTTCAGACATTATAATTGGCATTTCAGGCACTATAATTGGCATTTCAGACATTAGAATTGGCATTTCTGGCATTATAATTGGCATTTCATATATTATAATTGGCATTTCAGGCACTATTTTTGGCATTTAAGGCGCTATAATATGCATTTAGGGCACTATAATCGGCATTTAAGGTACTAAAATAGGCATTTTAGGCACTATAATTGGCATTTCAGACACTATAAAATATTAACAAATAACTGTAATTATTTAGATATTTTTAAAACTATAACAATCAATTTCAAATATTTAGATATTTTTGACATGGATACTTATAAAATATTAACAATCAACTCTAAATATTTGGATAATTTTATAAAATAACAACAATCGATTTTACATTTCGATATTTTTGTCATAGATACTAATAAAATATTAACAATTAACTCTTATAATTGGCATTTCAGACATTATAATTGGCATTTCAGGCACTATATTTGGCATTTCTGGCACTATAATTGGCATTTAGGGCACTAAAATTGGCATTTCAGACATAATATATGGCATTTCTGGCACTAAAATTGGCATTTCAGACATTGTAATTGGCATTTCAGGCACTATAATTGGCATTTCAGACATTATAATTGGCATTTCTGGCATTATAATTGGCATTTCAGGCACTATTTTTGGCATTTAAGGCGCTATAATTGGCATTTAGGGCTCTAAAATTGTCATTTTAGACATAATATTTGGCATTTAAGACACTATAATTGGCATTTCTGGCACTATAATTGGCATTTCAAACATTATAATTGGCATTTCTGGCACTATAATTGGCATTTCAGACATTATAATTGGCATTTCAGGCACTATAATTGGAATTTCAGGCACTAAAATTGGCATTTCAGACTTAATATTTTGCATTTTAGGCACTATAGTTGGCTTTTCAGACTTTATATTTGGCATTTCATACATTATTATTGGCTTTTCAGACATTATATTTGGCATTTAAGCCACTATAATTGGCATTTCAGACACTATATTTGGCATTTAAGGCACTATAATTGGCATTTAAATACCTGAAATAGGCATTTTAGGCACTATAATTGGCATTTAGGGCACTAGAATTGGTATTTCAGACATAATATTTGGCATTTAAGGCACTATAATTGGCATTTCTGGCACTATAATTGGCATTTCAGACATTATAATTGGCATTTCTGGCACTAAAATTGGCATTTCAGACATTATAATTGGCATTTCAGGCACTATAATTGGCATTTCAGGCACTATTTTTGGCATTTAAGGCGCTATAATTGGCATTTAGGGCACTAAAATTGGCATTTCAGACATAATATTTGGAATTTAAGGCACTATAATTGGCATTTCTGGCACTATAATTGGCATTTCAAACATTATAATTGGCATTTCAGGCGCTATAATTGGCATTTAGGGCAGTATAATTGGCATTTAAGGTACTAAAATAGGCATTTTAGGCACTATAATTGGCATTTCAGACACTATAAAATATTAACAAATAACTGTAATAATTTAGATATTTCTAAAACTATAACAATCAATTTCAAATATTTAGATATTTTTGACATGGATACTTATAAAATATTAACAATCAACTCTAAATATTTGGATAATTTTATAAAATAACAACAATCGATTTTACATTTCGATATTTTTGTCATAGATACTAATAAAATATTAACAATTAACTCTTATAATTGGCATTTCAGACATTATAATTGGCATTTCAGGCACTATATTTGGCATTTTAGGCGCTATAATTAGTAATTCAGACATTTTAATTGGCATTTAAGGCACTATAATTGGGATTTCAGGCACTATAATTGGCATTTAGGGCACTAAAATTGGCATTTCAGACATAATATATGGCATTTAAGGCACTATAATTGGCATTTCTGGCACTATAATTGGCATTTCAGACATTATAATTGGCATTTCAGGCACTATATTTGGCATTTCAGGCGGTATAATTGGCATTTAGGGCACTAAAATTGGTATTTCAGACATAATATTTGGCATTTAAGGCACTATAATTGGCATTTCTGGCACTATAATTGGCATTTCAGACATTATAATTGGCATTTCTGACACCAAAATTGGCATTTCAGACATTATAATTGGCATTTCAGGCACTATAATTGGCATTTCAGACATTATAATTGGCATTTCAGATATTATAATTGGCATTTCAGGCACTATTTTTGGCATTTAAGGCGCTATAATTGGCATTTAGGGCACTAAAATTGGCATTTCAGACATAATATTTGGCATTTAAGACACTATAATTGGCATTTCTGGCACTATAATTGGCATTTCAAACATTATAATTGGCATTTCTGGCACTATAATTGGCATTTCAGACATTATAATTGGCATTTCAGGCACTATTTTTGGCATTTAAGGCGCTATAATTGGCATTTAGGGCACTAAAATTGGCATTTCAGACATAATATTTGGCATTTAAGGCACTATAATTGGCATTTCTGGCACTATAATTGGCATTTCAGACACTATAAAATATTAACAAATAACTGTAATAATTTAGATATTTTTAAAACTATAACAATCAATTTCAAATATTTAGATATTTTTGACATGGATACTTATAAAATATTAACAATCAACTCTAAATATTTAAATAATTTTATAAAATAACAACAATCGATTTTACATTTCGATATTTTTGTCATAGATACTAATAAAATATTAACAATTAACTCTTATAATTGGCATTTCAGACATTATAAATGGCATTTCAGGCACTATATTTTTCATTTCAGGCGCTATAATTAGTAATTCAGACATTTTAATTGGCATTTCTGGCACTAAAATTGGCAATTATAATTGGCATTTGAGGCACTATAATTGGCATTTCAGACATTATAATTGGCATTTCTGGCATTATAATTGGCATTTCATATATTATAATTGGCATTTCAGGCACTATTTTTGGCATTTAAGGCGCTATAATTGGCATTTAGGGCACTATAATTGGCATTTAAGGTACTATAATAGGCATTTTAGGCACTATAATTGGCATTTCAGACACTATAAAATATTAACAAATAACTGTAATAATTTAGATATTTTTAAAACTATAACAATCAATTTCAAATATTTAGATATTTTTGACATGGATACTTATAAAATATTAACAATCAACTCTAAATATTTGGATAATTTATAAAATAACAACAATCGATTTTACATTTCGATATTTTTGTCATAGATACTAATAAAATATTAACAATTAACTCTTATAATTGGCATTTCAGACATTATAATTGGCATTTCAGGCACTATATTTGGCATTTCAGGTGCTATAATTAGTAATTCAGACATTTTAATTGGCATTTAAGGCACTATAATTGGCATTTCAGGCACTATAATTGGCATTTAGGGCACTAAAATTGGCATTTCAGACATAATATTTGGCATTTAAGGCACTATAATTGGCATTTCCGGCACTATAATTGGAATTTCAGACATTATAATTGGCATTTCAGGCACTATATTTGGCATTTCTGGCATTATAATTGGCATTTCAGATATTATAATTGGCATTTCAGGCACTATTTTTGGCATTTAAGGCGCTAAAATTGGCATTTAGGGCACTAAAATTGGCATTTCAGGCGGTATAATTGGCATTTCAGGCACTATATTTGGCATTTCAGGCGGTATAATTGGCATTTAGGGCACTAAAATTGGTATTTCAGACATAATATTTGGCATTTAAGGCACTATAATTGGCATTTCTGGCACTATAATTGGCATTTCAGACATTAAAATTGGCATTTCAGGCACTATAATTGGCATTTCAGACATTATAATTGGCATTTCTGGCATTATAATTGGCATTTCAGATATTATAATTGGCATTTCAGGCACTATTTTTGGCATTTAAGGCGCTATAATTGGCATTTAGGGCACTAAAATTGGCATTTCAGACATAATATTTGGCATTTAAGGCACTATAATTGGCATTTCTGGCACTATAATTGGCATTTCAAACATTATAATTGGCATTTCTGGCACTATAATTGGCATTTCAGACATTATAATTGGCATTTCAGGCACTATTTTTGGCATTTAAGGCGCTATAATTGGCATTTAGGGCACTAAGATTGGCATTTCAGACATAATATTTGGCATTTAAGGCACTATAATTGGCATTTCTGGCACTATAATTGGCATTTCAGACACTATAAAATATTAACAAATAACTTTAATAATTTAGATATTTTTAAAACTATAACAATCAATTTCAAATATTTAGATATTTTTGACATGGATACTTATAAAATATTAACAATCAACTCTAAATATTTAAATAATTTTATAAAATAACAACAATCGATTTTACATTTCGATATTTTTGTCATAGATACTAATAAAATATTAACAATTAACTCTTATAATTGGCATTTCAGACATTATAATTGGCATTTCAGGCACTATATTTTTCATTTCAGGCGCTATAATTAGTAATTCAGACATTTTAATTGGCATTTCTGGCACTAAAATTGGCAATTATAATTGGCATTTGAGGCACTATAATTGGCATTTCAGACATTAGAATTGGCATTTCTGGCATTATAATTGGCATTTCATATATTATAATTGGCATTTCAGGCACTATTTTTGGCATTTAAGGCGCTATAATTGGCATTTAGGGCACTATAATTGGCATTTAAGGTACTATAATA